>CM076281.1:10965000-11345000 GCA_038380795.1 Pyrocephalus nanus
CGTGACTGCTGCCTGTTCAAGGACAGATGTGTTGGTTACATAGTCAGTCCAATGGATGTTTAGGATTGTACGGAGGCAGCGCTGATGGAAGCGTTCTAAGAGATGCAAGTGGTGGCGGTAAATGATTCAGATCCATATAAAACAGCAGACAGTACAATGGCTCTGTAAACACCGATCTTAGTACTTTTCTTTAGGTTTTTGTTTTGCCACACTCTTTTATGGAGTTTACCAAAAGCTCTGTATGCCTTTGCTAACCTGTTGTCTATTTCTGCATCAATCTTACCGTCTGAGGAGATGATGCTTCCCAGGTAATTAAACTGCTGGACTGATTTGAGCTGTGATTCACCAATGGTGATATGGGGATGATGGGAGACTTCCTGAGGTGCAGGCTGATATAAAATTCTGTTTTCTTCAAGCTGACTTCCATCCCAAAAAGCTCAACAGTCTCTGCAAAGCAGGATGTTAAACGCTGCAGAGCTGCTTCTGTGTGGGCGACGAGGGCAGCATCATAAGATGATTTAAGGTCTTAGTGTGGGCCTTCAGTTACCTTAGGTTGAAGAGGCTCCCATCGGTATGATATCGGATGTAGATACCATTTTCTTCAAGGTCTGCTGTGGCCCTTTGGAGCATCATGCTGAAGAAGACTGTGAACAGAGTTGGTGCAAGAACGCAGCCTTGCTTCACACCATTGGTTATTGGAAATGGATCAGAAAGCGCATCGCCATATCTGACTTGACCGTGCTGGTCCTCATGAAGTGAGATGATCCTTTTGAGGAACGTGGGAAGACATCCTAAACGTTCCAAAATCTACCACAGACCTTTTCTGCTCACAGTGTTGAAAGCCTTGGTGAGATCAGCAAAGGTTATAAAGAGTCCTTTGTTCTGTTCCCGACACTTTTCTGGCAGTTTTCTGAAAACAAATACCATGTCTGTGGTACCCCTATTGGCTCTGAAACCACACTGGCTCTCAGGTAGAAGATCTTCTGCTATAACGGGTATTAATCTGTTCAAAAGAATTCTTGCAAGGATTTTACCAGCAATGGAGAGCAGAGTAATACCTTGGCAATTTGAGCAGTCTGATTTATCTCCTTTCCTCTTGTACAAGGTTACGATGACAGCATCACGAAGGTCTGAAGGCAGTTCACCTCATTCCCAACAGCGCACCACAAATTCATGAAACTTAGCATGGAGTGCTTGGCCACCATGCTTCCAAATTTCAGGTGAGATTCCGACAACCCCAGCTGCCTTGCCAATTTTCACCTGCTGTATGGCTTTAAGAGTTTCTCCCATGGTGGGGGCAGTATCCAGTTCAGTTTTCACTGGTTGATGTGAAATGTACTGCATTGCTGAGTCTTGAACTACACGGCTAGTACTGAAGAGAGTCTGAAAGTGTTCAGACCATCGATTCAAAATGGAAACTTTATCTGTGAGAAGCATTTGGCCATCTGCACTGAGTAAAGGGCTTTGAACCTGGTGTGTAGGATCAGCTTTCAGAGCCTCATAGAATCCCCTGTAGTCACTTGTATCTGGGCATAATTGGATTTTTTCCACTAGACTGGTCCACCATTTGTTCTGGATGTCACACAATTTCTGTTGGAGCTTGCTGCATGCGAGTCGAAAGGCTGCTTTTCTTGCATGACAAGATGGCTGAGCAAGGTGGGCTTGGTGAGCAGTTCTCTTCTTTCTAAACAATTCCTGGATATCATGATTGTTTTCATCAAACCAGTCCCTGTTTTTCTTGAAGAGAACCCTAAGGATTCTTCAGAGGACTGCAGAATGCTATTTTTAATAAGTTGCCAAAGCGCTTCAGGAGAGGGATCTGTGGAATGAACTTCAAGCCTGGACTGAAGATTTGTCTAGAAACTGTCTCTCACTGTAGCTGTTTGAAGATTGTTAACCGGAAGTCTCCTTCTTGGAATGCTGCTCTTTTTAGGCTTGAGCTTAGAGTGGAGGTTAAGCTTACAGAGCACAAGGAGATGATCTGTTTGGCATTCTGCACTTGGCATCATGGGGGTGTGATGAACATCGCAGATATCTCTCTGTCGGACCAAGGTATAATCAATGAGGTGCCAGTGCTTGGACCTAGGATGCATCCAGGTTGTCTTCAAACTATCTTTCTGCTGAAAGATAGTGTTGGCGATGGTAAGCTGCTGCTCAGCACAAAACTCTAGCAGAAGGCAACCATTTTTGTTGCAGTTTCCAACACCATGCTTGCCTGGTACTCCTTTCCAAGCTTCAGAGTTCTTTCCTACTCTGGCATTGAAATCAACAAGGATAATGATCTTATCATCTGCAGGAACCTTTTGGATAAGGCAGCGTAGGTTGGTGTAGAATTTATCTTTTTCGGCAGGGTCAGCTTGGAGGGTTGGGGCATATATACCAAAGAGAACAGCATGTTGCTTGTCGTGTAGTGGGAGGCGTAGGGAGATAATACGATCAGAATGACCAGTCGGCAGATTTTCGAGTTTAGAGGCAATAGAGTTTTTGATCATGAAGCCAACTCGTGAGAGATGCCTTTCAGATCTGGGTTTACCTGATCAGTAGAGTGTATAACCGGCACCACGTTCTCTAAGACTGCCTTCCTCATGGAGACAAACTTCACTGAGAGCAGCGATGTTGATGTTGAGTCGTGACAGTTCGTAGGCAATTAGAGCAGAGTGACGCTCAGGACGTCCACTATCTGCAGTATCAGTGTTAATTTGGACACCCCTTTGAAGGCAGGTGTATGCCTTTGACTCTTAATCTTTATTTGACCGCAACAGAAGATACCCGTTGGCCGCAGTTAACCAGCCAGGTGAAGGGTGGAGATGAGCTTTGGTTAGGCCACCTTTTCTAGGCCTCTCCATGTGGAGCAAGCAGTGCTCTCCTTGAAAAAGGCTGCTTGGTTGTTCAGGTTGCTGCTGAGTGAGTCTGTCATCTCCAGGGTCAGACTCAGGCGACCAATGTCCTGAACCGCCTGCAAGCAGAGTTGGGTCTGCAGATTCCAGTGCACCTTTATCACCTGCTGTTTCATCCCACGCCTGTCGCTGCAGGACTTTAAAAGTGTGGGTATAACCTTTGAGCCTGTGCAGTGGATTTTTTAGGTGAGGCTCAGTTTGCCCAGAACTGGTCCCACCCTTTACTCCTCAGGTTCATCCGCCAGGGCCTGGCAAGCTTGGACGGTGACAGCAAAGTCCTCAGGACACAGGTTTAATTAGAGTATCCTTCTCTTGGATGGATGGCCTTACAGGGCTAAGTGAGCTCCATCTACCTGGTTTTGAAATTAGAGTTGTCCTTCTCCTAGGATGACTGCCAGAAAGTTAGTGAGCCCATCCTGCCCATGGAGACATTTTATCATATCTGACCCTTCAGTTTTGACCTGTCTGGCATGGGAGACTATACCGGAGGCATATGCCACCACCAGCACAGCTTACAACCTCATAACGGCATACAGGCCTCTCCCCACTAAAATAATTTGGACACTGCCTACTATTCCTTCACAGTTTCCTTCACTCTAAGCCAGGGGCATTTCCTTGCCCTAAACACCCCTCCAAGATGCTAAAATTCCAAAACAAAACAAAACAAAACACAACAAAACAACAAACAAAAAAAACCAAACACACCAACCATTCTGGGCAGAAGCCACAGGCAAGCCAAGCCCATCACATCCCACCCTTGCTGCTGCAGTGCCCAAACAGGAGCGATCCCGGCATACCCTTGGGCAGGGCGGGCACACATGGAAGGAGTCCCCACATCCTCCCGGGGTTTGGGCACCCTCCACAGCCCCTGCCCAGCCAAAAACTCCAAACCCACAGAGAGACACACTACTCACCCCAACCCCACCCTCCCCCCATGGTGCAACTGCAAATCCCCCCTTGCAGTGCTTCCCCGCGGCTCCCCAAAGGGGACAGCCCCGCCCGCCACCCGGTCGGCCCGGGGAACCCGCAGGTCTGTCCAGCCCCCCCTGCTCCTGCTCGGGCTGACCCGGCCACCCCTCTGCAAAGCCACCACCCATCTGCCAACTGCTCCATGGTCAAAACCAGAGCTCCCCACAGCATCTCCACGATGTCGACTGCACAGATGGGCGTGGCAGCGTCTCCCATGCATCCAGCGCGGTGACAGGCACGGAAGCACGAGTGGGTCCCTCACCACACAGCAACCAGCGGCGGGAGCACGCCGAGCGCGAGGCCACACTCCCAACCGCCAACTTGGATCCCCCCCTGCAAAATAATACCTTATCATAAAATCAAGCAGAGAGAGAAAATACGCTTTAATTTTATCTTACCAACATTGCACTCTCCCACTTTTCTTCTCCCCGTGTTGCCAGCTTCCTTGGCTGACCTAGTGCTTTCCGGTCTCTCGTTAGAGGACAGGTAGTCGTCATCATCTTAAAGAAACATAAAAATATCACTGGGTCAATGTCCAGAGAACTCATGTGCAATGCTGGAACTGCTCTCAATTTCCAAGCTCTAATGCAAGCATTGGACTGGGCTCATCAGGGCACCAAACTGTGCAACCAATTACTTATCTGAGTAACTTTACAAAGCTCCTGTTCCTACCTCTGTAGCAACAACCTCTGCAAGAGAGCCTGTGTAAGGCACAAGATAGCAAAAAGCAGAGCTGCTTCTGTACTTCCAAAGAAAAACAACACTGTGTTTTGAAACACAACCACACACTTCACAATCATAAAAAGGCCATGCAACAGCAAAAGGAACCAGGAAATACACTGTGCAGATAGAGACTACTTATTTTATCTGACTGGAAGTAGTTGCCTTTCAGCAGTAAGGCTCGCACAACAGCACCCAAGTTTTGTCTTGAAGAGCTCAAAGGTGCTAAAACCACTTTCAAAACACTCAAACTAATGGACGTCAATGAAAATTCATGTACCAGGTCAACTCCCCCTTAAACACATACAGATGGACAGACAGGAAAACTGCAAATGCAGGAATTTTTCAGTGAGCTGCCTCTCAGCCAGTCACTTCCCAATCCAACCCTATCCTCCTTATGTTCATGAGCTATTAAGACCCTCCAGTTCCCAACACCTGCAACCTTAAGAGAAAACAAATGCTTTAAACAGACAAAGACAAGCAATTTCACATAAAGAATAGCAGGCACCCAGGTCACTATAGGTATAGTTTGCTTCGGAAGAATAACGTCGCATATTGACACACCCTGGACCTACGCAGTTGTATTATACTCCATCAGGCAAAACTCCTTCACAGCACTTTTACTTTTGCAGGAAGGCCTTTACACATACACAGAACTTAATGACTCTTCTCTTATTGCCTCTTCTGTTGAGGTAATGTAAGAGTTACTTCATTGCTGGATGACAAAAAGGCAATAGTAATGCCAGAAATGTCAACTTTGTCCTAAATGCCCCGGCCCATTTCCTAAATTGCTAATTGGGTGGTCTCAATCCTAATCTAATTCCAGAAGCAAGCCCTGCAAAAGCCACTCTCAGAAATGGTTTAAAAGCAGTCACAGGACATGCAACCCACAAATACAAGAAATACAGCTGACTGCCATCCAAGATCCTAGACAGAAAACAACAGGAACATCGGGGAGTGGCTTTAGTGCCATTCAGATGAGAAAGGGAGGTGGTAAGTGCAAAGGTTTTTATCTCGTATTTATCACTATGAGGCAAATACATTGAGGCTTCACTTATGCCACCTGTAACACAGCCCTTCTCTTTTGCTACAGTTCTTCCCAGAAGCTGGTGTTAATGAGAAATTTACATGACTACAGTGTGCTTGCAAAACAATGTGTTCTTCACAATGAATGAAAGTTATAACATCTTGTCTGTTCAATGAGTATTTGTCTCTACCAAGGCTTGAAACATAAGTGAAAGATGCAAATTGCTGCCAGGCATCATTTCCAAACCAGCCCAGGAAGTCCAATGTGCTCCAGCTTACTGTGGCTTTATAAAACTTCTGGACTACATATGTTTACCAAGCAGTGCACAATCCAAGCTGCAGTCAAGACTGGCACAACTGGGTTACTGTTTATTCAGTGTCAGGCACTGGAAAGCATTTTTCAGATACAAAAATGCCCAACAGACTGAAATCAATGAACCACTGAATATACCTTCAATTGTGACCTCGACCTCAGGATCTTCACTTGTTTCTGACGAGTCAGGCTGGGGGGGATCTGAAAGGGAAAAACAGGGCTGCTGAATGATGGACACAAACAAGAGTTTTCTAACCAAACGCTCCACGATTCTGCTTGTAAACTAACACTTGTCAGAGAAGCCCCTTGCGCTAGCTGCAGCAACAAAAGCAGAAGCAAAGATATATTACTGAAAGCCTTGAAGCAATTCCAGACAAGGGTAAGGAGGTGAGGATTACACTTGCTAAACCGTGTGTGCAGCAGTGCAGAGGTGGTGGCAATGACAAGAGGAAATTCCTTGTTCTTGGCTCAGAAGGATTAATACAATCATAAATATTTCTCCCTTTGTTATCAAGGATTACTGAAAATATAAACAAAGGCTCTGTGCCACCACAGATTATGGGTTTCTTCACCATTCACACAGCCTCTGGCTGTTGCACTATAGCGACTGCCAGAACAGGCTGCAAGGCCAACACTGAAACACGGGAGGGAAATTCATGATCACAAATGCTTTTGCTGGGGCCCTGTGCACCAACAAAACAAACCGGATTAGGCCTATCAACACTCGGTGTGAGAAAGAGCAATTTATATTCAACTGCAGTAAACTTTAAAAAAGTGAAGGCAGTTATATCAGAAACTACACCAAAATTAAGTAGCAGCGTATGGAGGAACGTGTTTACTTATTCTGGCACAGTAACGCTGCACTTGTGCATTTTCCACAGCATCTTCCTTCAGCTCTCTGTAAGCTGGAGTATGATATCACTTTGGGAGCAAGACTGAAGGAATCCCTGTTTCAAAGGCTCTTCACATGATGTCGTGTATAGCAGACGTTCAGCAGTATCTACTGAGACCTCTTAACTGGACTGTATTTGAACTGTGTCAAACAGATCATCCCGTTCACAGAGAACAGAGTAGGATGCGTTGGTCTAATTCCGAGTGAGTGCTGGGTAGATAACTCCCAAATGCAAAGTACAACAAAACAAAAGAATTAGGGGGTCTTGCTTTTAGCAGACATGACCATAAGGTACAGTCATGTCCTAGTTACTGGGGCCTGGACCTGTTGGTCAATGTGTGGCTATAAGAAAAACTGTGTATTCTACACCCTCTATGTCACTTCTAATAGCCTGGTAATAATGGTTCCTTTGCAGCAGCTGCCCAGGGCACACCTGACGCCTCAGGCTACAAACTGGATGTTAAAGAACCCTGAGATGCAGGTGAGCGTTTTTTTTGGCTTCACACCAATGACTCAGCTCTGATAACTCCCCTCCAGGGAGGCACTGGCACCTTCACACCCAGCCTGAGAGGGTCATCTCTGCTATTGGGCCATAATGGATGGGCATAATAGGCAGCTGCAGTGACCTACACCATCAAAGATTCCAAAAATATTCCATGACTCACAGAGTTAAATCCCCCATTGTGAAACTCCCTGCCCTGGGGGAGGTACAAGGCATTCCCACCTGAACCAGAGAATATATAGTCCTCCGGTTTTGGGACTTTTGTTACTACTCCTCAGATCCAGAGGAGGACAAGAACTTCAACAGGGCTGCAACTGCCACTCTGGACAAGCTGGCAATCATTGCTTCTGCAGAACTGCCACCATCATCTGGACCAACAGGCTTCCTTTCCTTTTACTTTGCAGCCGGGGGGGGCATGAGGTATCAGCACAGGGGCAAATGAACACTATTCGGTTCTAGTTACAGGGTGGTGGGTTATACAGCTGTCTTTGTGGGTTAAAACCAGGTTTCTCTGTATCACTGTATTTATTGTAATCCTTTTAGTAAATTGAAACTCTGACTTGTAATCTCTCTTAAGTTGCTTCATTTCTCCTGCCAGTTTACTTTTAAACCAGCACAGGTCATAAAGATAACTGTCACACCAAATGATGGCTTAAAACCTTTTTGAGAGCATCGAAAAAATATAAAAAAAGTAAAAAAAGACTTTAGCATGCCACAGAGTAGTTTAGTTTGAGAGAATAAAACAAAACCTAAATCACAAAATACAACCTCGTGCAAATATGAAAAGAGATATGTGGTTAGAGAAGAAGTACAACTCCAGCTAAGATGACATCTTTACAAATATTTCAGTAAAAAACCCACAACCAATTATGTTAATTTATTCTCACAAAAAACAGTTCATATCTCTAATCTTCTAACGGGATTTCCACATCTGTTCCTTCACTGCAATCGGAACACTGGTGGTTTCCTTTAAAGACATAAAGTAAAAAAAAAGAAAACATACTCGTGACTATACTGTCTACTAAAAAAGTAGTCAGATGAATGGGCTATGTGTCCAGAAACCAAAACAAACCCAGGAATAAAGGAGAGGTAAAGGACTTCCAAAAAATCCCAGGGGAAGCATCTTTGACCGCAGTAACCACAGTGTGTGAATGCATTTCTCTGGAGAACTCTACAGAAGGCATCATGAAGGAACACCAACAAAAAGATCCCAACTTCCTGTGTGTCCATTTAGGTGCTCACTTTGAATAACAAAAAAACAAACCCAGAGGTAGCCTATGATGATGATTATACTCCTGCAATACATCGACAAAGAGCCCTGGGCTCTTAAATGAATGCCTGCACTGGTGTGTCTCGCTCCTGCAGCATTAATACCTTTTCATAAAATCAAGCAGAGAAATAAAAAATGCATTAATTTTATCTTACCAACATTGCACTCTCCCACTTTTCTTCTCCCAGTGTTGCCAGCTTCCTTAGCTGACCTAGTGCGTTTCGGTCTCTCGTTAGAGGACAGGTAGTCGTCATCATCTTAAAGAAACATAAAAATATCACTGGGTCAATGTCCAGAGAACTCATGTGCAATGCTGGAACTGCTCTCAATTTCCAAGCTCTAATGCAAGCATTGGACTGGGCTCATCAGGGCACCAAACTGTGCAACCAATTACTTATCTGAGTAACTTTACAAAGCTCCTGTTCCTACCTCTGTAGCAACAACCTCTGCAAGAGAGCCTGTGTAAGGCACAAGATAGCAAAAAGCAGAGCTGCTTCTGTACTTCCAAAGAAAAACAACACTGTGTTTTGAAACACAACCACACACTTCACAATCATAAAAAGGCCATGCAACAGCAAAAGGAACCAGGAAATACACTGTGCAGATAGAGACTACTTATTTTATCTGACTGGAAGTAGTTGCCTTTCAGCAGTAAGGCTCGCACAACAGCACCCAAGTTTTGTCTTGAAGAGCTCAAAGGTGCTAAAACCACTTTCAAAACACTCAAACTAATGGACGTCAATGAAAATTCATGTACCAGGTCAACTCCCCCTTAAACACATACAGATGGACAGACAGGAAAACTGCAAATGCAGGAATTTTTCAGTGAGCTGCCTCTCAGCCAGTCACTTCCCAATCCAACCCTATCCTCCTTATGTTCATGAGCTATTAAGACTGTCCAATTCCCAACACCTGCAACCTTAAGAGAAAACAAATGCTTTAAACAGACAAAGACAAGCAATTTCACATAAAGAATAGCAGGCACCCAGGTCACTATAGGTATAGTTTGCTTCGGAAGAATAACGTCGCATATTGACACACCCTGGACCTACGCAGTTGTATTATACTCCATCAGGCAAAACTCCTTCACAGCACTTTTACTTTTGCAGGAAGGCCTTTACACATACACAGAACTTAATGACTCTTCTCTTATTGCCTCTTCTGTTGAGGTAATGTAAGAGTTACTTCATTGCTGGATGACAAAAAGGCAATAGTAATGCCAGAAATGTCAACTTTGTCCTAAATGCCCCGGCCCATTTCCTAAATTGCTAATTGGGTGGTCTCAATCCTAATCTAATTCCAGAAGCAAGCCCTGCAAAAGCCACTCTCAGAAATGGTTTAAAAGCAGTCACAGGACATGTAACCCACAAATACAAGAAATACAGCTGACTCCCATCCAAGATCCTAGACTGAAAACAACAGGAACATCGGGGAGTGGCTTTAGTGCCATTCAGATGAGAAAGGGAGGTGGTAAGTGCAAAGGTTTTTATCTCGTATTTATCACTATGAGGCAAATACATTGAGGCTTCACTTATGCCACCTGTAACACAGCCCTTCTCTTTTGCTACAGTTCTTCCCAGAAGCTGGTGTTAACGAGAAATTTACATGACTACAGTGTGCTTGCAAAACAATGTGTTCTTCACAATGAATGAAAGTCATAACATCTTGTCTGTTCAATGAGTATTTGTCTCTACCAAGGCTTGAAACATAAGTGAAAGATGCAAATTGCTGCCAGGCATCATTTCCAAACCAGCCCAGGAAGTCCAATGTGCTTCAGCTTACTGTGGCTTTATAAAACTTCTGGACTACATGTGTTTACCAAGCAGTGCACAATCCAAGCTGCAGTCAAGACTGGCACAACTGGGTTACTGTTTATTCAGTGCCAAGAAACCCAGGCACTGGAAAGCATTTTTCAGATACAAAAATGCCCAACAGACTGAAATCAATGAACCACTGAACGGACCTTCAATCGTGACCTCGACCTCAGGATCTTCACTTGTTTCTGACAAGTCAGGCTGGGGGGGATCTGAAAGGGAAAAACAGGGTTGCTGAATGATGGACACAAACAAGAGTTTTCTAACCAAACGCTCCACGATTCTGCTTGTAAACTAACACTTGTCAGAGAAGCCCCTTGCGCTAGCTGCAGCAACAAAAGCAGAAGCAAAGATATATTACTGAAAGCCTTGAAGCAATTCCAGACAAGGGTAAGGAGGTGAGGATTACACTTGCTAAACCGTGTGTGCAGCAGTGCAGAGGTGGTGGCAATGACAAGAGGAAATTCCTTGTTCTTGGCTCAGAAGGATTAATACAATCATAAATATTTCTCCCTTTGTTATCAAGGATTACTGAAAATATAAACAAAGGCTCTGTGCCACCACAGATTATGGGTTTCTTCACCATTCACACAGCCTCTGGCTGTTGCACTATAGCGACTGCCAGAACAGGCTGCAAGGCCAACACTGAAACACGGGAGGGAAATTCATGATCACAAATGCTTTTGCTGGGGCCCTGTGCACCAACAAAACAAACTGGATTAGGCCTATCAATACTCGGTGTGAGAAAGAGCAATTTATATTCAACTGCAGTAAACTTTAAAAAAGTGAAGGCAGTTATATCAGAAACTACACCAAAATTAAGTAGCAGCGTATGGAGGAACGTGTTTACTTATTCTGGCACAGTAACGCTGCACTTGTGCATTTTCCACAGCATCTTCCTTCAGCTCTCTGTAAGTTGGAGTATGGTATCACTTTGGGAGCAAGACTGAAGGAATCCCTGTTTCAAAGGCTCTTCACATGATGTCGTGTATAGCAGACGTTCAGCAGTATCTACTGAGACCTCTTAACTGGACTGTATTTGAACTGTGTCAAACAGATCATCCCGTTCACAGAGAACAGAGTAGGATGCGTTGGTCTAATTCCGAGTGAGTGCTGGGTAGATAACTCCCAAATGCAAAGTACAACAAAACAAAAGAATTAGGGGGTCTTCCTTTTAGCAGACATGACCATAAGGTACAGTCACGTCCTAGTTACTGGGGCCTGGACCTGTTGGTCACTGTGTGGCTATAAGCAAAACTGTGTATTCTACACCCTCTATGTCACTTCTAATAGCCTGGTAATAATGGCTCCTTTGCAGCAGCTGCCCAGGGCACACCTGACGCCTCAGGCTACAAACTGGATGTTAAAGAACCCTGAGATGCAGGTGAGCGTTTTTTTTGGCTTCACACCAATGACTCAGCTCCGATAACTCCCCTCCAGGGAGGCACTGGCACCTTCACACCCAGCCTGAGAGGGTCATCTCTGCTATTGGGCCATAATGGATGGGCATAATAGGCAGCTGCAGTGACCTACACCATCAAAGATTCCAAAAATATTCCATGACTCACAGAGTTAAATCCCCCATTGTGAAACTCCCTGCCCTGGGGGAAGTACTAGGCATTCCCACCTGAACCAGAGAATATATAGTCCTCCGGTTTTGGGACTTTTGTTACTACTCCTCAGATCCAGAGGAGGACAAGAACTTCAACAGGGCTGCAACTGCCACTCTGGACAAGCTGGCAATCATTGCTTCTGCAGAACTGCCACCATCATCTGGACCAACAGGCTTCCTTTCCTTTTACTTTGCAGCCGGGGTGAAAACGAGGTATCAGCACAGGGGCAAATGAACACCGTTCTGTTTGTCATGGGTTTGCTCAGGGCCAATTTTCTCTCACCCTTCACAGAATTGCTATAAGGAGAGAGAGGGTTTATGTGGACAAAAGAGACTTGATTGGGGAGAATAACATTAGGATTTTTTACTAGCAAGATAAAAACTAAGGAACTATATCTACAGCAATTCTAATTATATAAAAGTAATATGTTTAAAGAAAAATAAAGACTTCAGTACCACACCTGCCCCCGGCCCAGGGCAGGTGGAAGAGGAAGGCCCTAGCCCACTTAGAACCTACTGCCTCTCCTACACAACTACTAATTTTATCTGCACATCTACCCTCTCTTCGGTTTTCTTAAAAATGTGGGGTTTGCCCATCAGTATTCTCCTGGGTTTCAAAATGGTTTTCTCCAGGTGGATTTCCATAGAAACAGCCAATCAAAAGTTCTAGTAATGCCTCTGCCAATTACATATTTAGAAAAACAGAAATTAATACCATGTTGGAGTGGCAGCAGGCCCAGTGTGGGCCAGGGCCCCCCTCCTCCAGGGGGTAGGTGTTGCACTGAAGCCCCCCCCTTCTCTCCTGTAACAGAGTAGAGAAAAAAGAACTTTAGAAAAAACTGCCTGGAAGAGACGTACTGCAGAAGAAATTCCAGACAGAGATAAAAGACCTCCAAGGTCAAAGCTGGCAGCTGGAGAGATGAGAAAAAGCTGAGAGGGCGGGGGAGAACTCCTCTCCCCCCCACCCCCTCTCTCTCTCTCTCCAGCAGGGAAAAGACTGAAAACTGAAATCCCTGCCACCTGTGGAAGATTATTAGGGTGAGGAGACCCCCATGCAGCTCACAGAGGAGCTTACACTGAAGTAGGTGGATGCACGAGGAAGCTGACTTCGTGAGAGGCCTGAGATGAAACAGAGTCCTGCTGGAGACTTGTACGCCATGGAGAGAAAATTTTGCTGGAGCGAAACGGCTCGGGTAGGCTTGGAATCTCAGTGAGAGATCTGTGCTGGTGCAGCTGAATTTGTGACCATGAGGGACAGCAGAGAATGGAAGACCTGTTGCCCGACAGATAGACCTACGTCAGAGAGGTCTATCAAGGACTGTTCTCCCATGGGAAGGGACCCCACAGGAAACAAGGGTGGACTCAAAAGCTATTATCCCCTATGACTCTGTGGTGAAGATCCATGGTAGGCAAGTGTCCCCTTGCAGTCCATGGAAGACCCTGCAGTGCCTGGATAACCCCCCAGCCTCCAGTCTTAGCACAGGAGGGGGTTAGGCACAGCCCTGAGGCTGACACAGAAGAGAGAGATAAAGAGAAACAGTTCCAGCTGAGACGAATCGGAGTTGTTGTCCTGGAGATAAAAGAAGAAGAATTTTCGAGTGCTGCAAAATTATTTGAAAGACCTGTACCCCTGGAAATGGAGAAAGAGACTCCTTCTCCTCCTGAACTGAGAGAAATGGGGAAGGGGTATTTCTGTAAATACTTTAAGAGGGGCAGTGGCTGAATCAAACCATGACACTATTCTAGTCACAGGGTGCTGGGTTATACAGCTGTCTTTGTGGGTTAAAACCAGGTTTCTCTGTATCATTGTATTTATTGTAATCTTTTTAGTAAAATGAAAATCTGACTTGTAATCTCTCTTGAGTTGCTTCATTTCTCCTGCCAGTTTACTTTTAAACCAGCACAGGTCATAAAGATAACTGTCACATCAACTGAATCATTAAAATCCTTTTCAGAGCAATGGAAAAGTTTTAAAAAAATAAAAAAAGATTCTAGCATGCCCCAGACGGCTGTGATTTGAGAGAATAAAACAAAACCTAAATCACAAAATACAACCTCGTGCAAATATGAAAAGAGAGATGTAGTTGGAGAAGAAGTACAACGCCAGCTAAGATGACATCTTTACAAATATTTCAGTAAAAAAACCACAACCAATTATGTTAATTTATTCTCACAAAAAACAGTTCATATCTCTAATCTTCTAACGGGATTTCCACATCTGTTCCTTCACTGCAATCGGAACACTGGTGGTTTCCTTTAAAGACATAAAGTAAAAAAAAAGAAAACATACTCGTGACTATACTGTCTACTAAAAAAGTAGTCAGATGAATGGGCTATGTGTCCAGAAACCAAAACAAACCCAGGAATAAAGGAGAGGTAAAGGACTTCCAAAAAATCCCAGGGGAAGCATCTTTGACCGCAGTAACCACAGTGTGTGAATGCATTTCTCTGGAGAACTCTACAGAAGGCATCATGAAGGAACACCAACAAAAAGATCCCAACTTCCTGTGTGTCCATTTAGGTGCTCACTTTGAATAACAAAAAAACAAACCCAGAGGTAGCCTATGATGATGATTATACTCCTGCAATACATCGACAAAGAGCCCTGGGCTCTTAAATGAATGCCTGCACTGGTGTGTCTCGCTCCTGCAGCATTAATACCTTTTCATAAAATCAAGCGGAGAAATAAAAAATGCATTAATTTTATCTTACCAACATTGCACTCTCCCACTTTTCTTCTCCCAGTGTTGCCAGCTTCCTTAGCTGACCTAGTGCGTTTCGGTCTCTCGTTAGAGGGCAGGTAGTCGTCATCATCTTAAAGAAACATAAAAATATCACTGGGTCAATGTCCAGAGAACTCATGTGCAATGCTGGAACTGCTCTCAATTTCCAAGCACTAATGCAAGCATTGGACTGGGCTCATCAGGGCACCAAACTGTGCAACCAATTACTTATCTGAGTAACTGTACATTGGGTGGTCTCAATCCTAATCTAATTCCAGAAGCAAGCCCTGCAAAAGCCACTCTCAGAAATGGTTTAAAAGCAGTCACAGGACATGTAACCCACAAATACAAGAAATACAGCTGACTCCCATCCAAGATCCTAGACTGAAAACAACAGGAACATCGGGGAGTGGCTTTAGTGCCATTCAGATGAGAAAGGGAGGTGGTAAGTGCAAAGGTTTGTATCTCATATTTATCGCTATGAAGCAAATACATTGAGGCTTCACTTATGCCACCTGTAACACAGCCCTTCTCTTTTGCTACAGTTCTTCCCAGAAGCTGGTGTTAACGAGAAATTTACATGACTACAGTGTGCTTGCAAAACAATGTGTTCTTCACAATGAATGAAAGTTATAACATCTTGTCTGTTCAATGAGTATTTGTCACTACCAAGGCTTGAAACATAAGTGAAAGATGCAAATTGCTGCCAGGCATCATTTCCAAACCAGCCCAGGAAGTCCAATGTGCTCCAGCTTACTGTGGCTTTATAAAACTTCTGGACTACATGTTTACCAAGCGGTGCACAATCCAAGCTGCAGTCAAGACTGGCACAACTGGGTTACTGTTTATTCAGTGTCAGGCACTGGAAAGCATTTTTCAGACACAAAAATGCCCAACAGACTGAAATCAATGAACCACTGAACAGACCTTCTTCATTGGAGAACTCGACCTCAGAATCCTCACTTGTTTCTGACGAGTCAGGCTGGGGGGGATCTGAAAGGGAAAAACAGGGCTGCTGAATGATGGACACAGACAAGAGTTTTCTAACCAAACGCTCCACGATTCTGCTTGTAAACTAACATTTGTCAGAGAAGCCCCTTGCGCTAGCTGCAGCAACAAAAGCAGAAGCAAAGATATATTACTGAAAGCCTTGAAGCAATTCCAGACAAGGGTAAGGAGGTGAGGATTACACTTGCTAAACCGTGTGTGCAGCAGTGCAGAGGTGGTGGCAATGACAAGAGGAAATTCCTTGTTCTTGGCTCAGAAGGATTAATACAATCATAAATATTTCTCCCTTTGTTATCAAGGATTACTGAAAATATAAACAAAGGCTCTGTGCCACCACAGATTATGGGTTTCTTCACCATTCACACAGCCTCTGGCTGTTGCACTATAGCGACTGCCAGAACAGGCTGCAAGGCCAACACTGAAACACGGGAGGGAAATTCATGATCACAAATGCTTTTGCTGGGGCCCTGTGCACCAACAAAACAAACCAGATTAGGCCTATCAACACTCGGTGTGAGAAAGAGCAATTTATATTTAACTGCAGTAAACTTTAAAAAAGTGAAGGCAGTTATATCAGAAACTACACCAAAATTAAGTAGCAGCGTATGGAGGAACGTGTTTACTTATTCTGGCACAGTAACGCTGCACTTGTGCATTTTCCACAGCATCTTCCTTCAGCTCTCTGTAAGCTGGAGTATGATATCACTTTGGGAGCAAGACTGAAGGAATCCCTGTTTCAAAGGCTCTTCACATGATGTCGTGTATAGCAGACGTTCAGCAGTATCTACTGAGACCCCTTAACTGGACTGTATTTGAACTGTGTCAAACAGATCATCCCGTTCACAGAGAACAGAGTAGGATGCGTTGGTCTAATTCCGAGTGAGTGCTGGGTAGATAACTCCCAAATGCAAAGTACAACAAAACAAAAGAATTAGGGGGTCTTCCTTTTAGCAGACATGACCATAAAGTATGGTCATAAAAATAACTGTCACACCAACTTATCCTTTAGTAGCATTTTGAGAGCATCAGAAAAGTTTGAAAAAAAATAATAAAAGATACTCGATTTTTGCAAATTTAAGAACAGCCACAAGACTGGCAAAAGGTCCATCCAGTCCAGTACCAAATCCCTGAGAAATAGTTGTAATTAGGAGACCCATGCAAAAAAGTCAAAGCGGATGGTAACAAAGTTCTGGAAGAAAACTCCCAGATGGGACATTTCTTCTTAAGTCACTGTCATGGGTTGACCCTGGCCAGATGCCAGGTACCCACTAAAGCCACTCTCACTCTCCCTCTGCAACTGGACAGAGGACACGGTAAAAAAAAAACAGCTAAGGATTCATGAGTTAACAGCTGGGGGAGGTCAATTACTGATTACCTTCACAGGCTAAACAGTCTCAAAGTGGGGATATTACTCAAATTTATTACTAAAAGGATAAGAGCCAAAGAGTGAGCAACAAAACAGTCAGAAATATCTTCCCCCCACCCCTCCTTCCTTCCAAGTTCTCCCTCCTCCCCTCAGCGGTGCAGGGGGACGGGAATGGGGGTTACAGTCAGTTGTTGTTTCTGTCACTGCTCAGGGAGAGGAGTTGGATCCTTCCCTGCTCCCATGGGGTCCCTCCCACGGGAGACAGTCCGTGATGGACCTCTCTGGTTTGAGTCCACCCCTCGGGCAGCAGCTCTTCCCACCCTGCTGTCCCGTGGGTCCCTCCTGCCTGGGGTCAGTCCTTCAGGGATGAGCTGACCCGGGGTGGGTCCCCCACAGGGGCCACGAGTCCTGCTGGGAAAAACCTGCTCCAGCCTGGGCTTCCCTCTGCACGGGCTGCAGGTCCCTGCCAGGACCTGCTCCATCCTGGGCCTGCCCCGGGCTCACAGCCTCCTTCCTGCATCCCCCTGCTCCAGCGTGGGAGCCTCCACGGGCTGCAGGGGGGTCTCTGCACCCCGATGCTCCCCCAGGGGCTGCAGGGGGGTCTCTGCACCCCGATGCTCCCCCAGGGGCTGCAGGGGGGTTTCTGCACCCTGATGCTCCCCCAGGGGCTGTAGGGCCTCAGCTCTGGCTCCTGGAGCACCTCCTGCCCCTCCTTCTGCACCGCCCTTGGGCTCTGCATTGCTGTTCCCATGTTCTCACTCTGCTCTTCCCTGACAGGAATTCTCTCTGCACCACAACCTTCTGTCCCTAACTATGTTATCCCAGAGCTGTTCCTGTTGCTCCTGATGGCCTCGGCCTTGGCCAGTGGCAGGAAGTCCGTCCTGGAGCAGCTGGCATTGGCTCCATGGGACAGGGGAAGCTTCTGGCAAATTCTAACAGAAGCCACCCCTGTAGCCCCTCCGCTACCAAAAGCCAGCTGCAGTAACCCACTGCAGTCACATTAAACCACCAGTAAGGGTGTTTTTAACAACGTATTATCACCCCTAGGTATCCCTTGATCTTGGGTAAATACACACAGCTCCTCAGCAGCAACCTACTTCACAGTCCTAAATGTTGTCATTCCCCAGCACTGGCTCCAGTTTCTCAAACATGATTTCATGCAGTTTAAAACAATTTCTTCTGATGCACATAACCTTAACTTTCTGATTGCTGAATTTAAATCACACCATGGTGCTCGCTCATCCAATTTCACTAAGACCTCAGACACCTTTATCAGCTACAGCTAGCCTCGGGGATCCCAGGCACACCATAATTTTGCCACTTCCTTTGTCACCATCTTGTCATGGTTACTGGAGGGGAAAAACAGTGAAACCCCCCAGTCATATCTACCAAAATATACATTCATACATGCCTCTGACATTTTTCTTTGCAGAAAACAATCATTTCTGTAACTCTGCATCACTGGCTGTAGCTTTCAGACAAACTTCTGGAAGAACTGTAAATGCCTATTCTATGTCTTTCTTTAATAATAGACAGATTACACCAAAGACTTTATAAAATCCAAATATTGTCGCCAATTTTTCTTTCATACTCATTTTTGTGAGGATCAGCAATAAATAATTTCATTTTCTAGGATCCAGACAAGACTTCCTGCTCTGTATGCCTATCTAAACCACAAATGAAATTTAAGTTAGGCTGTTACCTGATGCCCCAAAAGGCAAGTAAAAACTGCTTAGAGACAGTGTTTCATGCCTTTAAACAGCAGGTATTTATTGAACGACGCCGCGGAAGCCCTCCAGCTAGTGCTGGGCAAAAGGGCTCCGAAATGGTCGAGCAAAACCAAGCAATTTATACAGTTTCTAATTATGATTACAACATATTCACATACATATTCATATTATTGCATCATTAGATTGTAATATTCATAGCAAGTGGAGTCAGGGCGGAGCTTGAGGCGTGGTCTCTATTTTGAGGAATATTCTGGTGGTACATCCTGTCTTTACTTCACCATAGGGTCTCAAATTTACTCCTCATCATCGCGTGACCTTTATGAACTTCTGAACTTTCCACTGTTTCGTGTTCTATCCACTGGAGCTTGGAGAAAGCCTTGGCTCCAGGCCTATTTTACCCATTCAAATGTCTACCTCTGCTTATTTGGCCATAATTTATTACCTCTGAGCTCTTTGTGCAATGTACCTGTGGGTTTTGGTCTGCTGAATTCGTACAGAACAAAATCTCCTTTGAGCAAGGTAGAAAAGCTGGGGGGGGTAGAAGAGTGGGTTTTTGCAGTAAGATGCTTTGATTAACCCTTCTAAAGCCTTGTTTTGCTTCATACCCACAATTTTTAGTCACTGTCTCTAGACCCTTTTGTAAATACTAACCTTCATGAACAACAGATTTATTCTGTTCAGCAAAACTGTGTGCAGCTTTCAGCACTGCTCTTACAGAAACTTGTAAAGAAGAACAGATTTGAGAAAAGGCTGTGTAACAAAACGTCATTCTAACTCAAAGAGCCACACTAAGCTATAAAATCCTAGTCCAAACCAAGGCAAAGCCAGTGTCTCGGTCATTTCCTATTACACTTCCCTTTCCTCATGCTCTCTCTTCACTGTCAGGCATTAAGCTCATTATGCTTAGGAAAAAAAAGTACCTAGATATTTTCTTCTCAAATAGGTGGAGTTAACAGTGCAGTCAGCACGAGCAAAGAACTTTGTTCTCCTTTATCAAGAGACATGCCTTCTAATTTCATGTAATGGTACCCTTAACTATGATGACAACTATCTTCAAAGCAAAATTAACGGGATTTGCAAGAAGGAGCACTGCTGCTAGAATAACCTGGCTTTTAAAAGCACACAACGGGGGTTAGAGAGCCTTACTGCTTAGAATGAAGGTAGCAGGAAGATGATGTACTTTCCACATCGTGTCAAAGCACGCAGTATTGGGTGAGGAGCAACTTACAAACACCATTCATGATTTCAAATAACGACTCCCATCCCAATTTGTTTATAGCATGCCTCAGAGAGCTGTGATGAGAGAATAAAACAAAACCTAAATCACAAAAGGCAACCTTATGGAAATATGAAAAGAGAGATGTGGTTAGAGAAGAAGTACAACTCCAGCTAAGATGACATCTTTACAAATATTTCAGTAAAAAAACCACAACCAATTATGTTAATTTATTCTCACAAAAAACAGTTCATATCTCTAATCTTCTAACGGGATTTCCACATCTGTTCCTTCACTACAATCGGAACACTGGTGGCTTCCTTTACACATATAAAGTAAAAAAACCCCCATACTCGTGACTATACTGTCTACTATAAAAGTAGTCAGATGAATGGGCTATGTGTCCAGAAACCAAAACAAACCCAGGAATAAAGGAGAGGTAAAGGACTTCCAAAAAATCCCAGGGGAAGCATCTTTGACCGCAGTAACCACAGTGTGTGAATGCATTTCTCTGGAGAACTCTACAGAAGGCATCATGAAGGAACACCAACAAAAAGATCCCAACTTCCTGTGTGTCCATTTAGGTGCTCACTTTGAATAACAAAAAAACAAACCCAGAGGTAGCCTATGATGATGATTATACTCCTGCAATACATCGACAAAGAGCCCTGGGCTCTTAAATGAATGCCTGCACTGGTGTGTCTCGCTCCTGCAGCATTAATACCTTTTCATAAAATCAAGCGGAGAAATAAAAAATGCATTAATTTTATCTTACCAACATTGCACTCTCCCACTTTTCTTCTCCCAGTGTTGCCAGCTTCCTTAGCTGACCTAGTGCGTTTCGGTCTCTCGTTAGAGGGCAGGTAGTCGTCATCATCTTAAAGAAACATAAAAATATCACTGGGTCAATGTCCAGAGAACTCATGTGCAATGCTGGAACTGCTCTCAATTTCCAAGCACTAATGCAAGCATTGGACTGGGCTCATCAGGGCACCAAACTGTGCAACCAATTACTTATCTGAGTAACTGTACATTGGGTGGTCTCAATCCTAATCTAATTCCAGAAGGAAGCCCTGCAAAAGCCACTCTCAGAAATGGTTTAATAGCAGTCACAGGACATGTAACCCACAAATACAAGAAATACAGCTGACTGCCATCCAAGATCCTAGACTGAAAACAACAGGAACATCGGGGAGTGGCTTTAGTGCCATTCAGATGAGAAAGGGAGGTGGTAAGTGCAAAGGTTTGTATCTCATATTTATCGCTATGAAGCAAATACATTGAGGCTTCACTTATGCCACCTGTAACACAGCCCTTCTCTTTTGCTACAGTTCTTCCCAGAAGCTGGTGTTAACGAGAAATTTACATGACTACAGTGTGCTTGCAAAACAATGTGTTCTTCACAATGAATGAAAGTCATAACATCTTGTCTGTTCAATGAGTATTTGTCACTACCAAGGCTTGAAACATAAGTGAAAGATGCAAATTGCTGCCAGGCATCATTTCCAAACCAGCCCAGGAAGTCCAATGTGCTTCAGCTTACTGTGGCTTTATAAAACTTCTGGACTACATGTGTTTACCAAGCAGTGCACAATCCAAGCTGCAGTCAACACTGGCACAACTGGGTTACTGTTTATTCAGTGTCAGGAACTGGAAAGCATTTTTCAGATACAAAAATGCCCAACAGACTGAAATCAATGAACCACTGAACAGACCTTCTTCATTGGAGAACTCGACCTCAGAATCCTCACTTGTTTCTGACGAGTCAGGCTGGGGGGGATCTGAAAGGGAAAAACAGGGCTGCTGAATGATGGACACAGACAAGAGTTTTCTAACCAAACGCTCCACGATTCTGCTTGTAAACTAATATTTGTCAGAGAAGCCCCTTGCGCTAGCTGCAGCAACAAAAGCAGAAGCAAAGATATATTACTGAAAGCCTTGAAGCAATTCCAGACAAGGGTAAGGAGGTGAGGATTACACTTGCTAAACCATGTATATTTGAACTGTGTCAAACAGATCATCCCGTTCACAGAGAACAGAGTAGGATGCGTTGGTCTAATTCCGAGTGAGTGCTGGGTAGATAACTCCCAAATGCAAAGTACAACAAAACAAAAGAATTAGGGGGTCTTGCTTTTAGCAGACATGACCATAAGGTACAGTCATGTCCTAGTTACTGGGGCCTGGACCTGTTGGTCAATGTGTGGCTATAAGAAAAACTGTGTATTCTACACCCTCTATGTCACTTCTAATAGCCTGGTAATAATGGCTCCTTTGCAGCAGCTGCCCAGGGCACACCTGACGCCTCAGGCTACAAACTGGATGTTAAAGAACCCTGAGATGCAGGTGAGCGTTTTTTTTGGCTTCACACCAATGACTCAGCTCTGATAACTCCCCTCCAGGGAGGCACTGGCACCTTCACACCCAGCCTGAGAGGGTCATCTCTGCTATTGGGTCATGACTGCAGGGGAGCCCCCTATATAGATAATAGCCAAAAATATTTTCAGTTTTTTTAACCCCTACTCCAAATCTTTGTTTAAATAAGTGGTGATGTCTAATAACTTAAACAAATTTGAAAGTTACCTTACGAACTGTTTTCTAAATTTTTTATATAGGTAAGCAGTGCCTAATAGAATGAAGTTTTTGTATTTGTAAGAATTTTTACTAGGTTTTGCAGTAACTATTTTCCTTAAATCTGAAATCCAATTTAACATAAGGAAATGTATATTTGCTTTAAGAATAGAAGAAGTGTATATTTTCTGTTTAAGCTATAGAAATGTCTATGAAAGAATTATATGGTTTTGAATTTTAAATTGAACATGAGGCAGAAATATGTTTATGCTTTATAGGTTATATTTTCAGCAAAGAAGTAATTCAAAGATCAAAGAAACACAGAGTTAGATATTGCTAATCTAAGTGTGAGAAACAAAGAGTGCCAGTTTCTCAATTCATAATCAGAAAACACAGTAAAAAAACTCAGAAGTGTGTTTTTGTGAAAACATGTTTGGTGGCCACCATGGACGAAAGCTCTGTGTGTGTGAATGCATTAATATGCTCTGGTTTTGCTCACAAAATACACAAACCTTATTTTTTATGCACCCTTAGATGAAAAATATAAAACACATAAACCTGAGTTGAATGAATTTTCATTTGCTGAGATGTTTTGGATTGAAAATTGTCATAGTTCTGATTTCAGCAAGGAATTTTTCTTTCCCTTTCCCCTGGGTGTGTGTTATGTGTAATGGGCCATCAGGTGAACAAAAGAATCAGCAGGGTCCACTAATGGCCAAGAGGTTATCTCTTAGACAACAAAGGGGAAGGAGTTGGGGTGGGGGCTAGTGTGGGGGGCTGGAAGGAGGTGGGGCTGCGTGTCAGCTCAGCTCTCTGCCCTCAGCGGAGCCTGCTGTGAGCTGCAGATGCTGCCTGATTTTTCTTTCTTTTTTTCCAGTCGGAGGGGAGCTTGCTGCTGCTGTCTGCTCAGCTGTTGCTGGCTGCAGGCCCGGCTTGAAGTGAAATCCTAACCAGCTGAAGTTCGTGAGTTTTCTTCCATTGGGAGAACCTCCTGTTTTGCTGTTTTTTTTCTTCCTCCTTCCCCTTCCCCCCCCCCCCTATTTTTTCAGTGTGGGAAGGGAAGAGGAATCGAGGGTTTTTTTGGGGGTTTTTTTGTTTTGGTTTTTTTTTTTTTTTTTTCTCCGATATACCCTGGGGGGTGTTGCTTTTTCCCCTTTTCCCAACCCACCTGGCAGCAACCGAGGATCCCACAGCGCCGCCTGGTGATGGGCACTGGACAGTACAAGTTCTGCTCCTCCAGTGACCCAAAAGCGCCACCTGGTGTATGGTACAGGACATTACAAGTTTTACATCTCCAGTGACCTGTCGGCGCCCCCTGCTGACTGTGGTTGGAACTGCACCAAAGGGTGCAAAAAATTGAACTATTTAATTTTCCTTTTGCCAGTTTATTGATTTTGTTCTTGAGGGGGATGATTGGTGGGTATAGGAGTATTGCTTGGTTTTTTCACTTCTTTTTTTTCGCGTTCCTGTTAATACACACATACCTTTAATAAAAAAGGCTGTTATTTTTCCCTTTTCCATAATTTGTTTTCCTTCAATCGGAGCCTCTTAATTTCAGATTTATAATCGCTTAGAAAGAGAAGTTTGGGTCTTTCCTCCTAACCCATCCTCAGCAAAAGACCCTTGTCTCATTTAAACTGGGACAAAATTAAGTTTTGAAGAACAAACTCTTCATAAAAATAAAGAACACAAGCCCTAAAACCATCGAAGTTATTTGTTTTCATTTGCTTATAAGTCAGTTCTAATAAAGATCTTTAGAAGAAGAGCTGAAGTTTTGACAGAAGACAATAGAATAGGTCAAATAATTTGTTTACACTAGCTATACATGTTTAATATTAATCCATAGTTATTTAATTTAGCATTGTTTGGAATTTTTGTATTCTTTTTGCATTTTATGTTTAAAAATAGTTTTGATTGGTTAGATGCTTCTCAATGTTTGTGCTAAGTTTAAGAAAAAAATTATTGCAGCAGTATTCAAATTTTGTATTCCTTTGTATTTTTTCTTGTATTTAGCAAATGTTCGATCAAAGTTTTTTCTGAGTTTTTGTTCTTCATAAAAATAAAAAGAAAGGGGCAGATGTTGCATCCCAAAATTTCATATTGGCAGAAAGGGATTTGAGTAGACTTTGCAGAAAGCTCTGGGCTAGGCGAGTTGGGGAAAAAAACTAGGTTTGCGATACAAATGAGGTATCATCCGCGTTGAATGCTCTGCCCTAGCACAAAGAGTCCACACCTTGATTTCATCAAACCCCTGCAGATATCCTGTTTTACCTTATCTCTCCCTTTGTGTTCCCTGAATCCCTACATCCTGTAGAACCAAATACCTGTTCCCCCCTGTGAAATCCTCTAAGATAAAGTGGTGTTTTCCCCATGAGGTAACTGCTAAGATCCCAAATTTGTTAACCTAGGTTTTCCCCTTGTACCATCCCATAAAACACCCTATTTGTAATAAATTGTAATATTTTAAACTCCTGGTTGAATATGTAAAACCTAAACCCTTTCAAATGAACTTGTAATGCCAATAAACCATTCCAGTTTCTTGCCTCTCCTGGGATCCTTTAGTTATTGACTTGCTAAAGGCCATAATGGATGGGCATAATAGGCAGCTGCAGTGACCTACACCATCAAAGATTCCAAAAATATTCCATGACTCACAGAGTTAAATCCCCCATTGTGAAACTCCCTGCCCTGGGGGAGGTACTAGGCATTCCCACCTGAACCAGAGAATATATAGTCCTCCGGTTTTGGGACTTTTGTTACTACTCCTCAGATCCAGAGGAGGACAAGAACTTCAACAGGGCTGCAACTGCCACTCTGGACAAGCTGGCAATCATTGCTTCTGCAGAACTGCCACCATCATCTGGACCAACAGGCTTCCTTTCCTTTTACTTTGCAGCCAGGGGGGGGCATGAGGTATCAGCACAGGGGCAAATGAACACTATTCGGTTCTAGTTACAGGGTGGTGGGTTATACAGCTGTCTTTGTGGGTTAAAACCAGGTTTCTCTGTATCACTGTATTTATTGTAATCCTTTTAGTAAAATGAAACTCTGACTTGTAATCTCTCTTAAGTTGCTTCATTTCTCCTGCCAGTTTACTTTTAAACCAGCACAGGTCATAAAGATAACTGTCACACCAACTGACGGCCTAAAACCTTTTTGAGAGCATCAAAAAATATAAAAAAAGTAAAAAAAGACTTTAGCATGCCACAGAGTAGTTTAGTTTGAGAGAATAAAACAAAACCTAAATCACAAAAGCAACCTTATGGAAATATGAAAACAGAAATGTGGTTAGAGAAGAAGTACAACTCCAGCTAAGATGACATCTTTACAAATATTTCAGTAAAAAAACCCCAACCAATTATGTTAATTTATTCTCACAAAAAACAGTTCATATCTCTAATCTTCTAACGGGATTTCCACATCTGTTCCTTCACTGCAATCGGAACACTGGTGGCTTCCTTTACACATATAAAGTAAAAAAACCCCCATACTCGTGACTATACTGTCTACTATAAAAGTAGTCAGATGAATGGGTTATGTGTCCAGAAACCAAAACAAACCCAGGAATAAAGGAGAGGTAAAGGACTTCCAAAAAATCCCAGGGGAAGCATCTTTGACCGCAGTAACCACAGTGTGTGGATGCATTTCTCTGGAGAACTCTACAGAAGGCATCATGAAAGAACACCAACAAAAAGATCCCAACTTCCTGTGTGTCCATTTAGGTGCTCACTTTGAATAACAAAAAAATAAACCCAGAGGTAGCCTATGATGATGATTATACTCCTGCAATACATCGACAAAGAGCCCTGGGCTCTTAAATGAATGCCTGCACTGGTGTGTCTCGCTCCTGCAGCATTAATACCTTTTCATAAAATCAAGCAGAGAAATAAAAAATGCATTAATTTTATCTTACCAACATTGCACTCTCCCACTTTTCTTCTCCCAGTGTTGCCAGCTTCCTTAGCTGACCTAGTGCGTTTCGGTCTCTCGTTAGAGGACAGGTAGTCGTCATCATCTTAAAGAAACATAAAAATATCACTGGGTCAATGTCCAGAGAACTCATGTGCAATGCTGGAACTGCTCTCAATTTCCAAGCTCTAATGCAAGCATTGGACTGGGCTCATCAGGGCACCAAACTGTGCAACCAATTACTTATCTGAGTAACTTTACAAAGCTCCTGTTCCTACCTCTGTAGCAACAACCTCTGCAAGAGAGCCTGTGTAAGGCACAAGATAGCAAAAAGCAGAGCTGCTTCTGTACTTCCAAAGAAAAACAACACTGTGTTTTGAAACACAACCACACACTTCACAATCATAAAAAGGCCATGCAACAGCAAAAGGAACCAGGAAATACACTGTGCAGATAGAGACTACTTATTTTATCTGACTGGAAGTAGTTGCCTTTCAGCAGTAAGGCTCGCACAACAGCACCCAAGTTTTGTCTTGAAGAGCTCAAAGGTGCTAAAACCACTTTCAAAACACTCAAACTAATGGACGTCAATGAAAATTCATGTACCAGGTCAACTCCCCCTTAAACACATACAGATGGACAGACAGGAAAACTGCAAATGCAGGAATTTTTCAGTGAGCTGCCTCTCAGCCAGTCACTTCCCAATCCAACCCTATCCTCCTTATGTTCATGAGCTATTAAGACCCTCCAGTTCCCAACACCTGCAACCTTAAGAGAAAACAAATGCTTTAAACAGACAAAGACAAGCAATTTCACATAAAGAATAGCAGGCACCCAGGTCACTATAGGTATAGTTTGCTTCGGAAGAATAACGTCGCATATTGACACACCCTGGACCTACGCAGTTGTATTATACTCCATCAGGCAAAACTCCTTCACAGCACTTTTACTTTTGCAGGAAGGCCTTTACACATACACAGAACTTAATGACTCTTCTCTTATTGCCTCTTCTGTTGAGGTAATGTAAGAGTTACTTCATTGCTGGATGACAAAAAGGCAATAGTAATGCCAGAAATGTCAACTTTGTCCTAAATGCCCCGGCCCATTTCCTAAATTGCTAATTGGGTGGTCTCAATCCTAATCTAATTCCAGAAGCAAGCCCTGCAAAAGCCACTCTCAGAAATGGTTTAAAGCAGTCACAGGACATGCAACCCACAAATACAAGAAATACAGCTGACTCCCATCCAAGATCCTAGACTGAAAACAACAGGAACATCGGGGAGTGGCTTTAGTGCCATTCAGATGAGAAAGGGAGGTGGTAAGTACAAAGGTTCTTCCCAGAAGCTGGTGTTAACGAGAAATTTACATGACTACAGTGTGCTTGCAAAACAATGTGTTCTTCACAATGAATGAAAGTTACAACATCTTGTCTGTTCAATGAGTATTTGTCTCTACCAAGGCTTGAAACATAAGTGAAAGATGCAAATTGCTGCCAGGCATCATTTCCAAACCAGCCCAGGAAGTCCAATGTGCTCCAGCTTACTGTGGCTTTATAAAACTTCTGGACTACATGTGTTTACCAAGCAGTGCACAATCCAAGCTGCAGTCAACACTGGCACAACTGGGTTACTGTTTATTCAGTGCCAAGTGACCCAGGCACTGGAAAGCATTTTTCAGACACAAAAATGCCCAACAGACTGAAATCAATGAACCACTGAACGGACCTTCAATCGTGACCTCGACCTCAGGATCTTCACTTGTTTCTGACGAGTCAGGCTGGGGGGGATCTGAAAGGGAAAAACAGGGCTGCTGAATGATGGACACAGACAAGAGTTTTCTAACCAAACGCTCCACGATTCTGCTTGTAAACTAACATTTGTCAGAGAAGCCCCTTGCGCTAGCTGCAGCAACAAAAGCAGAAGCAAAGATATATTACTGAAAGCCTTGAAGCAATTCCAGACAAGGGTAAGGAGGTGAGGATTACACTTGCTAAACCGTGTGTGCAGCAGTGCAGAGGTGGTGGCAATGACAAGAGGAAATTCCTTGTTCTTGGCTCAGAAGGATTAATACAATCATAAATATTTCTCCCTTTGTTATCAAGGATTACTGAAAATATAAACAAAGGCTCTGTGCCACCACAGATTATGGGTTTCTTCACCATTCACACAGCCTCTGGCTGTTGCACTATAGCGACTGCCAGAACAGGCTGCAAGGCCAACACTGAAACACGGGAGGGAAATTCATGATCACAAATGCTTTTGCTGGGGCCCTGTGCACCAACAAAACAAACTGGATTAGGCCTATCAACACTCGGTGTGAGAAAGAGCAATTTATATTCAACTGCAGTAAACTTTAAAAAAGTGAAGGCAGTTATATCAGAAACTACACCAAAATTAAGTAGCAGCGTATGGAGGAACGTGTTTACTTATTCTGGCACAGTAACGCTGCACTTGTGCATTTTCCACAGCATCTTCCTTCAGCTCTCTGTAAGCTGGAGTATGATATCACTTTGGGAGCAAGACTGAAGGAATCCCTGTTTCAAAGGCTCTTCACATGATGTCGTGTATAGCAGACGTTCAGCAGTATCTACTGAGACCCCTTAACTGGACTGTATTTGAACTGTGTCAAACAGATCATCCCGTTCACAGAGAACAGAGTAGGATGCGTTGGTCTAATTCCGAGTGAGTGCTGGGTAGATAACTCCCAAATGCAAAGTACAACAGAACTTCTGGCACAGTAACGCTGCACTTGTGCATTTTCCACAGCATCTTCCTTCAGATCTATGTAAGATGGAACACAGAGATGGAGCCACATTCATGGCTTTCTTTACAAATATAAAGAAAAAAAACATACTATAATAAACTATGAAAATAAACTTTTAACTCCATCCATTTAAAGTAAGGATTCCCACAAAGGAAAATCCAGAAGTATAATTTTCATATGAACAACATACAGAAGACTCATTTTCAAAATCTTAAAAATTCATGGCAGCTGGAGCATTTTGAGCTTATGAAGAAATTAATGTGTGTAAATATAGGTGTGTATTTTCTGGTGTTTTAAAATAGGGGAAAGCACTATCTTTAATACAAACTGTAAGAAGTTTAAAAAAAATTGCAGGATTTTGCAGTAAATGTATTTCAGCTGTTGCTGAGATCTAGTAAGAAACTGCTTTCACTAAACACAGACTTTTCATTTACTTTTTTCTGTTTTCACCCATTCATCTTACTGAATGGAGAAAAATTATCAAGTTGGACTTGTAATTTATAAGCAGACTTTTATTAAACTTAATAAGCAATTATTAAACAGACTGAATTTCTTAAGAAACTTACCTATTCACACAAATTCACTAGTGATAAATCTGATGCTTGTTCTTGAATTTAGAATAGGAAGAAATGAGATTCCCTTTTACACATTTCTCTACTTTAAACACCTGGAAAATAAAGCAACTGAAACTTCATCTCTTTTGATGTTTTAGTTCCAATATCCTCATTCCTACTGCAAATCGAGAGTTCACATATTCAATTTCCAAAACAAGAAAAATACAACTAAAAGATCTACCTCTGTAACTTTTTGCAAAAGCAGATTTTTCATCCATCTCTGATGTCTCAGAAGGGCCTGCTTCAGAACAAAGAGAAGGGTTTTTAAAGAGTGTCTCATAACAAACACCTACAGAGAAATTTGCCAAGTAACTCTTAATTTCATACACTATAGTCTCATTTCATACTTTCTGTAACGTTGAACTTTAGAAAGACTGTGTTAAATTATAAATATCTATAAATTATTACTTATCTGGTTCAAGAGAATAAAAATGTTGAGGGTCTACTGTCAGGTGTGTGCATTTCTTGGACTACTGAACAATTAGACACTCATGCAGAACACCAGGCTTTCTTTTTTTTTTCAGTGTTAATGAGCTAATTTTAAAACATGAAAAGTTGATGTTTCTGCCCTTTTTAAATGAATTTTTAATCAGTTTGATCTCTTTCCTGTGTGTAAAATTTATATTCCTAAGGAGTACTCTTTGCCTTTAAAATTTCTACCTACATTAAATACCTAAATTCAGAGGGATTAAAATAACCGATGACACTCCAAGGCTGTTTGCTTTTCTTAATAACAGCTCCTTTGAAGGTGACAGACAGACTGGTTAAAAAGGGCTGGTGCAGAAACCAGCATACAAATGACTGGTTAAATTAACACTCTTAAAATCCTACTGTTTAATGCTCTGGTTCACCTGCAGCTACGCTGGAAGGGTGAGATGTAGGTTATTTTTAGCAAAAACTATGACCATTTTCTTTATTTTGTAGCATGTCTCTGCAAAGGCAATACTGGAACACACCTCAGAATAACCGCATTTTTCTAAGGTTCACTTCTTCACAGCACCACCGTGCACACATAAACCCCTATATGACTCCAAAGTTTATAGCTCTTTACAGTATGGACAACCTTTGGCTTGAATCAGAGTGGTAGCTACTCAAAGAATGAAGGGGAAGCTGCTTTACTTTAGGGAAGTTGGCACGACTTGACATGGGAATATCTCTTTTAACTCAGAGAATCCCGTCACTTCTACCAATATACTGAAATTCCCCCCTTCAAATCAGCACTGCTTAGACTTCACAATGGAAGTATATTTATAGGGGGGATTTCTCAGCTCAGGCAAATACGCTGCAGTACAATGGGTACTATTTTGTAAGGAAGCAATTTCAGAGCAGACTCTCTTCAGACAGCATTGGTTTATGCTGCAGGATATTTGCCAAATTGTGACATCAGTCTCATGTGTGAAACAGAAAACTATAATGGGGATCAAAAGCAGAAAGATGAGAGGACTTTGGCTTTGGAAGGAACAATGCTTAGGTTGTCTCCAACCAGTATCTCTTTTTATTACATCAAATCATGCCTGTAAACCCCTCGTTCTCCAACGTTAGGTAAAGTACACTTATAAAGAGAAGATAATCCTAACACCTTTCCAATTCTGCATTTGAGGGGCGACACTTTGCTATGCTGTATGGTGGAGACCTTTCTGAACATTGTACGCTACTTGAGACATGCCAGGACAAGAATATTGATGCCACAATCCTGTTGTTATTTTTAAAGCACATTAGAAAATAATCTCAAGAATCTTTATATTTAAACATACGCAAAAATGTTATCCCAATAATATATAATATTAGAAAATGAAGGGATATGCTGTTTTGCACTTCACTGTTAACACGTAACTATCCTTCAGAGATGTGTGGCAGTTTGCCCAGGTCACAGTGTATTCCTTTGTAATACTTTGGCTTTAACCTAATGACAAATGCAAACAGAATGAAATATTTAATTCAAGGTTCTACTTATTTTATATTGCCATTTATGACTTCTTAATTACTGTTCAATTCAACATAATGAAATAACAATTTCTAATTTCCACTCCTACTTGAGGTCTATGTGTTAGATGACCTAGAGATGAGGAAAAGCAACTGAAGACACCTTAAAACATACATAGTCCAAGCCATGGACCTCATAAACGTTGTTATGCTTTGCCCACACAAATAAACTTTTCAATTCAATTTTGACACATATTGGTCATTCCATACAAGAGAAGTGATTGACAGACTACAAATCATAGATTCTATGAGTTACAGTGTAGAAAAGTTACAGAAAGCTCAAACTAAAGAAAAGATTCAAGCAGTGCTCTAGAAACATTATTTCCTGTTTAAGGAAGTCATTGAAGTTACAAAGTCTGCACACTGGATCCTCAGAAAAAAACATCAAGCAGTTTGAAAGGCTTCTGGAACTTCTTCAGACCAAACACACACACAGGGGTTTGGATGAAGTTCTTCTTTAGCTCTTTTGGCACTCCTCAGAATAACTTAAATGACAGGCAGCATGGAAATGCTGTATTCTAACAGAGCTATGTAATTGCATGCTTAATGACCAAAAATAAGTAAACAGAGAGGCATGGAGAGAGCAACACTTGTACAACCAATCCTTTCATGAGATAAACACATATAGAAATTACTATCGTTACCTGGGATATTAAACCTATGGTAGTCATCTGATTCCCCCTTCACTGGTACTGTTGCCATTTCCAAAGAAATTCCTATAGTAGCAACAAAGGAATGAAATATGGAAAATAGTAATAAGTAGATTCTTAAAAAACCCAAACAACAGCACCCACCAAGATTCTCGCTGGTCTCTGTCAAAACAAAGTGTCCCTGCAGATGCTATTTCAGATTTGAAGTTTCTTTTTTTTTTTAAATGGGCTCCTTCCTTTTTGCATGCTATCACAGAAAAAGAATGTATTTTACCACTCACTGTGCTGAAAATACTTGTAGACCTGCTCCTGTTCACTTCTCTGTGCAGACAAGTTCAGATACAGCCTGCATCAAACTGCACTGCTGACAGAGCAACACATACCCCCTCCATAAGACTTGACAGCATTCTCTAATATGTTTTCAAAACATTCTGAAGGAAGTAGAATTACTTAAAATGCCTAGAGAGCAGTGCAGGGAATATTCTGGAACTAACTTGGCAAAAAGCTCAAGTAAACCCTTTGTATATGTCAAGCTGAATGTTAACCATACAGGGATCCTAAATTACAAATTTAAAGTTGTGAAGCACAAAGAACTAGAGCAAGTGGACTACATATAAAAACTCAATTCTTACAGCAAAGTGAGCAGTGCAGCCCAACCCAACAAAAAGGAAAGTAACCACCTTATCTTCCAGCACACCTTCTGCCTCACTGGCTTTAATGGGGTTATCCATGCCTTTACCTCACAGCACACTCTTAAGCATTGCCCTGCCACAGACCACAGTGCCCAGGGGAATCATCTGCTACCCGCTAGGCAACCTAGGAATGCATTGGCTATTTTTTAGTAACAAATAACACATCTTGGTATTTATTCTTTATTTATTTCCATTTTGGCTAGAAAATTGCATTTTGTTATTTTAAGTATGTTAATAATATTAACAAATAAAGTTTTTTGTTTCCCATTAGGGACAAAGCTATCTTGAATTAGAACAAACCCAAACAAAACAGAGACATTTTCTTTTTTCTAAACTACTTAAAGATAAATTATTTTAATCTACAATATATTAAAAACTTCCTTCCTCTTGAGATGGAAGCATTTGGCTAAGGTTCAATATTTGATAAAAATTTCAACCACAAAGTGGAGAGTTTCAAGGAAAAAAAAGGCTTTCCATCTCATCAAAGATGTCTTTTTGCTGCTTTTGTTTTTTTAAGCTTCCTAGCTTTGCTTAAATTCAGACTTTTGCACAGAACCTGATTTTTTTTTCTTTTTTTTGCAAATAAGTGCAAAACATTGAACATACCAGAATCTCTGCTTGGTTCCGTTTTCACTTTAATAGGAGGACAACTACAAAAATAAACAAATCAAGCAGATTGACATTATGAAAAACAAACATCACATTTCTGGGAAGCTGCTCAAGCTTTACAACCCATCAAGTAAAATCAATCTCCCATTATTATTTCCAACAAGAACACAAAAGTAAAAATCCCTGCATATTGGCTTATCTGACTCATATCAAGGGAATTGTCAGGAATCTCCTATCCCTACATTTTTTGGGGCATACAAAATATTCAAATCATGCTTAGCATTTAATGAGAAGCAATCACAGAAGCACAGAAAACTAATGCCTGTTTTCACATTAACCAATTTTTTACATATTCCAACCGTAATATCTTAATTTACTAACCAAAACAATTACTTTTGTTTTTTTTTTGAAATTGAGGAGGGGGAAGCAAGCAACTTGACATCTGTTCCCCCTCACTGCTGTACCAAAAAATGTGGCAAACTTATTATCCCTGACTGACAAATCATGAATTAAGAACACTCTGTGGGCTAATTAAACCACGAAGACACTTTGCCATTTGTTTAACTTGTAACAGTTTCCCCACAAATAACGGTCCAAAGAAAGAGAAGATTCAGCTTCATGTTTTTTGTAATGCCAAGCAAGCAAAAGTTATCCAAAGGTCAGCTGGGCAGAAAAAGCACATCAAGAGAAAGATAAACCACATGAAAAAAGAAAGCTACATCTATACCTTCCACCTGGAGGTATAATTGAATGTGAAGCATCTGTTATATGAGCTCCTGAAAGTTAAAAAACAGTATTTGAATTTCCTGTACTCCATTTACTTTAAATACAAATTGAAACTGTAACATTGATTTCACAAAGCAAAAACCTGTTCACATTTTACAAGCCCATGTGCATATTTCTGGTATTCACAGATAATGAGAGATAGATCTCATTAAACTATCTTAATCATCTATAAAGCAACACCAATATAAAATCTATTCAGATGTGCATTTTACCATGCTCTCTTTTATGATGCTAAGTGAAAATCTTGGGAAACAAGGACAAACAAGTCCTTCACCTAAACTCTGCTAAAAGAAAATGATAGTTTCATACATATTAAGTTTAGCCCTAAATTACAGCTAGATACAAATAACTTATATTCACCACATTGAAAACCTACACTGCATTTTCAATAGAACTATATTGTTACCGGAATCTTTGTAATTTCCCAATCTCTAATCTTTTAACTGAGCAACTTCTGGCTGTTTCACCTAAAAAATTAAACTTTTCTTTGATTACATTCCTATAGAGATTGCTTCATCCATTTCTTAAAACAAATCCTCACATGTATTCATTTAGCAAGTAAAGTAACATGATCCCATGAAAGGAAGAGAAGGGATTTCTCCTAAGCTAGAAGTCAATCTTCTAGGGTTTTACAAAACTTACTCTAGCTGTTTTTTTTTTTATATATAGAGGCCTTCATAGGAATTACAACACCTAGCCACTTCAGAAGATTAAATTATTTTTTATATAAACTATTTTATACATTTATTTAAATATAAATGCCAAAATCAGCTCTGTAGTGGAACATAAGCACTGCAAAGTCTTGGCATCTTCTAAAACTGCAATGTAGTCCTTCACAAGTTCAATTCTCCTTTTCCTAGGATACTATCCAATCCACATTAAATTTATATTCAGTAAACAGATGAAAAATTAAATAGAATTAATTAAATCTCTAATGAGTTGCTCCTGGCAGAATGCATACAGGAAAAGGTTATAACTCCATAAGTAAGGCAACAGTCCAGGAATTTCTGCACAGTTTGCCGCTTTATGGTCATGACCAAATATTCTATCTATATTGCTATCTAAACTCAAATTGCAATCTGTTTCTCTTTAGTCTGAGTAAGCAGTAACTTACCTGTATGTTCCTCTGGCTCTAAGAAAGGCCTGTGTGAAAATATGGAAAGAAAAACTCACAGCTTTAGCAAAGACATCATTAATTACTTGGTAGTGTAACATTACAGAGAGCAAATTGCTGTTTGAGAGAAACAGTCTGCAATGTATGAAATTAATTTTACTTAATTTAAGTACAAAACCGAATTGGACAGACTAGCGGAAGAGAATGAGCAAATAACCTTTTGATAACAAAAGAGATCCCTGACTTGTTTTCCAAAATCCATTTCAGGGTTGAAACATCGTAATCTGCTGGATTTTTAAATGCAAGTCCTTTGGGCAGGCCCTGCACTATGACAGCAGACTGGTCCCTCTGAATCTTCTCATATGGCACAGGTACCATTGTTGACCTTCCTAAAGCTTCACCTAGAAAAAAAAAAAAAAAAAAAGATTGTTTTGAGGTCAAGATTGCTCAAGTTAGCAAAAGAATGAGCCCCTTATAAATCCTTGTAACTTTGGAGAGGACTGGAGCAAACGCAAAGCACAGATACAAATCTCACAAAACAAGTGCTGCTGGTATTAAAATGCACTGGGCATTAATCTGAAATCCCACCCCACAAAACACATCAAGAAGAAAATTAACCACTATACTTGTACTTTTTGGAAACAGCTACTAAAAGTTTCTAAAAATAGAAGTGCAGTTGGAAGGCTAAGATTGTGCAGTTTCTTCCTCCCAAATGGAATAAAAACTTAGAAACCTAGAACAGGTCTTCAGAAGATTTTAAAGCACCCACCATAGCAAAAGCAGAAAAAGTCCTCCACAGACTTTCTGAGAGTCTCCAGTTCCACAACATCCCCTGTCAGATTGTCTACCCCTGTTTCAGCAGGTATAGTCTTCGTTTTCTGCAGTTCTGCAGCCCTGTCCTCTTCTGTAACACCTGGCAGTTATTTATAAAAAATAGACAAAATAAAATAATCAAATAGTAAGTTATTCAAACTGTCAATACCTAGTCCATCCAGTTTATACTAGAGATGCTCAGGAAGGATTCCTGCCAGAAAATTGTAAGACCTTATTTGCCTTAGAAACAAATGCATATATCTATGTACATAAGAAATGAGCAAATTTGAATTTACACCAGAATAACTATGTTTTCCTTACAACCTTTGTAAGTATCATCCTCTGAGGATTAAGAATGATGAATTAAGAGACACGTCAAGGAGGCTTTTTTTGGTATGAAGAAGTAGAAAACACTATTAGTCTCAGGAGAAGATAACACAGTAAAAATAAAATGCAAAACTGCCAAGATAAGAAAGACCAACAGAGTCACCAGGGAAAAGGTAAAATGCCAGGGTGGAGGGTCCCATAGCTCCCTACTGCTGTGCATGACATCTTATGCAGCAATTCTGTTACATCCTGGTTTGTTTATGTTGTATGTGTTTACTGAAGTTTTTTATAGAAGGGATCTGAGTTCTGCCACAACAGCTTGTCTCCTTTAAAGAACGGTTTAAGTATACACTTCTTACTGCCAAATGGGAGGAATTGGAAACAAGCCATCATCATGCAAAATAGAGAAGATTCCATCCCTACATCAGGTTCTAGTCTCTGAGCAAAAGGAGTGAGGGAATAACAACACTTTCAATATTAAAAAGCAAACAGAAGGGATGGCTTCAGGTGGCAGCCTTCCTTTGTTGTCGTTCAGTTCTAACAAAGACTTACTGAGAATCATCTAGCAAACAACAGAGATATGCTTGCCTACCTGGAAGGAAAGGCAAGGAAGTTCTGTGTTCCTGTGTGCAAGAGCATGATCAATGCTGAAGCTGTGTCATGACTTCCCCACGAGCCAGCACAGCAGTAAGCCTGACACACTGCGATGTGCATCACCAGGACTCCTGGCATCAGAATTCTACACTGACACAAAAAAACAAACATCACTTTGAACAACTGATTACAAATGGGCTGTGCAATGAGCTGAAGCAGCAATGCTTTTAGTAAATCCACATTTATCATCTAAAAACTCATATCTTCTTGTCCTTCCTCTGCAGATCACACATCTGGCTTCATACCCTGGGAAATCCACCTGCATGCGACATTGAGCTTTCCAGCTCTTGAGGCCTGAAACTTCTGCTTTCTCTGCAATATCACAGGGCCTACCAGAACATGAAAAATAATGCAAAACTGGGGCATAATTATATACCTGTATATACAGGTGCTTAATTAATGACAGTTTTGAAGACTTGCTTGTGGACTCAGGGATAAGAGAAACCAGTTTCCATTTACACCTCCATGTATTGTTGCTTTTCGAGTGGGTTTTTTTCCATGTAAGAAAATAAATCACTGAAAATGCCTTTACTGCCATCAGCTTCTCAAAAGTATACCCACACTTTTTAAAAATAATACACAAACCAAAATTAAAATGACAACACTACCCACTTCACATTAAAATGAAAAGCAGACAGAAAGACAGAGAAATTTTCTTTCTTAACTAGAAGAGAAATCCTTATCGGATTTTTTTATTACAGGATTTTTATCCATTTTCTTAAGTTTACATTATGCATCTGCCTCCCTAATCTCTCCCTAATCACACTCTTTGGCAAATATTAATCAAGTCTGACAAACAAGGTCAGTTTTCAAGCACAGCAAGATTTGTGAGAGCCCTGATCACACATAGCAGGCATTCACTCCTCCTGGCAGCACTGAAGGACACATGACCACCTGGAGAGTAAACAACTTCACAGGTTCTGCTGAAGCTCTCGCTACAATTACTGGAGTCCGCAGCAGGATTCAGGCTACCTTTGCAAGAGGGATAGGGTGCCTGGGACATGAGCAACAGGATCTGGTGAGAAAGAGAGATGAGGGGGCTGTATTTACAGGGTAAATAGCTCGTAAAGGGGGAGGAATGGTTATATAGTGAAAGAACAGCATTCTACACAGCTATGAGCATGCTGCAGGATAAGTCCAGTTACTCTGCAAAAACTCTTCAAAATTCCCCAATTCCCAGCAGTCCTCATTTGGCACTGAGAGTCCACATATACCTAAGTGTCTCTTATCTTCTTGTACTATCCAGGTGTGTTGGTTACTCAGAATATCCTTCCCTCTGGGTCTGACGGTCCAGCATACCATTTGGCTGGAAAAGGAATCTCCCAGCTGTCCCCACTCTTATAAACCAGATTTAATATAAAATGAATGGGCTGCTTTACAAAAAAAAAGAAGTCCTCTTACAAGAAAGTTTATGATGGAACAAAAATATTTGAAATGATGGAATTTTAATTTGGTAATTTTTTCTTGTTGCATGACAGCAACTGGACAGCTAAACCTTGACCCCTGTATGGGCAGATGCTATACCTTCCTGCCTGAAGCAGATGCTTATAATTTGATCCAGTGCTCTTCATCACAGAGAACACAGCTCAGCACTTGCTCTAAGTTCCACACAATCTGAGTGCAGCAGACTAAAAGAGGCCATGGTTGGTCTGCCGAGCACCTGACCCAGAGGTAAGGGGAGAGCTGTGTTGGGAGAAAGCAAGCTGCATTTCTCTTGCAGAGCAGAGCATGCCCTGCTGGGTCACACTGTAGAAAAGCATCAAACCCAGCACTGTCCACATCTCACCAGAGAGTAAGAAACAAAAAAATTAAACTTCAGCAGAAAAATGAGCTGTCAGTCCCATGGCACATAAGGCATCTTAAAACATCAGATGATTTTTAATCTAGGTAGAGAAAGCTAAGAAGTAATTATAAGAGTATGAATGTGACTCCTGCACAGGCACTCTGAGAGGCAACTTAAGGGCAACAATGATTTTGTGACAACACTCACATACATGTATTTTATTACGTGCTTAAGGAAAATGACTGCATGAATATAACTATGAGCAATGAAAGAGAGAAAGTAAATGTGTGTGCAGCTAAAAGCATTTAGGTTTGGTTTATAATGCATCCAACCAGCTCATCTGTGAGCTTTTCAAGACCACCCAGCTTTACAGTTCATGAAATTGGAAAATATCCTCAAAGTAAAGAAAATAAATTTTATAATTATCAAACAATCACCTAAACCACAGGAAAGATAAATAACCTGAGGCAGAATTTAGGAGACACAGAATTTCAAAAAGATTGTCTATCACCAGTAATTTTCAGTTTGTTTTCTCAAATCCAAGGGATCAAGATGGGCAGTTTCTGGGGAAATGGGACTGAACTTTCCCTGTAGGTTTTTAAACTGGCTGTTAACTTCATACCCCTTAGCAGGCTAGGCAGTGACAGAGCATGAAAGCTTTGGGGCAATCAAGCCAAGCAACCCAGCTGTATGAGTTGCCCAGCTCTAAAACGACCCCAGAAAAACACCAGGGAGCTCTGAGCTAGGCAGCGCATGGCTACAGCTAAGGATGCTGGAAAGAAAAGGCATCCAGACTGGCACATGACCTGCAAGAGTCTCTGTTCCTGACATTTCTACAGGGAACAGAGGCAGATGATGGAAGCAGAGAAAGCACTGCCAAGGAAGGGAGGCAAAATAACTTGCGTCTAACTATGTAGCAGAATTTTTGAAAACATATGCTTGTTTTCAAGAACTTGGTAAAAGGGGTACACTGACTTGTGAAACAAATGAACCTGCCAATAATGTAAAACTCAGGAAAAACAGATTAATTCACCCCTAATACCAAGAGAAAGAGCTTGCAAAGGAAACTAAGAAATGTCTGACTAGCTGGACTGGCCATCACCTTTTTACTAGTCCAGGAAGCTGGGGGGAAAAGAAAGGGCGAGTGGTAGAACATGGGAAGTAGTAGAAAGTAGAAAATAGGAGACCACAAGGTCTCCTAAATTATAGGAAAATTATTTCCATCTAGACTATTAATGCAGAATTCATACAATGAACACATATTAATATGTGAAAAATATGCAGTACAAAAACTACATTATTTGCATTGCAAATGGTTAGGTAGAAGGGGATTGCCAGCTGAATCATTTAAGCGAGCTCAAATGGAGACAGCAATGGCAAAAAACCCACAGCTCTTACCATAAGACAGATGGGGATGATTGCTTTGGATTTTATTACTTGCAACTGCAGCTGCTGGGTAAGTGCTAGGAATATTATTTTTAAACTAATTGCTAAGCACGTGATTTATCAGGAATAACCTAGTCAAATCTTTAAGTGTAGATGATTCAACTCATAGCAACATTCCACAAATACAAAACACAAAGTGACTGAAACTTAAATCCAAAAAAAATTAGGTTTAACACAGTACAGTAAATTTATCAAATGGTTACAACCACAACAGAAAAACTCCCCCAAAAACTAGGGGTCAGGCAAAAACAGATGCAAAATATGAACTAGTGCTTCGGCATACAATGTAAATACTTTGACTGGGAAAGCAGAATCCTGAAGTGCTGATGGCAGACACAATGTCTGTAACAAAGTGTCCTAGCTTTCCAGCAGGAACATCTGAAGCCTCACGTTTTTGGTTAAATAAAGATATCCCATAAACTGTAGCAATCAGGGCACTCCAGACATCTTTGTACCACCCTGGGGAGATAGGGACTCCCAGAACTAACTCTCAGCGCTAAGGTTTTACAGTAACACAGAGGCAAGAGCACAAGAGCAGGAGCATGAAAGAAAAAGCCAGCAGTTACCTTGCCCAAGAAAACAGATTAGGAAACTGTTCCCTATTTAATCCCAAGCACAGACAGGCAGGTTGGTGTTCATCAAGGCTGGGCTTCACGAACGAAGATCTGAGGGGGGCTCTACCCACGCTCGCTACAAGCGCGCTGATGGCTAAAAAGGCCAATGCGAGATAGACAAGTCCAGTTGCAGAAGGCACAGCAGAAAGACTCCCCAGGTGACATCAACGAGACGCGATTCTTTCTGCATTGTCTTTTCTCCTTGAGAGTGACCCTGTGTGTGTTCTCAAAAGCAGCAGCAGCGTTATAGATGCTGTGTCTCCAGGCCTTCCCGCTGGAGGCCAGGGTAGACCAATGGTGGTGATCAATATGGCCAAGGCTGAGGGATTGTTTCAGGCAGTCCTTGTATCTCCTCTTCGGGGCTCCTCTCTCACTGCAGCCAGTGGCAAGTTCCCTACAGAGCACGATCTTAGGGAGGCAGTGATCCTGCATCCTGGAGACGTGCCCTGCCCAGCACAGCTGTGTTCTCAGCAGCATGGCCTCAATGCTCGTGACTGCTGCCTGTTCAAGGACAGATGTGTTGGTTACATAGTCCAGTGGATGTTTAGGATTGTACGGAGGCAGCGCTGATGGAAACGTTCTAAGAGATGCAAGTGGTGGCGGTAAATGATTCAGATCCATATAAAACAGCAGACAGTACAATGGCTCTGTAAACACCGATCTTAGTACTTTTCTTTAGGTTTTTGTTTTGCCACACTCTTTTATGGAGTTTACCAAAAGCTCTGTATGCCTTTGCTAACCTTTTGTCTATTTCTGCATCAATCTTACTGTCTGAGGAGATGATGCTTCCCAGGTAATTAAACTGCTGGACTGATTTGAGCTGTGATTCACCAATGGTGATATGGGGATGATGGGAGACTTCCTGAGGTGCAGGCTGATATAAAATTCTGTTTTCTTCAAGCTGACTTCCATCCCAAAAAGCTCAACAGTCTCTGCAAAGCAGGATGTTAAACGCTGCAGAGCTGCTTCTGTGTGGGCGACGAGGGCAGCATCATAAGATGATTTAAGGTCTTAGTGTGGGCCTTCAGTTACCTTAGGTTGAAGAGGCTCCCATCGGTATGATATCGGATGTAGATACCATTTTCATCATCGAGGTCTGCCATGGCCCTTTAGAGCATCATGCTGAAGAAGACCGTGAATAGAGTTGGTGTGAGAACGTAGCCTTGAGTCACACCATTTGCTATTGGAAAGGGCTCAGAAAGTGCATCGCCATATCTGACTTGACCACGCTGGTCCTCATGGAGTGAGATGATCCTTTTGAGGAGCGTGGGAAGACATCCTAAACGTTCCAAAATCTACCATAGACCTTTTCTGCTCACAGTATCGAAAGCCTAGGTAAGATCAACAAAGGTAACATAGAGTCCTTTGTTCTGTTCCCGACACTTCTCTTGCAGTTGTCTCAGAACAAATACCATGTCTGTGGTACCCCTGTTGGCTCTGAAACCACACTGGCTCTCAGGTAGAAGATCTTCTGCTATGGCGGGTATTAATCTGTTCAAAAGAATTCTTGCAAGGATTTTACCAGCAATGGAGAGCAGAGTAATACCTTGGCAATTTGAGCAGTCTGATTTATCTCCTTTCCTCTTGTACAAGGTGACAATGACAGCGTCACGAAGGTCTGAAGGCAGTTCACCTCGTTCCCAACAGCACACCACAAATTCGTGAAACTTAGCATGGAGTGCTTGGCCATCGTGCTTCCAGATTTCAGGTGGGATTCTGTCAACCCCAGCTGCCTTGCCAATTTTCACTAAACAGGCATTTTGAGCAACGTTGGGGATCTAGCCAGCTCTCGCTGAACAAACTAGCTCCAAAGTTCTCAGTGAAAAGTCAGGTAATTTATACAGTTTTGGTGAGTGATTACAACATCTTTACATGTATATTCATATTACTGCAGCATCTAATCATAATATTCATAATAGACAGAGTCTGGGCAGAGTCTGGAGTGGAGTTGTCTTTAGGGTGCTGTTTTGGTGGTTGTTCCTGTTTCTTCAGCCTCAAGAAGGTCATCCTTTACTCTTCTTCCTCGGCTGAACTTTTCAATTTTCTTTGTCTGGGTGACTTCATGATGGTGAATTTTGCAAGATTTTGGACTCATTCCCCTATTTCGCCTCTTATCTCTTAGTGTTACTATCCTTTCTCTTCTTCGTGTTCTTACGTTAGGCGTGTAAGCATTCTCTGGCATGAAAGCGCTATCTTGGATGCAAGGTACCATCCTTTAAAATTCCTAAGACCTAGCTTCTATCTCTAGCTAAGTATTCTAAGTTAACTCTTTAGGCCCTTGCTCAGCTTCAACTGAGAGCCACAGCTGAGTAAGTTCCTATTAACAGTGACTGAGAAGAGGCTGTTTCAGTAGATACTCAAACGGAACAAACTCTTAGCAGAAGTTTTTTTAAAGGGGCCACTTCCAGAGAGCTGCAAAGAAACTGGGCATGAAAGAAAGGTCAAGAGTCACAGAGGTGTAAATCAGCTCTGGCTTGGCAAGAGGAAAGTATCTTGACAGTCACACCTTTAAAAAGCAACTATTCAATTATTTCCTTTTTTCCTGCTATGAATTCCATACAGTGTAACCCACTCTGAAGTACACTGGCTGACCAAAGCTAAAGCAAGGATCACAGGAACAGCCTCCATTTGCATTTAAAGTAGGTAATAGATCAGTGATGGCACACATGCAACTCCGTGTTTTGTCAGGATTAATGTTCCACCTGGCTCTTAATGTTTGTCTTTGATTTACTATTTATGGCTCCTTTTTCTTCCAAAATATTCTGTAGCTTCAGGAGCGTAAAAACCACAAAAGTCTCAGCTGGCCACAGAATAGTTTAGGGCCAAAGAAAATGAGTGTAGGAAATCATTTTCCCCACTGGCACATGATCATCAAAAAGAACTGGTATTTTTGAACTAACTGCATTAGTATCAAGGGATTAGGCTCTGAGCAATATAAAAAGATGTCAGCTAGTTTCAGAATGGTATTTTCACTATAATACCATAGCACATAATCAAAGATGATAATGAATGTCCTTAAGATACAATGCAGACGAACACAATTGATAGCAGCTAGACTCACTAATAACCTCTATTATCAGAGTAATACTTGAAAAGGTATTAGGCTGCTTCCATATAGGTCAGGGGATTCTGTCCATGCTCAGTTTCAAATCTGAGACATTCTGCTTTAGAGCTGAAAAGCTAAACACTCCATTTAGATACTGCTTCTGAATTACTAGAGGCATGACAATATAGTGTATAATCGGAGGTAATCAAAATAGTAAGAAAGAAGCAAATCAATTGTGTTAATACTTTATTTACATCATTACTGCAGCATCCAAGTAAAGTATTCATAAAAGGACTACGCCCAAACTAGCAGAACAGTACCCACACTAACAAGCAAGCTACAGTGTTGGGGGCTATCTCAGCAGATTTCAAAGACATTTTTAAGCACCAGTCTAAAATTACCAAAGAGCTACTGAGTTAATATAAATTTTCTCACTACTGTAGCTTGATTCCCACCTACCATATTCTAAATACTAGATCTGTGCATGATGCTCTCTGGTCTGCAGTTCCACAGTCTGTTGAGCATTGCTTAGGTGCAAGTACGTAAGCAATACTCAGACAACATCAAACATGTAAACAGCTTCATCCATTGAAAAAATGAAAGAAAGTAGAAAGATGTGCCAATCAGATCTTCATCATGGGAAAATTTATATTTATATCAATGCTACACACTTTACTGAGCTTTGGTTAAAAAATACTGAAGTCATATATTTCTACACCATGCTTTTTAGATATGATCACCTACAAAGAGAACACAGTTAAAACCAAAAATACTGATTTATGAGCTATTTAGAAGCCTAGAAGTGGATGTCATGGAGACTTTCAGAAGCTTTGCTCTCTATTTTTAGGTATATAAGTTGTTTTGTACATCTGGCCCTATTGCTACCATTGCTTTTATTGTTGCCAGTATCAGAACTAATTACACCCACGGTTATAAAAATATTTTAGATCTCAGTCACAAAAGAAGTATTGACTATTTTATTTCACAAAATACTTCTAGTTTGGAAAAAATGTATTAGCTCAGCAACCTGGAGCGCGTGCACCTCTTGTCAGTAAGGAACAGCACAAAACAGATATTCACAGGCAAACAAACAGTTGGCCTTTGGGCTGTAGTGTCCATAAGAACTTTTCCACAGAGGATGACTCCTGCCAGTCTCACAAATTTGTCTGCAGGAAAGCTGTCATGGAGACACATGAGCATGACAACCACAACCATAGAGCTTGTACTCACTGCTTGTGAGATCTCTTGAAGAGAGTTGAGCAAAGCTATTACCTCTGATGAAAGCATATCCAGAGTATACAGCTGGCCTTCCAGCTGTCAGGAGCTCAGCATGGCATATGAGAATTTGAAACCTTCTTGGATATTGAACCAGAAAGTTCATTCTCCACAGAGAAAAAAATCACTCAGCAGCTTCTTTGGAAGCCAAAACCTGAAGTGAGGACAATCACTGCACAGCTATAATTACAAGTATGGAGTAGGAAGCCAGCACCTACCATAGCAAGACACTAGACATGGTATAACTTCAGTAAGAGATGCTTAGATCTCTCTAGAATACAGGGACAAGGTACTACAAGTCCAAAAATGCCAATTTCAGGTATTCATATGAAAATTACAGCAGGTCAATGTTGGGGTGAGCGGCGAGTCCGCAGAGCCCCTGATGAAAGATATAGAGGTGAAGGATTTTAACTTAGACATTTTGAAGCCATTTCCCTGAGGAAAAACAGAGACCGTGAAAGACCTGAAAAGGTGCCAGAACTGACCAGTGAGAAAAGAGTGTAAATAAGGAATGAACATCCAATTAGGTGTGAAGGCTGGTAATAAATTATAGATAGAGAGCTAATAATAATAAGGTATGTAAAGTTCTGTTAACAGTATGAGTGCAGTATGTGTGAAAAAGAGAAGTATTTAACTGGACGAAGCAATAAAAGCTGACTGTTGACCATCATCAATAAAGGTGCCCAATTTTATTTTTTGTGACTGTCCTAACTAACTACAACAGGTCAAAGTAGTATCACAAGTAGTGAGACTCTCAAGTAATTGCCAATCCTGGGAGAGACTTGCCAGTTTTAATTGTGTTTTGGTTTTTAAACCAGCAAGATCTAGTCTATCAAGATTCTGGTTTTGTTTGCTTTTTCCATCCGACTTTAAACTGCTTAATATTAGTTGCAGAGTCATAGACATAATGTCAGAATAAGAATTCCCCAGAAAACCTAATGGTTCTATTTGCTCAAAGGCCAGAAGGATTCAATGACACAGAAGCCTACCGTAGATCTTTAACCAGGTCCACGGTAGCCTAGTACATGGTAAGAGTAATTTTACTTGCCTGCAGATAATGGAGTATATCCAAAAAGAAACAGTAATTCACATGCCAAAGATACTGAAGAGCCAAAGCTGAGCAATTTTTCCCATAAGGTCTTTGGAGAATTGCATTCCATGTTCCACTCATTCATCCTGAGCAGAAGGAATGGCCATGCTCATTAAAAACATTCAGATTCTCAACATTCCTGAAGCTACAAGAAGTTCTTGCAACCTGTGGCTGTATGGACATGGAGGTACAGGTAAGCCAAGTGAAAGACCCTGGGCCAAAGTCTTTAGCAGGACTCGAAGCCAACTCTGGCCCATACCAGATGCATTGTTAAGATCAGTGTGGAAACCCAAGGCCACCAGAAGTAACATGAAGGCTCAAAAAAATAAAAAACCTATAATTCAAGATAAACTGTCTACAGATGCAACACTGCCCCACCTCACGAAGGTGAGCTTTGGAGCTCTGGCACCAAAGACAAAAAAAGCAGCATGACTGGGAGAGCTGTAGAACCAGCAGAATTATGCTTCCCTGCAACACCCTGGATGGTGCAGCAGCCACTACCAATCCAAATGCTAGCAGAGGCAACCACGATTTTTGGAGAAGAATCATCTCCTTGGCAGATGGGATGGAACACACAGTGCTGGGTAAATATCTTTCAAAGTCCAGAGCAGAAGACTAAAAAGGTGTTTCTGTGTAAGGAAACTGTTCTGAAAGTTCCTTTCTGACAGGCAAATACAGCTTGGGGATGATGAGGCTTCCTCTGTTTTTTGGTGTTTCGTTACTTTATAAACCATCTTCAGCTCGCATTCAAATGAGAATGAATTCCACAGAGCTCAAGGGAAACTGCCAAGATGACAAAGAAGAACACATGAAGGGAACAGCATTCTTCAGACACCTTAGGAATAAGTCACCTGTTAAGGATAGCTGATAACCCACAACTCCACAACAATCCAGAGAGGATGGAGGCACTTCATCTTGCCAAGGCCATGCAAGAGGAACTAGGACCACACAATACACTTCAGCAGGGAACAGCAACTAAAACAAAGAGTTACTGCTCGGGCAAGACATGTATGATCTTGATTACTTACAGTGCACAAGTATCCACGCTTATTCATATGCGGAATATGAGCAGGTGCTTGAAGAACATACTGTTTCTATATATAATACAAACTTACACAGCCATAGAATATCTGACACTGCAGGTTACTCAAGTCACATATTCTGCGTATAAGCACATGCAGTTCTACACCAAGTGAAACATTCCATTTCACTGTAACAGAGCTCATAGCCACTTCATTAAGCACAGTTCAGAAGAATACATTATCTGACTCAGTTTTAAATAATTAATGCAGTAGACTGGTTTTTAAACACTCACTACACAACTCATTGAAATTGAAAAAAACATTGCTATAAATAATTTCTAACACATTTTCTTAAGGTAAAAAGGTAAATGAGACATGGACAGGGCTCCTCCTTGCCCTGCAGCAAGGCATCAGGGAGCCCATGGGGATGAGTCATCATGAATGAAAGCCTGAGGAAAGCAAACTCCAGTGCTACTTTCACCAAACTGCTATTATTTTTATCAGCCCTATACTGTTAAAAACTGTACATGCTACTTCCTTCATAAACTTCATATATATATACTTCATCAGTTTATACTTATTACTAAAAATAAGCAGCATATTTGAAGCCTGAGCTCTCATACTTACTTAAATTATACAAATGAGGTGTGGAAAAAACAGATATGAAGACTGGAGACACATGCTGGCTTGCACAGAGTCAGACATAACCAGAGGCATGATTAGTAACTAGACTTCTGTTTCCGTATTTAAAGAAAAATGAAGATTTTCTACTTGTGGAGAACTAATTCCCAATATTGTCACCACCATGTGTTCCAGAGACTGACATCACAGATGAATTTTTAAAGGTTTAGTTCTAATAGCAAAGTAAGAATTGCTTGAAAGACTTTAATAATCATAAAATAACAAGAAGGGCCCAATTCCACCTTGTCAGAAACACACAGAACAGTGTCCTTCCTGGGTTCCTGAAAAACACTTAAAATTGTGACTAACACTGACAATTGCTCACTTTCATATTCAACTGAAGAAACAAGGTGCGAGGGGAAAGGAACAGTTCCCTCCAGCATCAAAACTCCCCTGAAGGTATGGGAGAAGCACACTTAGTGAAACCAAGAAAGCAATGACAGACAATAGTTGGCCTTATTCATACAGATCTGCATCATGATGTTCTGCAAGAAACATAATGAAAACATTGTTTTCAAATTGGATATTGTTTAATACTGTCAGCCTGACAGTACAAAAACACTGCACTAGAACGAGTAATCTTGTAACTGCAATAAGGCAAAGGATAAGGACTCTCACAACTGATGCAGGGTTTAAACACAAGGACACATCTATAGAAACCACATCTGATACAGCCAAACACAAGGATGGATGAGAAGCCAGTGCTTCCCACAGTAAAAAATCTGAAATACAGATCTAGCCAAGAGATCAAACATCAAATCCCCATAATTTCAGACTGCCTACCAATAGATATGTGCAGTACACGAAGTCTCCAGTATATCAGAGCCCATTATACCACTGTATTGTCAATAAAACATAGTACCTAGGACTTCAGGGAGCCCCTTAAAGCAACAAAAACAAAAAAAGAAATCAGGTGAAAAACAGAACTCCCTGCCCATTACTCAGTTAGCAGTTTTCATAGACAGCAGTATTAGAAAACTGCCCCCGTAAAAAATAAAAGAAAAATAAATTGATTAATCTTATACTTGATTCCACAATCAGGTTGCAATTCTTCATTTTGGTATCAGTGATCTGTTACAATGCAACATTGTGGTGACTTCCCTTGGAGTAAGTATGTGCACAGAAAGTCACTGTCCATGCCAGTAGGACAGTGGCAAAAAAATCCAGAGTCCTACCACAACCAAACGACCTTGAGATAGAGCCTTCAGGAGAATTTTAGTTAGCACCAAAGGCATCTATAGGAGCGAGTGTTTCTGCTACAGACTAAACATAGTTGCTTCCCAAGTATTTAATTAGTCAAGCCAGAACATTTTACAGTTGTTCTCAGACTGATTGTTCTATCATATTCCACCCTTGACTTGCATCTTCTCTCTTTCCCTAGGCAGGTAAATGTACATTTTGCTATTTTTAGGCAGGGTATGCCACCAACACTTTCCTAAATGACCATATCATTGCTCCCCCAAAGTCTTTGAAACTCAACTCCTAAAAATACTGTCCCGTAGTCAATGGATCAAGTTTTATGAATACAAAAATTCCACAAGTCTACTATAAAAATGAAATCAAACAAAAAACATACCCTAAATGTACTTAAAGGAGTACAAAAGTAATGCAGGTGTGAGTTTAAGTCATTACAATACAGATACATAATTCTGTCTACTAAGTAAATGTGATGTAAAAAAGCTACATGAAAATATACTATCTTGTCAAAACTCTTAATAAGAGATGAAGTGACCTGAAGAATCAGGACTATCTGAGCTGACAGAAGTACTTCTCTACCTGTTCAATGCACCCACCCCAGCCTTTGCGAGCAGAAAAAAAAGGCTTGGAGGAGGGGATACAAAATAAAATTACCATGCACTAGGAAATGCAGGTGTTGTGAGAGTGGGCAGTCTAATACTTCTTATTGTACTAGGTTGTCACATTATCTAAGAAAAAAATGAAGTTTTCCAGCCATTGTTGAAATAAAACTCCAAACAAGACTGTTACTGATCATTTTTATTTTCTTAAATGGCTGGTTTTGCCATTGCTAATGTAGTTATAGCATGCAGCCATTACAGACAGAATTTTCCTCCCCAAAGTTTAGTATTATATAATATACATTAAGCAACCTGTGACATATAAAAATACAACATTGAAACTTACAGTATGTAACAAAATCCTTCTGAAAGTCTTTCCTAGAGTCGACAAAGGCTCTTCCTTTCTCAGTTCCAACTACAAACACATCTGTTTCATATAGAGCAATACAGGCAACTTCTGCCTTGGACTTGGTAAGTTCTTTACACTAGAAAAAGAAAAAGAAAAAGTTTTTATTACTATAGTTAAGATACAGTTAATAGAAATGTATGTGATATTATGCTGCCAGCATCCACCCTTCAGAAGGTACCAGAAGCAACATAACACCAGCCAGTAGCAAAGCACAGTTTACACACCTGGAATGCTTTTCATCAGAAATCTTAAAACCACCATAGATGCATTAGTGAAATTAAGGCCTTGTCTAGACTCAGAGACTGCACTGTTTCTAATAAAAATCATTTATGACGTCAATTCATGTGAAATTATCACTTTCATATTAATCATCCTGAGTGTTTTAGTCCAACTCCTACTTTCAAGAGAGCAGACAGGAGTTTTGTTCATTCACAGCACACTTCTTGCACACCATGTTCTGTTCAGAAAAGTGTGGCTGCAAGCAGGATGGCTGCCTGCATTCTGCCTTGTCCTGACTGCTAGGCCCAGGCTCAGGTGAATTCCTCCTGAACCAAAGGTTTCCACTGTCCCTGCAGACACCTACATGTGTTCTGCCAGGAGAAATTTGTGGCAAGAATTAAGGCAGGAAGTCTATGGAGAGAACAAGGATCCCAAGAAAACTGGTGAGATCATCAAGAAGTGATAACAAAAAGTCAATCTCTCCTAACAACTCAATTAGTTAGCTGCAACCTATACTGCAGCATGTGAGGAAAAAGTGACACAAAGAGTTTAAGAACCTAATATACTCAATGGGATAAAAGGCTTTCAACCCATTACCTTTTAACTATCCCATTCAAAGTTTCATTGCTAAAAAGAAAATGTTTAGGTTTGCTTATTATTAAAAAAAAAACAATTTTAAAGAACCACATCTTTGGCAGTGGCTCAACTTAAGGAAACAGGTCCTGGCCGACCTTAAACCACACCACAGAATAACTAGGTAACTTCTACAAAACAGGTGATATGCCAACTTAAAAAGAGTATTTTCTGAACAAGTTTTGTTGAGTTGGTACAGCAGCTGAGGACGAGGCATTGGCCTCAAAACAATTTATTCACTCCACATAGCAGATGACAAAGACTAGAACATACACTTTCCTTTCAACCACACTGTACCTGAGCAATCAACAAATATTTCCAGTTTATTTGACAAAATCATTTTTAAAACCACCACCACAACAAGAAAGATGACTGTTACCATGATTTACCACAAGCAGAGACAGAGTTATAGCTGGTTGGACAGCACACAATAAGGTAATAATACAATACACCTTTCCTGCTGACCAGCCAGAAGCAATATACTGATGTAGTCCTGCAAATGCTACGACAGAGTTATGATGCAGCAGTGTAACTTCTCTACTAACCATTGACTCAAGTCCTGACATGAGGAATTTAACCACCATTCTGCTTTCCAAGGATTCCTCATCATAGATAGATGCTGTTGGTGCAGTAGCTTGAGCCATTTTCCTCCTATAAAATGAAAGAAAAAAAACCTTTTCAGATACACACAACAGTCAAGAAAATGAAAAACTCTTGTGCAAGCAGAGAAAAAAATAAATTCAAAACCCCATTGAATACAGCCCACCACACACAAGCAACAAAACAAAGAGGTAAATTAACAGGAGAAAGTGCTTGCTCTTCTATTCTTTCATGCTTTCTGATGTTTTATCCAAAGCAGAAGCTAAAAACTCAAAAGTTACAATGTTGTGCCATGACCAGGCCACAAAACCTTTGTGCTTAGAAAGATGCATATTAATTGAATATACATAAATTTCTCTTTCTAAGTATGTTTGCAACTCTGACAGTCTAGATAAACACAGCAACAAACACTGGCATTAACATACAGAAATGGCAAATCATAATTATGATTCAGGTATTAGAACAATCTGCCCTGTAATTACCATGGCCTATTTCAAAAAAAACCACCACCGCTGCCCAAAATCACGGCCTCAGAGTGTTGCCGAATTGCTGCCCCAAAAGGCATGTATAAAACTGCTCAGAGACAAGTTTAAGTCTTTCAGCAGCAAGGTATTTATTCAAGCAATGTTGGGGAACCCCTGGCTCTCGCCAGACAGAGAGTTCCAAAGTAATCAGTGGACAGTGTGACTATTTATACAATTTTTGTGAGAGATTACATCATTTCTACATGCATATTCATAATATTGCAACATTTCATTATAATATTCATAGCAGGCGGAGTCTGGGTGGAGTCTTCTTTTTGGGGTGCTGTTTCAGGGGTTGTTCCTGTTTCTTCATCCTCAGAGGGGTTGTATTTTGAGTCTTCCTCACTTTGAACTACTCAACTTTCTTTAATTTTACTGATTCTAACATATATTTGGCAGGAGTTTCTAGACTCTAGCCCTCTCCTTTCCTCCTTATCTCTTGTGTCCTTCTTTTATGTCTATTTAGGTATGGATGTTAGCATTTTAGTCATTTCTGTTTTCCTGTATTTTTACTTTATGTTCTTTTGTGTCAGTGTGTCCCTATTCTTTGGCACAGTGTTATTTTCTGCTAGGCTTAAATTTTGGTTCTGTTAGTTCTTTTACTCAGAGCACGCACTCTAAGTTAACTTCTTCAGGGTCCTGCTCTGTTTCAAGAGACAACAGTATCAGTAACCAGAACACGACACTCTTATGCCCATATTCTTCAGCTGCAGGATTAACTCAAAGTTAAGTAGTCTCAATTAAGGTGTTAAAATAACAAACTGAATTTCAGCAGTGACACAAAAAAGAGATTTAAACCATTTTCCTGTAGGTCATTCAAGAGACTCAACTTTTTTAAGACATAAGTAATAATCAAGACTAGTTTATGCTTCTGTTGGCAGAATTGTCTATACAAGACTGATTTATTGAGAATGAAGTTTCAGCAGCTTCAAAGAGCACGTTTTTCTATTGGAGTGTTGCAACTTGTTATGTTCACATATACCTAAAGCAGTAACTTGACATGCCTAGGGGAGGAAGGAACTTGGAGATAATTTGGCTGTTCCAACTCCACATGCAAGTGTTGAGGAAAATCACCTCAAAAGTCAAGATGGCCCAGGTAAACAAGACATTTCACAACAGGTAGATAAGACAGGTTGCTGATCATGTAGAACCTGGGCACATGATGTGTCTCAAGTTTTCAAAGATGACATGTATCCTATTAGATGTGCAGACAAGTCAGGGCAGCACAACTAACTATTGCATATGATAACATGTTGACATTGGAAAAAATGGCACTGGGTTGGTCTAGGGCTTAGTGCTCTTCAGACTACAAACTGGATGAGAGGGGAAAAAAAGACAAAACACCACAATTAGCAACACTGCAAGCTCACAACACATCCAGCAGCCTTCTGGCTCTCAGGCACAGGCTGGCAAGGTGTAAACAGTTTTAAAACAGCATTCTGGATGAACTGGCAGGGGCACAGTCACCAATTGCTGGAGGATGCTGGAGATGAAAGGTTCAAACACTGGCACCTGCTACACTTACCTGCCTCAGGCCCCCATCAGGAGTGGGGATGGGGAGGCAGAGGCTGATGGGATTATCCTTCAGAGGAAGAGGGGCTTTACTTGAGGAATATCAGAGGGAAAAGGGAGATTATGATATGACATAAATAACTCAGTCTTTATTGAGCCATGACTTCTGATGCATAATAGTTTTCAAGATCACTTCTGGAACTCCTTTACGGTTGGGATCTGACAGTGATTTTAAACATGATAGATTTTAGACTTTGTAAAACAACATATTACATTACAAAACAAGAGTAAACTTACTTTCTAATTTGCAAAGCTACCTTGTTCATCAAACAGACCAAGGAAATTCCAGAAATCATTTGAAGGCTGTGGATGCACAAGCAAATCCATAGTAGTGCCAGCTCAGGCTGTCTCCCTCATGCAGAACTGCTCCTATCCCTGGAAGATGGTTTCTAATCCACAAGCACACAGTGGATCAAGCCAGAGACTGCTCAAGGCAACAGGGAGAAGTGCTCCACTGGACCAGGTCACAATCTCAGTATCTCAGAATCACAAAGTTAAGTTGGGTTATCATTGCACAACTCTTCTAATAACATTTGCAAAAGTCTTTCTAAAGTATAAATTCACAGTGTCTTGTATTTTTTGGATACCCATTCTTTAACCAGTTTGTGTGATGCCAGATCAGTGTATGATGCAGATTCAAGAAACATCCAGTTGCACCGTGGAAGCACAAGAATACCTTTTCCTACCCACTTGACAGCAAGTCACAAATGCAAGAATCAATTTTCTTTCCCCACATTTTGCCAGTTTCTCCCTTTCAAACATCAGTTTTCTCAACTATCCTTATTTAACCAGTGGGTCAGTGTTTATTATTAGAAAAAGTAGGCTATGGTTCAGCAGATCTAATGAACCTGGCTGCCTTTCCAAAGCCCAGCTCTCAGAAAGTATGTGACACCATGACTGCCCAATCTCCAGTAAATCCCCAGTTCAAAGCCTTGAAAAATTGTAACACCTTACAAATTGTCCCCAAAAAGTCAGGAAAAATAAAACTCTCTAACACTGTAATTTCATTATTAGAAAGCAGATATTTATTTTGGGTGCAAGGTACACAGGGCATCTCTCCTCCTAACACGAGCATCCCAGCCATCCAATATATCAGCTTATATTTATGTAACTAATACACATTCATTACATTTCCTAAAACTCATAAATATATGCTAAACATTCCCATGAACTCTTAAACATATTTAAATCACTTCCCAGAACTCATTTAAATTAGAGTAGGGGTTTCTTGAGGGTCTCTGGTAGTTGTTCAGGAAACATCCCATTCCTCAAATCATCCTTTTATGTTCCTAAAAGCAGTTTCTTTTCCTTGAATGCATTCAACCTACGTGGTCTGGCCAAGATACACCTTTGTAATGCCTTTTTATCAGCTTTTTCTCAAGGCTAAGATATCCACTTGCATACATGGGTGAATACAGGACTAGGCACTGTCTGATAAAGGAATTCACAAGACTAAGCACAATTTGCTACAGTTAAAGATTTTTTCCAACACCATTACCAATGTGCTACACAAAAAGGACAATCTGAAATCTATCTTCTATCCTTTGAATAGAGTACCACTTATATCTAATAATCTTAAGTCTTCCAAATCAGTTAATATTCATTATAATTATCTATAAGTCCTTTGGTTTAACTTTGCCAAAATAAGCCTTTGCCCAAATAAAGCCTTGTAACAATGAACAAAGCCTTGCAAAATACATTCTTGCCTCTGGTTTAATCCCAGCCACAAGTCAGCCCTCGGTCACTCCCCCTGGGTGGGATGTGGGAGAGAACTGGAAGCGTAAAAGTGAGAAAACTCACAGGTTGAACAAAGAGAGTTTAATAGTGAAAGAAAAAGCTGCCCAGACAAGCAAAGCAAACCAGGGAACTCATTCCCACTTCCCATTGCAGGCAGGTGTTCAGCCACCCCCAGACAGCAGAGCTCTAGCACGTGTAACAGTGACTTGGGAAGACAAACACCACTCTGAACGTCCACCCCCCCTTCTGCCCCCTGCTCTGGATGCTGAGCATGACAGCACCTGCTCTGGGATGTGCCTGGGGTCAGCTGGCCAACATGGATCGCCCCAACCCCCTGTGCACCCCCGGCCTCCTTGCTGGTGGGGCAAGGAGCAGAAAAGGCCTTGGCTCTGTGCAAACACTGCTCAGAGATAATGAAAACATCCTTGAGTTATCAACACTGCATCCAGCAGAAATGCAAAACACGGTCCCATACCAGCTACTGTGAAGAAAATGAACTATCCTAGTCAAAATCAGCACACTGCCTGATAAGAAGGCCATGACAATAGAGCTAAAAAAATCCCTGGATTTTCCTTTTGCAAGGAGAAAACCAAAGAACAAATGTTACAACCCATTCCTAAAGGCAGGATAATTGAGGTTTTGTTAATAATCCCTTGCGGTGGTTTAGAGTGAAAGGACACTGAATGACCAGTGTTATATATATGCATGTGGCAGGTTTATTTTAGAACAATTTGACTGCAACGTAAAGGAGGTATTTAGCCATTTTGGTTACTATTTATAGTAATATAACAATATACAGGTACAACGATATCACTTAAGAAAACATATGTCCCAGTTTAAATGAGACACAGGAGTTTTGCTGAGGATGAGTACTAGAAAAGACCCAAACTCCTCCCTCTAAGTAATTATAAATCTGAAATTAAGAGGCTCCAGTTGAAGGAAAAAAATTACGGAAAAGGAAAAATAACAGCCCTTTATTAAAAGCTATGTGTGTATTGGCAGAAACGATGACAGAAAACAAGTAAAACAACCAAACAATACTCCTATATCCACAAATAATCCCCTTCAAAACAAACCAATAGACAAGCAAAGAAAAAAGTAAACAGTTCAGTTTGTGCCCTTTGCTGCAATTAATTCCAACCACAGTCAACAGGGGGCACCGCTGGGTCACTGGAGATGCACAGCCTGCAGTTCTTTGTGCTGGCCAGCAGGGGGTGCTGTGGAATCACTGGCCATTGCCATGTGGGGTAACACCCTCCGGGGTGTGTTGGAGAAACCAAAAAAAAAAATGGGTTTCCCTCCCCTTCCCCACACATTGGGAAAGGGGAGGGGGAGAAACAACAACAAAAAAGTCCTCCCTCCCAAAAAAAACACCTCACTCTTCGCCTGCTTGAATTGTGTGGCACCATCCTCCCTCTCCCCCTGATGTGCACAAGGACCACCGCCAGGAAAGAAACAAATGGAAATGGGGAAGGGGAAAAGCTTCCAGAAAACAGCTCCTCTCAGATGAAAAATCCAAGCAGGATCCACAGCAGGCAAGCAGGCCGAGAACAGAAAGAACTACCGAGCTTCCACTCCAACCATGTTCCAGCTTCAGCAGCAAGCCCAAAAACTCCTCCCCCTGTTTCCCAGGAGACGAGAGAAAAAAGTAAAGAGCTCCTCAACCCGTTTCCCAGGAGACGAGATTCTGAGCAATTAACCAGAAGCCAGCTTCTTTTGTGCCTTTAAGTGCTCACTTACCAGCTCTGCATGCAGTGGGCAGGGGAAAGGGAAAAATTCCTACTTAGTTTTGAAGAACCAGCAAAACCATGACAACATATAAGAAAAAGAAAGAAAGCAGAAGAAAAGATAGAGTAGATAATGGAGAAGAAAGGTATCACCACCCATGGATCCAGCAACAAGACTTGATTGTCGCAATTTAAGACATTCATTGGTCAAAGTGATGGTTGCAGTCTTGATCCGTCACGGGAGGGGAAAGCCCATGAAACACAAGATTCAGTGGGTTAATATACCTTCAGTTTGGGGGGAATGCTCAGGTACCTCATCTGAGGCAGGAAGGTTTACGCTTTCTGATGCAACACTGTGGGTCATGTGCAGTCCTCCTGGGCAAGGCTCCAGAAATTAGTCTAGGGGCACTTAAAGGGTCTTTGATGGTTTATGGCCCCTTCTAAGACATGACCACTGTTTCTCACACCATCCTATGTAGCAGGATGCTCTGCCTTGTTAAGGCTTATCTGCCTTGGCCCGAAATCTGGTCAGAAAATCCAAACAAACCAAGCTCTCTGTGGTGAGCTACTCCTGGTGCCATGGTGCTGTTTTTACCAGCCTGGTTTACCAACTGCAAACACACATCCTGCTTTTTGAGGCGAGATTTGACAGCTAAGCTGCTGGCTGACCTAGAGATACATGACTGGCAGTCAATCACTTCATATGGCAGATTCTTTTACACACTTTCTTGAAGTGTGTGGAGCTTCTCCCATGAAGCAGGGGCACCTCTTCATGGTCACGCACCATGGGTTAAGTGGTTACAGAAACCAGCAAAGCAAGCAAAGGAGGTGCAGTTACACAACAAGATAAAAGACTGCGCATAGTCTCAAAGGAGTTCATAAAGCAGTCACCTAAAACTTTGGGGGCACCAGATGACCACCAGAGACCCTCAGTGAAGCCTCTCAGAGATCTTATAAGGATATGTATATATGCTAATTAGTGTTGGGGAATGTCACGAATATGTAACAGGATTCTGGGAAATGAAAATTGATGCATACGGCATAGTAACAAAGAATGCCTGTCTTGCAGATTTCTTGGCAATTTTTTCACCTCAGCACTGAATAAAGTAATGTTGGTTTTCTAAGCTATCAAACTACTTAGAGAGTTTATTTCCCAGTTTTTAGTGATAAGAGCAAGGGGCCCTAAGAAACAAAGCTCTGAGAGGAAACAGCTGGTGCTCAACACAACCAACAGCACCAAGTCACACAACACCAGCAGGACTTTGCAGGGGGCAAAGGGTAGGGTAGGGTAGGGCAGCTGTGAGACACCCCCAAATCCATGGATCATTCATTCCCTTTTCTCAGGTAATTTTATGATACTCAGCACCATATGATGACTTTTTAGTCAGCCTAGATGGCAACTACCTCTGCTACTCTTGAGAACCATTATAAGAGTAAAATACAATCCAGCAACTGTTATTTGAAAATCATCTCCAATGTCACTCAGTCCTAAACTGGCACAATGTTTGCAAAGAGATATTTAAATCTGATTTTCACTTTTTCTACAGATTCCAATGTAGACTAACTTATAATTAGGAAATTTCAGATAAAATAAAAATGCAGTATCTAACTATGCACCTCACAAGCCAACAATAAAAAAGTGAATGTATTACTCAGTTTGGAGTAGTATAGAAACCATTAGCATAAAATTTGATTTCTAAAAATTAAAGCCAGACATTCCTCTCAGAGAAGAATTCACTTGTTTTTTAAGTATGCAGTGTCCTACTGCAGCACCTAGGCATTCATAAATTACACTGATATCATGTAAATAAAATGAAATATTAATCACAGCAGTCCTGACTATCTGATAATTTCTGTCTTTACCAGTGTAATTATATTTACTTAGACAACACAATGATCACGTTCAACAACAATAACTTTAGTTCTGTGTGCCTGTGGGATGATGGATAGGGTTAAATATAAAGGAGATCCAGAATTCTACAGTAAAAAGCAGCTGCAGCTCCCTGGATGGACTGAGGTCAACATGCTCCCCAATACAACGATAAACATCTGCTCAGAGGAACAGAACAGAGTGTGGAACGAAGTGGAGACTACATGGCCCCCTGTATTCAAATCTCAGCAGAATGGGGGAACATTGTGGTCCTGAGATGTTGGTACCTTCTGCCAAGGGAGAATCAAGATGTTCTGCTGCTGAAGGCAACAGCCATGTAAAACCTGCTCCTCAGGTGACAAGCCACGACCACCACCACCCCCATTCGGTACACCAAACAGAAATAAAAGGTATTTATGACCAGAGATACTGAAATTTCACCCAAACATAAAGAAAACAGTATAAAAGTAAGATGGAGATAGGGGGAAAGTGAGAGAAGACCTCCACCAAAACTGTTGGGATCAGTCGATGGGCTGAGGCCATTCCCCCCCTCCCCGGAGCGATGCTTTGGGGGAGAAATATAATCTATGTATATTAAATGCTGCTTTTAGGGCCTAGAGCTCTTGATTGTTCTTTTCTCTTAGCACATCAGTGAGATTGCTTCATATCAGAGCTTGTGCTTGCTTAATATATGTATCAGTAGATTGCATATTTTTGCAGTAGATACTCTCACCTTCAAACCTTATTAAACGGTCACAATTAATAGAGTGTTATTCCATGAAGTGTTTAAGTGAGTCCTTGAAGTTGCCAGCAGTGGAAAACACCATGGCAGGACCCGCTGAGGGGTCTTCACTCTGTTAAGTCCCCCCCACAAGGGCAGTCAAAGCACCCTCTGACCTTGTGAATCTGCTGGTGAAGGGTCTCGTTACAAGTGACGGCAGAGAAAACCACTGTTGTGGTTTTGCCTTGGGTTGATTTGCTTTCCACCCCCCACACAATTACTACTAGTTGAGAGAAGCTTTTTGTAGACAAAAGAGAGACAGGATTTGGGGAAAATAGTATAAACATTTATTACTAGTAAAACAAAAACTATTAATCAATTAAAAACTAAAGAATTATATCTACAACAATTTCTACCTAAGTTAAAGTGTTATATATTTACAGAAATACTCCCCCCCCTCCTTTATACCAGTCCAAGGAGGAGAAGTGGTTTTAATCTTCATTTTTGGAGTTCCAGCTCTCTCTCTCCAGTAACAAATCTTCAGTAGCAGTAGCATTCTCGTTGCAGCTGGAACTTTTTCTTTCTCTCTCTCGCTCTGTGTCAGCTTCCAGGGCTGGGCTTACCCCGCTCCTGGGCTAAGACCGAAGGCTGGGGATTACCCAGGTCCTGAAGGGTCTTCCTTCCATAGGCTTGCAAGGGGACACTTGCTTACTATGGATCTTCACCATAGGGTTACAGGGGATAATGGCTTAAGAGTTCATCCCTGTTTCCTTATGGAGGTCCCTCCCCATGGGAAAACAGTCCTTGATAGACTTCTCGGCATGGATCTAGCACGGATCCACACACACACGGATCCCAACATCTCACATGGGCCGTCTCGCTCCAGCATGAGATTCTCTCTCTCTCTCAGAGTTATAAATCTTCAACAGCAGTATGGATCCGCACACACATGGATTCCAAGTTTATCCAAGCCATCTTCGCTCCGGCATAAGCATCATCCTTTTCAAGGGTCACAAAGTTTTCAACAAGACTTTGCCTCACCTCAGTCCTTCTCATGAAGTCTCGGTTCTCTGGTACATCCACAGGCTCCTCTGTCAGCCGCATGGGGAGTCTCCTTACTCCAACAAATTTTTACAGGTAGCAGGGATTACTTTTCAGTCTTTTCCCTGCTGAGGAGAGAGAACGAAAAGGGAAGAAACAGCTCTCCCCCCTTCGAATTTCTTCTCTCTCCTCCGGCTGCCAGCTTCGACCTTGGAAGCTCCATTATCTCTCGGCTGGAATTCTTCCACGGCGGTTTCTGTCCAAACAGTTCGTCTTTTAAACTTTTTTTTTTTCTTCATTCTCTTACTAGAGAGAAAGAGAGGGCTTCAGTGATACACCTGCCCCCCCCGGCCCAAGCCGGGGGAGGAGAGGGCCTTGGCCCTCTTTGGGCCTGCCGCTTCTCTACATGGCTGCTGCCCCCAATTTTAACTGTGCAACAAGTCTTCTCTTCCGTTTTCTTAAAGATGTAATTAGCAAAGGCGTCACTGGACTTTTGATTGGCCTTTTTGTCCGGAAATTACCTGGACAAAACCATCCTCAGCCCCAGGGATGGGCTGGTGGGCAAAACCATGACAACCACAAAAGCAGTTAAAGATGACTTAGTTGGTAAAACACCTTGCCCTGCTGAGACAGGTAAATTTAATTGCCTAGTGTTTGCTCTGCCTCTTTTGCTACAAGAACATTGAAGAAACACTGGTTAATGTCTTGTTCTGCCCTGCCTAATGGACCAAGGTTTCATTATAGAAAGAATCCTAGGGAGTAGTACAAAATAGGCCACAAGGTAATAAATCAGGTAAACTACATGTTTAAAGTAGATATAGGAGGCCCAGAGCCAGGATTTCGCAAGCTTGAAGAATCTAGGTCACCTAACAAAGAAAGTTGAAAAGTTCAATCCCGAGGAAGACAACCGTGATGACCACCAGAACGATAGAGGCTCACTGTCAACCACCCCAGTGAAAGACTGAGCATGAGCCAATGAAGATTCTCAAAAGCTCTGCCTAGACTCCATCTGGACTCCACCTAGTTATTAATATGCAAGTCAGAAGGCGTAACTGTGTACCTAAGAAGTATAAAATGGCTTGTTTAACACTTTTGGGAGAAGCGAGTCTGTGCAGTGCAAAGTGCCTCGCTCCCAACGTTGCAATAAACAAATACCTTGCTGCTTAAAGATGCAAAGTCTGAGCAGTTCTTTTATGCCAAATTTTTTCAGCATCACAAGACCCTGATGGACTGTTGGGCACCACGGTATCAACTTTCCTGGGGGTACTGACTGGCAAAAATCCAAACTCCCACCTTTCATGAGACAGTGTCCATCCATACTTACACATAATATCTGAGAAATGAATTAGTCTAAACTCTGGTGGTAATAATTTAATTATAGCAGTATTAGTGCTTGTCTTAGTTTAAAAAGAGTACAACTTAAAAAATTAAGAAACTTCAGGTGGAGGTGTGGAAAAGGAACAGCTTTTTATTAACAAAATCTGAATGAACAACAAATGGTGCAATCAGAAACTTTCAGAAGAAACAAAGTCCCAATTCCCCAGGTAGGAGAGATAAACCCACGGCAACCTGGTGGGGGGGTGAACAGGACTGTCCTGGCAGTTCAACAGCTGCTCCCAGCCACATGTGCTCACAGCCAGCACTGAAAAAAAAAGTCCTTTTTCCCACAGGCAGTTCGAAGGCATCTCGCTCTGAGATGGGTCGGTCTCACTCTCTCTTTCAGTCATTCTCCACGAGGTGTCCCATGGGGAAAAAAAACCTCTTCCTCTCAGGTAAAGAAAATGAGGCAGCCGAAGCCAGGCTCCACACTCTGACCGGGACAACAGACTCCCAGCCGTCCCCACGGCCACCACATTTCCCTCCCAAGAGTGCTCACCCTCTCTCCCCCGCTGCCCAGCTTGCGTGGCTTTGCTCCTCTCCATCCCGGAAAAAACAGATGGGAGGGGGGAGGGACATTGGGAAAAAATTCCAACATCTCTTTTTGTTCCAGCTTAAATGAGATAAGGCTCTTTTGTTGAGGATGAGTTATGAGAAAAGACCCAAACTCCTCCCTCTAAGCAATTATAAATCCAAAATTTTATTTTTTTTTTAGTTTGTTACTGGTTTTCATTTTTTTAAATTCTTGATAGGGTTTTGCTGTTTTAAATGCAGAGTTAAAGTTAGACAAGGAGAAACAAATATAAAGTATATTTTATAAAGGAGTCTAAAAGTTCCTCCTTATTGTGAGATACTGACACAAAAATTTGTACACACTGACAATAATGAAAGTACATTATTGACTTATGGGGGTGTCTGCACACATGTGAAGCCACTCAAAGGGAAACAGTCTTCGAGAAACAAGAGGTTAACACAAAAATGTAAAGCACGACAGGAAAGCTTAGCATTAGGAAACCACGGAGGTAATAAATTGTCTGAGGGAACAGAACATGTTGACAGAGGAAGACACTGAAACCATAAAAGAACACAAAACAAAGAGATAGTAGCATCAGCAGTTTTAGGATGGGCCAAGGTCACCAAGACCTCGCCAGCAACACAAGGAAACTACCCCAAATTAGGAAAGAGTCGAGAAGAGTTCAAAAGTTTAACCTGAGGAAGACCAACCAGACGACCACCGCCCCAATGAAGGCTCCGGATCTCCCCCCTCCAAACCTCCCCAAATTGAAGACTCCGCCCAGACTCTGCCTATATATGAATATTACAAGTAGATGTTGCAATGTAATGAATATGTATGTATAATGATGTAATCCATACTCAGAAATTGTATAAAAGAGTTGCACTAATTGTTAACAGCAGAGCTCTTTGCCCAGGGTGACCTGGAGAGCTCCCCAACGTGTTGCTAATAAAATACCTCCTGCTTTTAGCATGAAACTTTGTCTCTAAGCAGTCTCTCTGTGCTTCTTTGGGGCAAATTCGGTATCACATGAAACAGTCACCATGCAGATGTTCCTCTCAAGCAACTCACACACCAAACCTCTGGTAAAAGAAGACTGCAAACGGAACTGGCAACATAGCAGGTGATACCCAAAACATTGTGAGGATTAAAAACATTGCTGTGATGCCAAGAGATCCTGATAAGATAACACACCCAGACAGGTGTATAATTATATGCCAATCTCTCTCAAACACCAGGCTGACAGGCTTCTGCAGAAATTGTTGTCAGCTAGATTTGTTCTTTGCTGGTGGCTATGCTTCTGCACACAGGGCCAACTAAGACAATCAGAGGGATGGAACGCCTCTCCTACAAGCAAATGCTGAGAGAATTGGGATTGTTCAGCCGGGAGAAGAGAAGGTTCCAGGGTGATCTAACTGTGGCTTTCCAGGACCTGAAGGGAGCCTACAAGAAAGCTGGAGAGGGACTTTGAACAAGGGCCTGGAGTGACAGAACGAGGGGGAATGTAGGATATTACAATCTAGGAAGAAATTCTTCTTCATGAGGGTGACAAGGCACTGGTCGTTCTGGTTGCCCACAGAACCTGTAGCTGCTCTGGAAGGATCCAAGGCCCGGTTGGACAGGGCTTGGAGCAACCTGGCATAGTGGAAGATATCCCTGCCCATAGCAAGAAGTTGGAAATGGGTGGTCTTCAAGGTCCTTTTCGAGCCAAACCATTTGGTGATTCCATTTCTCCCCAGTGGCTTAGGCGGCCTGGGTGCCAGCGCCTGCCTCGGGTGCGCTCAGGGCTCCTCACCTCCCGACCGCGGCTGCCCCGGGAGGGCCCGACACCAGCGGCGGCTCCTCCGCCTGGCCCCGCCCCTTCCCCTCCCCGCCCAATCGCCACAGCCACGCGCGGGGCTTCCGCGTGCGCGCGCCGACCCCACAGCCAATGGCAGGCGGCGGCAGCGCCTCCCCCCCCCCCCCCCCCCCGCCATGCGGAGAGAGCGGCGCGAGCAGCGACCCCAGCGCCGAGACCCCCCAGCCCCCCCAGCCCCACAGCCCCCCAGCCCCCACAGCCCCACAGCCCCCCAGCCCCCACAGCCCCCCCAGCCCCACAGCCCCCCGGCCCCACAGCCCCCCGGCCCCACAGCCCCCAGGGACGCGCGTCACGGTCCGTCCCTCGACCCGCTCCGGAGGGCCCGGGCCCGCCCTCCCACTCACCCACCACGGGCGCGGGCAGCCCGGTCCTGCTGGCTGGAGACGCTGCAGGCTGCGGGAAGGACAGGGACGGCGGCGCCTTCCCCGCGAGCTCCCGGTGCTGTCGGGGAGGGCAGCCCCGCTCCTCCTGCGGTGTCGGGCCGAGCCCAGCACCGCTGCGGGCGGGGCAGGGCTGCTGGCGCACGTCGGCGGCGCAGACGCTCGCGGGGGCCGCCGGGAGCCGCAGTCCGGGGCCGGAGCTTCCGCCGCTCTCGGCGCGGGTGTTGGCGGGGCACGACGGGCCCGGCCCTGCCCTGCCCACAGCACGTTTCTGCCCCGGCCCTGCCCTGCCCTGCCCTGCCCGGGAGTCTCTGCCCCCAGCACATTTCTGCCCCGGCTGGGGAACGAGGAGGGTCCCGGGGCCTCCCCGTCAGCCCCTCTCCACACGGATCGTCCAAGCTGTGATAAATTTGGACCTCAAAGGATCAAAGTCAATTAGAATTTATTGATTACAGCAAGTAGAATAAGAGCAAAAGCAGCGCTGGACGGCAGGGGAGTCTACGCTCTGCCAACTGCCGCAGTAAGCAGTTTAAAACAGTCCCTTTTTATACATCTTTACTTCCGTGTTTGTGAAATAGTGGAGGTATTCTGCGCATGCTTCAGTTGTTGTTAGGGGGTCGTTTTCTGCCTCTCGGTGGTCGTGGTGGAGGCCGGAGTAAGAAGTCTTCTTTCCTTGTCCCATAGTTGGCCCCCTTATTCCTGGACATCTGGTGGTTATTTTATCTTGCACAAGCTGTTTCTGGCTGCTGGTTTCTGGGCCTCTGGTGGTCATCTTATCTTGCACAAGCTGCCGGTTTTAGTTTGCGCAAGAAACTTCATATCCTCTGTAGCCCGGCTCCTCACATTGGGCTTAACATAAATCTCAATAAACAATACCGTAGTCTATAATAAATCTTAATAAACAATACCGTAGTCTATAATTTCTCACAAAGCTGTACACCCAGAGCTGCTCCAAGCCTTGCAGAAAAGATGCTGGCGCTGGCGGCAACAGCTGCCACCAGCAGAAAGCCTGATTTTGGGTTAATCAGGAACTTCACAGCAAAGCAGTCTTTTATTTCAATTACAAAGGCGTTAAGCATAATGGATCCCATCTACAAGATCCTTTTTCCTGGCTAGAAAGAGGCAAATATTTTTGTCTGACATCACTACTACTTTCCTTTGAATTTAGGTTCAATGTGGTAAATGTGGATGGAAAGTTTTCCATTCAAAGGAAAATGCTGCTGTAATAAATTGGTAGTAGTAGTTTAAATTTACTCATCGAAGTAGTAGCTTACTCATTAATAGTATTGCATGTTATATTCTTATATAAATGTTATTATAATCAATGTTCTGTTTAGGTTGGGAGACTGTAAATTGTAGAATCGTTCATTAATCTGTCAACAATGCAAGCTGATAGTCATACAGCTTGCAGTTCTTAAGCTGAAAAGACAAATTATTGTGCTTTGCTGAATAAGTATTTTGTATCTTACTTTTCTAAAAAGCTTATTGTCTCAGAGCACACACATAAAGTAACAAAGAATGAGAACGATACAGAGTATCCAAGAGGGACATCTGGAGAGACACACTAGGCCTCAAGGACTAAAGAAAAGAAAGCACCTAGCAACTGAAACGGGCCTGCAGGGAAACCAATCAAAACCAGACCTGCAAACTCCTATCCAATAGGAGAATAACAAGTGACTATGGGAGGGAAACTGATAAGGGAATAAAAGTTACTGTTTTTGCATACTGCACTTGCGTGCCGTGAGTGGAGCAGAGGCCCCCTCTGGCTGCCTAGCGCGCTGTTTTTGCTTATTTGCATTTTACATAAATCTTCAATAAATTTTATTACTCTATTTGAGCTTAATTTCATTTACTTATAACACTGCATTTCAAAATTTGATCCTAAGGCTGCCTCAGAGCTTTTTTCTGAGGTGCTTTAAATTTTTTCAAATTGTCATAGATTTTAGAAGTAGATGTGTAGTGAATGTGGATGTTAATGTAGCTGTATTATATCCCTTACCCTGTAGCATAATGTTTACACGTACCCAACCCTACTACACTATTTCATATCAATTCCTCTAAAATTCTGTTAGCATGTTTAGTCTTTTTTTCAAGGTAGAATTGTAGAAAAACACCTGAAGGCCTGGACCAGAAGATATCACACAGCGGCCTTCAAGCCCAGAACTTTGGAAGAACTCCAAGGACTGTACATGCTGCGAAGAAGATGATGAGGAAGAAGGGGTCCTAAATGCCCCCAGACCCAATTCCAAAAGGGATGTGTCAGGGGGCAGAACCAGGAGTGGACAAATCTGGGATTTGATGGACCTTACTATAAAATCATTCAGCCACTGTCTGGGTGTGCGTGCGTGGTATGTATTCCTCTAGGCCTACAGACTCATTAAAGGACATCTCTCTTGTCTTACACACTAATTTGGCCTGGAGTCTTTTTCTCTGCAGTCTTTTAAGCAACACCAATGAAATGCTATTAAAAATAATTAGTTTTTAAATCAAACTATGATTTTCATAGGCATCAACATTTTGTCTATAGTGTTTATAGTGTGTATAGGACTTAAAATGTTCGTAAAAGCACTAAGGGTATTTTGAAAACATTCACAGTGTGTTTAGAGTTGGTCAAGAATAACCACCAAACACTACAACTTCCAAGTAAATCTCGTTTGTAAAAGAAATGGAAGTGTGCTCAGTTGAAAGCATTCGGATTCCTCATAGTTGTAATAAGTAGCAATAAATACATCTGGGGAATAAAGCTCAGAAGCTGGGAAAGGGCCCTGCAGGAGATGTTGTGGTACCATCACTGCTGAGGCTGTGGACTTGGTGCAAAACAAATGCCCAGCTGCAAACACTAACCAGAATCCCCCGAGCAAACAGATCTGAGTGAGAGCAAACAATCTGAGTGAATCCAGATGTCATGGCTCTTTTAGTTCCTTGCCAGTGTTCAACTGGACATCGCTATTCTCATAATTTACACTTTGGGAGACAGAGCATTCTGCAGTGGCCTATGAAAACAAACATCTCCAAAAACCCAAACCTCAACCACCAAAACACTCCAAACACCCCAAAAGATTAAAAAAAGCCATCTCCTGCTGACTGCCACCTTAACCTAAACCAGGAGATTTTGCCCTGCAGCACTTGGGTGGTTCCTTTTTGCAAACTGTGCAGGGAAAGGCATAATGCTGGTGAAAAACTTCAGCACAAGGGACACCAAATGTTTCTAACCATCTGCAAACATTTTCTACATCAATTTGCCAGTTCCCTTTGCTGTTTAGATGGCATTTTTAGTGGAAGGTATCCTTAACTTCATGCTGCCATCTTCCAGCTGCACCTTACTGCATACACAGCCTGTACTGGCCATTTCATGTAGATTTAGATATCCTAAGTACACCCTGCCCAGAAGTTACTCAAGCAAATCCTTCTGGAAGACAGGAGGAGTTTACCTGCCTAAGAAATGGAAGCTCACTGCTAGGATATCACTGGAAGGCTGTGTCCAGACTGTGTTCTGCAGGCATGGATCATTCTAGGGGCAGAGAAGATGCCTTTCGGTTCCACAGCATGATCACAAATTATTGTTAGAGTCATACACAGAAGCTGCTTCTGGCTGGTAGGACCGTTGTTGCTACCATGTGGTGTGAGAGACTGAAATGTTATAGTTAATGGCTTAAACGTTGTTAAAATCACCAAAGGATTTTTGTCCACTTTAGCAAAATGTGCAAAGAAGCAACTGCTCATCTGCAACCACAGAAGCCCATCCCTCCCCGCATATGCCTCCTGACAGGAACTGGACTGTGAATTAAGCCACCTGATGAGAACTTGAGATAAGATATTGTCTAATTATCTCAGGTCTAAAGGGAAGTAAACAAGCCTGAGGGCAGAAGAACGTGTCCATGGAGAAAGCCATTCTCAGCAGCTATGTTGAAAATAAACTCTGGCTGGGTTGGTGGGGGTGGAAAGCCCTAACCCACAGACTCATTTGCTGAGGCGAGGTTTGCACTGCCTAAGGGGGAAGGTCACACCCTTCAAGTTGGAATAGTGCTCTTTATGAAGGTAATTGTCCTGTGCTCAATTATAAAACTAGCCCATCTTGCCCTCCCCGCCCTCAAAGGTGTGATAGGGCATTATGAGAGGCAGCTGTCATATCTTAGAAGGTGTCATAAACCATCATGACCCCCTGAGGCCTTCCATTGGCCTTCCACCGGCCTTCCTACATGTGATCCAAAAGTGTTGCAACAGATCCAGTCTGTTGCAAGAGACAGTGTAAAAGTTCCCCCCCACCCACAGGGGAGGTACTACAGTGTTCCCACCCAGCCTGAGTGCATTTTAACCCATTCGACTTTGTGTTCCGTGGGCTTTCCCCTCCACCTGACAGATCCAGGCTGTAACCATCACTTCGACACACGAACATCAAAATTACAACAATCAAGTGACATCACAGGTTCCAAGGGTGGTGAAGGTACACCTTTCTACTCTTATCCTTTCTTTCTCTTTCTTCTCTTTTATATATTTTCTTAAGTAATATTTTTATGCTTTCATATTGCTATATTACTAGAGATAATAATAACCAAAACAACTACATACTTGCTCTCCATTGCAACCAAATTGTTCTAAAATAAACCCTACACATATATATATTTACAGACACTGATCATTCAGGGTCATCTCACTAATCTATTACTAAGAGCCTGAGTTACCCTTCCCTTGTGAGGCAGGCCATAACACTTGGGTCCTCAGAAGAGTGGAAATTTGGTATTTCTCTGGGTCAGGATTCTTCCCACTTTCCTATATCCCTCTCTATGACTTCTTCCAGCCACATGAAGCTATGAAGTCGGACTGCAGAGTCTGCAAGCTATAGGAAAATCTACCCAACCCTCAGAGCACAGGGTTCATAGTTCCTCGCTGTGCACTGCTCCTTTAATATTTAATCTCTTTCCTTCTCAAAAATTATTTTTTAAATAACAACTCCCAAACCAGTGTAGCTTCAGTTCAGCCCAGAAACAGTAACCTGCTATATGGGTCACAGCACAGCAGTGATGACAGAATGGAACAACACTATAGTGACTCATTTTTACAGCACACAGATCCATATGAGCTTATTTTATACTCCTTTACCCACTCTCCTTTGCCCGAGTTGTCTAGATTTTTCTGCGGTTTTCTTTCACTATTTTTTTGATTTGTGTTAAATAGTAAATAAAGGCATCCTGTATTTTTACTTTCAATATGGTGCACGTGATGAGGCTGCTGAACACATGGGCAGTGCAAATATTTGGCTAGTAAAAGCACAGGCACTGTTTTCTCCTCTCATTTATTGCTCTCTCCTCAGTTAAGCATGTTGTAGGGAGTTTTGCAAGGAATTGTCTTGGTTCCATGTTGTCCCACACTGATACCTTAGATCAAGTGATCAAGAACCTTCTATTACCATCATTCTTAATGTCAATATGAGGTCTATAGAGCAGGCAAGAATTTTGCATTGGCTTGTGAACTGTAACTCTTCTAAAAGAAGAGGGAAGCATTTAAAAAATAATTCACCATTTGCCACAGAGGGTTACAGTGACAATAAATATGCATTTTTTCCAAAGATCAGAATAAAACCTCCCTTCTTAACATGCTGTCCAAAACTGCAGGTGCTAGCAGCAGATCACCCCTAAATGCATTTTCTTCCATCACAAAGGTTTGAAAATCCAGCAAATCTGTGTGGTGAGATGCTTCAATAATCACAGTGGTTAACATGGACATTAAAAGCATCCATGGCTTCTGAATAATTATCCATGTCTGTGAACAGTTGCTATCCTTGCAGACTTGTACAGACACTGATGTAGAAGCTTGTGCTTCCCAAATTTTCCTGCTAGCCACACCAGCCAGGGACCAAGTGCCTCTAAATTGAAAGCTGAGAGTGTTGTACACAAGACGGCACAGAGGGAGAGGTGCCAGGATCCCACCAGGTACCCTGGGCCTGCTCCAGCCCAGTGCCAGGCTTACATGGCCTGGTGGAGAGTCCTGGGCAGCAGACAGGACAACATGAGCAAAAGAGAAATGCGATAGCTCAGGCCCAGAGCTAAAGCACTGCGAGTTCATTCTATGATACAGAAGCCAGCAGTGCTTGTGCCTCATATGTTCAACCAGTCCCTCAAATAAACTTACATTGTTTTTTGCTCTTAGGAGGAAATTAGAGCAGAAGTTTGCCAGCAAATCATTATTATACAAGAGAAGGGTTTGGGGGTTTTTTGCTTTGGGTTTTTTTTTCCCCTTCATGCTCCTTCCTAAGAAATCTTCGCCAGTGTGACTATGGAGCCTAGATCAAGCTGCTGACAAACAGACCAGCAATTTGGACACCATGGTAATCGATAGAAATGCTCACAAAGGGTGAAAAGGGATTCTTGTACTTGTCTGCAATAAAAGAAAACAGACATTTCTACTCAAATGTTTTTTCTGAAAGAAAGGAGTATGGGAGCATTTTTGCTTTACAATACAGAACAATTTCCTTGGCAGCTAAACTATAAAAATTACAAAAGCAAAAAAATTCAAATAAACCAATAAACATTTTATGGAATTGCCTGTGTTCAGGTTATTCTTCCAGTGTGATCTTCCTAGGCACTGTCCTTCTCCTCTTCCTAGGTATTCCCACATACAGGTGGTGCAGGGATGGCTGGGGACCAGCAGCAAGAAGCAGGAGCAGGCTAGTTGTGATGGGATCATTTTCCAGGGTTAGATGCTATGCTACTCAGCAGGGCTGTCAGATCATCATCTACCAATCTCCCCAAGACACAACTTCTCCTAAGGGACCAAAAGCCATCTGAAAGTGGTGGAGAAGGAGTTGAAAACTGCACAGCAACAAGCAGCTGGTGGGCCTCACAGGCTGCCCAGGAGGTGCAAGGGAGTGCTCTGCCCTGAGCATCTTGGTGGCGAGAAGTCCAAACCAGAATCATTTTTCCTCACCTGCAGAGCTGAGTATTTTTTTGTGCAAACTACCCAGTCAGGGGTCTTCATTGAAGGAGAGCATGTTTGCATCCATCACCTTCCTTCCCAGAGAGGCGATGTTCTTGGGAAGGTCCCCTGGCAGCACTAGCACAAGCAGCATGTCAGCACTCTGCGCAGGAGCTTTTTCACACATCAGTAGTCCTCTGCAGGGGCTTCCTGAGGCAAACACCAAGCCACCTTAGTTATTTTTAGCTGAACACCATCAACTGTCACGGTTACTTATTATGCCTGCAGATCTATTAGCATGATGCCTCAGAGCTTTTTGGTTGTGTTGTTTTTTTTTTGGGTTTTTTTTTTTTTTTTAACTTTTGTAGATTTTAGTAGTTGTGTAGTGAATGTAGATTTTAATGTAGCTGTATTATATCCCTTACCCTTATCATAGTAGTTACACATACCCAACTCTGTTACCCCATTCCATATCAATCCCTCTAAATTCCATTAGCATGTTTAGTCTTCATTTCAAGGTAGAATTGTAGAAAAACACCATAAGGCCTGGACCAGAGGATATTACACAGACACATTGACCTCCAAGCCCAGAACTTTGGAGGAACTCCAAGAACTGTGTATCCTGCGAAGAACATGAAGATGAGGAAGTAGGGGTCCCAAACCCAATTCCTGAAGGAGTGTGTCAGGGGGCAGAACTGGGAGTGGACAAATCTGAGATTGGATGGACCTTATTATAAAACCATAAAACCACTGTCCAGGGGTGTGCACATCATGTGTACTCCCTGGGCCTCAGACCTGAGATTAAAGGACCTACTGTCCTTACCTTATACACTAAATTGGCCTAGTCTTTTTTCTCCGAGATCTCTTAAGGCAACAGCACTTCTACATGTAATCAGCCTATTGGAATGTTATCTTTAATTATTTTGCACTCAGGTCTACTGACATTTGGCCATGAAAAAGAAGGTGGGGGTTTTTTGTGCCAGTTGTAACAGAAGACAGATTTACTGATGCAGACATCAGCAACATAACTGGCAACTTAAAATGAGCCCTTAATGTTAGAAGAGCAACTGAAAGGAAGCTCACTCCTCATAGACAAGTTGGATGCACTTCTTTCCAGCGGATTTTATAATCCTCTATAACACCTTGAGCCTACAGTCAGCTCTCCATAGGCTGACACCAGCACTGCTAGGGTGTGTCCTCAAGCTGGAGGTTTTCCAGCTGGCAAGCTAATGTTGTACCGTTAGAACAGAGAAGAAACCCTGTGCCACCACAGACCAGAGCAGTGATGGTGCTATGTGTGAGGGTTGTTTTCTTAGTTCACTTCACCTGCTTGGAAATGAGTTTCGTTGATTTAGTCAGAGAAATGCAGAAAGTGTTTTGGAGAAAATTTTGCAGCAGGACAGGAGGAGAAATTATGATCACAAGCTACTCAACTGCAGTCACTTCTAGAGGCTTTCCCAGGATGGGCTATGCCCAAAGTGCAGCAGCCCCTCACTGGTGAGTGATGCTGGATTGCACTCAGTTGCACAGATGACTCCCTGAGCCTTTGATGAACCATTTCCAGCACCCTTTCTCTCCTCCTTTTTGTTTTACAAAGGTCCTGCCCAGGCCCTTCTCGGAGTGGTATTAGTGTGCAGGTCAATGAGGAGCCTCATTACCCTTCAGTGACCATGCAGCAGTTGCCAGGGCACGCATCCATCCATCTTCTTTGCTACCATTTGCCATTAGCAGGACAGGGTAAAGCAGCAGAACTGCCTCCTCCCTGAGCCACTGATGGCAGCGGATATGCTACAGCCCTGTGTCTCCAAATCCTCCTGGCAGTGACGAGATCCCAGCCTCTACCATGAGGATTAGGAAACCATTTTAGTAAGACAAATGGTCCTGATGGGGATGGTCTGTCCCTTTGTCATGGTTTTGCTGGTTCTTGGAATCCAGGCAGGAAGTTCTCCCTTCCCCCTGCCCACTGCCTGCAGGTCTGTTAAGTGAGCAGTTAAGGAACACAAAAGAAGCTGCTTTCTGATTAATGGCTCAGAATCTCATCTCCTGGGAAACAGGGGGAGGAGTTTGGGCTTGCTGCTGAAGCTGGAACAAGGTCGGAGTGGAAGCTCAGTGGTTCTTTTGTTCTCAGCTTGATTGCCACCTGTGGATCCTGCTTGGATTTTTCATCAGAGAGGAGCTGTTTTCTGGAAGTTTTTCCCCTTCCCTGTTCCCTTTTGTTTCTTTCTTGGCGGTGCTCCTTGTGCACATCAAGGGGAGAGGGAAGACTGTGCCGCACGATTTGACCAGATGAACAGAGTGAGGTTTTTTTTTTTTTCATTGCGGAGGACCTTTTTTTTCTCGTTGTTGTTCCTCTCCCTCCTCTCTCTCCCCTTTCCCAGTGTGTGCGTGGGGAGGGAAACCCATTTTCGGTTGCCCCTATGTGGAAAGGACCAGTGATTCAACAGCGCCCCCTGTTGACTGTGGTTGGAATTGCATCAAAGGGCACAAACTGAACTATTTACTTTTTTCCTTTGCTTGTTTATTGGAAGGGGATTATTTGTGGGTATAGGAGTATTGTTTGGTTGTTTTACTTGTTTTCTGTCATTGTTTCTGCCAATACACACATACTTTTTAATAAAGGGCTGTTATTTTTCCTTTATCAATATTTTTTTTCCCCTCAATTGGAGCCTCTTAATTTCATATTTATAATTGCTTAGAGGGAGGAGTTTGGGTCTTTTCTCATAACTCATCCTCAGCAAAACACCTGTGTCTCATTTAAACTGGGACACCCTTCTAGGAATGCCCATTTCATAATCTTATTGGGAAAAATTCTAATAAATAAATTTCATGATACATCACAGAGCTTCATTCTACTTAAGCATCACCCCTCAAAAATGCCACTCATGAAAAGATATTAATCTTTGCATGAGAATGCTCCTGTTTAGTTCAGCTACATCAACGTACCTTTATACCACACAGACGCGTAAATCTGAGCGTGAGACATCTTTGCAATACATTCATTTGAAAAAAGACTTAAGTACTCCACTGGCAGCTTCTCCATGAATTACAACACTGCAGCTCCATCCCTCGATTGTCACTGCTACCCACCAGCTCTTTCTGTCCAGCAGCACAGGCACATCAGTGGAGTTTCTTTCTCTGGATTAGGTAACCCTAATCAATAGAATTACCAGTTTAAACTGAGTGGTGTTTGAGCCATTAACAGGAGAAAATAATTTGAGAAATGGCAAAGCATAAGTTATATGTTATATACTAGTTATATGGGAAATAAATATATATACACACCCAAGTTTTACAAATATACATTTCTATACATATACATATATATGTATGTGTGTATATATATATATGCAAAAAGTTATGTGGGGAAGCAAAGCCATTGTCTGAAGGTCACACAACTTGCAGACACATGAAATAAAGTCATTGTGCTGTGAAGCAGCTGCCACTCCTTGGAAAGGCTCCGGTGTGCACTGTGCTAATGAAAGACCCTGCACAGAAACCAGTGCTTCTCACTGGGACCACAGAAATGGTATGGAAAAACATCCACAAGGCTTTCCTCCCTCTTGCACCATCTGGCACACTGGTATACAGTGGGCTTTAAACCCTGCCATGGTCAGGCAGGCAGATAGGGGTTGACCTGGAGGGCAGCACTGAGCCCTGGCTGGAGCCGCCCAGGAACTCCCAGGGCAGTCAAGCTGTGGCACCACCGAGATGGAGCCTCCCACAACACCTAAGCCTCTATGACTTTAGCTTTAGCCTTGGATGAGGAACTTGATCTAAGCTGTGTAGGCTACAAAGACGTCAGGTAATGTCTGTGAAGCCGTGCTACTTTGTGAGCAGCTGGAAGGGGCTGGATACTGAGGGGAGGAGTGGATTGTAATGACTGATGGAAAACAGTTTGAAATTTGGTTGTAGCTCAGACCAAGTCTTACTTTGGCATCAGCTGAACTTCTCAAAAATATAAATAAAAATAATAAAAAAAAATCCACACACAAAGAAGGAAGCAAGATCTCTCACTTGGCTGCATTACTAGTTTCCCAGCCTTGCTGTAGTGTCAGGGGAAGGTGGTTTCTGAAGGCCACCAGCCATGCTGCCTGCTGAGCTGCATCCCACAACCCAGGATTGCTCCGGAAGGCTTTGCAAAGGGATTCCTTGCAAATGCCTTCAGGCTTCTGAATGAAAGCACAGATGCTGTTTATACTGTTCTCTAGCATCTTGGTACACTATATCTTTAAAAATTATTTGAATCAAAGCTCTCATTCTTTAATTAAAGTTCATTTAGCTGCCATCTGCCTTGGATCAAAATGGCTTCATGTTTTACAACTCTTAATGTAGAATGTTATTGGATTTGTAAACACATAAGCAACAAAAAATCCCAAAAAACACCAAAGGCTTTGAAAAGTAATAAATGAGAAACACAGCAGAAGTGTTAAGATCTGCATCTTCACTCATCTAATTGTAATGGAGTGGCTCCCATTCAGCAGATAATCACAATACACACAAAAAACAAGTGCCACTCTGCCACTGCAGGATCATGATTAGGAAAGATGTGAGAATTACAGCTGAGGGAAGCCAGTAATAAAGCAAAATGATCTATCATTTTTCCAAAGTGGGAAGGATCAGGGCTCCTAGGTCACAAGCAAACACAGGCACCAGGGCAAGAGTTTCCCACCCCAGCCATGGAAAATGGAAGTGGATATTGTGGCCCTTAAACTATTTAAAATTACAGCAGGAATCACTGCTATTCACTACACAAAATATATCTGTTACCAGAACCCAGTAGCCTCAAAACCCAGCCATGAGAACCTGGAGGTGCCAGGGGGATGCAGAGCTCCCTGGCTTAGCCTACAGGGCAGGGCACAAGCTGTCTATTAGAAAGTGGAGCTTGGGGGTATGCAGAGCTCCGTATCATGGATCAGGAAACTTAGGGAAGAAAATCTGAGCCCAGAGCTTTGGCTTAGCCTGTCCCGCAGCGGCACAGCCAGCCTTCCCCTGCCTCATCTTGCTCACCAGACTCCAAGCTGAGGATGCTGAGGATGCCAGCAGGAGAAGAGTCTCCTTGGTCAGTTTCCACCCCCCTCAACCATTTACAGTCTTTACGATTACATTCAGCTTTCTGAATCAAATCATTAGTCCCAGCACAAGCTCCCATTCCCTAATTTAACTCCGTAGCCTGCATTCACCCCTGTCTTTTGGCAGCATCATTAGGGACTGTGTGAGCGCAGTGCTTCAGCCCCATCCTGCCAGAGCCTCTGCTTGAGGAATGCTGGGATGGGCAACCTCCAACATCCCCATCATTACGGATCTGCGTGATTGCATTTGGTGCTCTGGCGTCATACCTTTATGTTCTTCACAAGAAAAAAAAATCAAAATATAATGAGTATGCTCTCTTAGGTGACACCTACTCAGTGGGATCTGACCTGTGAATAAGCCCCTTTCAGACATTTAGGAAGAGAAAAATGTATTTTTACCTCTGAATCATGTAACTTTGTTTCCTAACTGGAGATGCTGCAGATTTGAGCATCGGGCAGAAACAAGAAAGACTCAAATTTTGATGCCAACTGCTCAGATGTCAAACCGTATTTCTGATTGGGGTCACTGATACAAGCTTTGCCACCTTTGTTCACTATCCTACATTTGTTTGGGATTTTGTTATCTCATGTGATCATTTACATCTAACTCCAGAGCAAATGCAAGTCCAGAGCCAGGAAATAAAATAGCAGCTGTCTTCAAACAGTTCTACTCACCATCAAATAACACTTCTACACACTAAAACCCTTCTGTGACCTGAAGAGACATGGACTCAAGCAGACCAAAAACATGTAAAACAAATAAAGCATTGCACTGCACTCAGAAAAACTGTCATGAGTGACTCTGATCCTGTGTCCGCCACTGTCCACCCTCTGGCAGACCACAGCTGCTGCTGTCACAGCAGGTTTGCTCTGTGACAAGGCTGTGACCCCTCCTGCATCCTGGAGGGACACCCAGCAATGGTCACCCCCCCAGTGATGCCATGGGTTGCTGCTTGGGATAACTCCAAAGTTACAATCCCCAGGGCCCTTACTTCACTGGTGGCGCATGCTGGGCTGCATTTACCTACACCCAAGCCAGGATGTTTCTTCTTGTTGTTTTCTTAAGCCAGCATTAGTTCCCACTGTGTCTCACCTGAGCATGGCTCTCAACAGGCATAAAGCACAAATTAAAAACGTGCAGTGGTTAGTAACAGCAGTCAGGGCCATTTGCTTCTGCTGCCAAACTCCAGAGGTGCAATGTGCAAGGCCGGAATTTCATATAATATCCCTTAATTTATTGTCTTGTTTCTTCGTGGGGCAAAGTGGCCCAGGGTGTGTGGAGGAGCTCAGGGGTTTCCCTGGATGCTCTCAGCATTGCCACTTGCAGTGACCAAGCAATCTCGAACCTGTGCAGCCTCAGCAGGATCAGCTTGAAGAGAAGGAAGCTCGGGGGGACCTTCTTGCTCTGTTCAACTACCTAAAAGGACATTGTAGCCAGGTGGGGGTCAGTCTCTTCTCCCAGGTAGCACAAAAGGAAATGGCTCAAGTTGTGCCAGAGGAAGTTTAGATTGTGTATTATGGAAAAGTCTTCACCAAAAGGGACGTCAGGCATTGGAACAGGCTGTCAAGGGAAGTGCAAGAGCCGCCATCCCTGGAAGTGCGAGACTCACTATCATCACACTCAAATCCCATTAAAATCTGTGTGGATGTGGTTCATAGGGACATGGTTTAGTGGCAAACATGGCAGTGCTGGGTTAATGGTTGGACTTGATCTTAAAGGTCTTTTCCAAATGAAACAATTCTGTGATTCTATTGAGGGAGCTTCCTCCCCCATAAGGCATCAAAGCCTCCCAGAAAATCATAGTCATAGAATGATAATCATAAAATCACAAATAGTGAAGGAATTCACTGGATGAAAATACTTTCCTGGTTTAGACTCTGGTTAAACTCATGCAACTCAATACTTCTGTGCCTTTCCAAGACCTGGGATGGCAGGAGGCTGGATGAGAAGGCTTGGGGGAAGGCCTGAAACCTCCTTCCCTCTTAATGCAAATGGACTTCAGCTCCGGAGTCAACAAGACTCATGAGTGCAGGTGCCTGATGCTCAGAAGGGCTGGTTCCCTCCTCTGTCACCACTGCAGTTCGGTACCATCCTCCGGCAGCTCTGTACATGGATTTTTACAACTCTGATTTAAATTAAATGATGCATTAAAATGTTTCAGACCTCTTGGCTTCAAGCACTGGTGACACTAAGGATTTACTGAGCAGCCAATGCCTGACAAGTTCTGTCCAGGAGTGCCTTCTGCCCTTACTCTTACCTATAAATGCTATCTATCAATACTATATGTAATAAAATAAGTACTTTTAAGAGCAAGGCAACACTTTTTGTTTTTATTTGAAAAGGCCTTGATGGCAGGAATATAGTGTAAAAATCATTGGAAAAACTAAAAGGCATTGATACATATTGGAATATACACTTTTTACATAAATTACATTTATTTATTTATTCTCTCATTTGAGGTTCTTATTCGGTATTGAGGTCTAATAGTTAATAGGTCCTGGGATCTGGACGTTTAGACCACCATAGTCTAACATGTACATGTTCATGGGCCATTGCTGAAAGAGAGGGAGAGAAAAAGAAGGCAAAAGTCTCTGTTAGGATACAACACAAAATCATGCATACATCAAACCTCTGACATGTTTTGACACCAGCTGTTGCTCCCACTTTCCAAGGAGAAGAGAAGAACCAACCCCAAACCAAAACACCACTGGCAAACTTGACAAAAAAGCTTCTAAATTTGTATTTCTCTTGCTCCTTTTGGGCAAATTTTATTTTGTATCATTCAGAACCAAAGCCAATCCCCGAGAGAGTGCAGTTGTATGCATCTCCATGATTTGTTTCCTATTTTTGTGGTTTTGTGGCATGCTGAAGCTCTGCATCACTCCCAGGACCGAGCTGGAGGTACACCCGGCACAGCTCAGATCGTTGGGAACCACTGGGTCCTTCCAAGAGGTGCTACGGGCCCGAGACGATGCCACCAGCATCTGTGTTTTAACCCAGTGGGGTGGGAGAATTTGCTCAAATCTGTCTGTAGCTCATGTGCGGCTCCCACTAAAACTGAGCACCCCCATGGCACACAGCAGGGATGTGGGAGAGCCCCAAGCAGATGATTCGGTCTGCTGACCTCCCCCAGAGAAACCCAGCAGGAAAAGGTAGCCCCACAGGTGTGCCCCTTCTTTGCTAAACCAGCTTGTGCCATTTTACATCAAACTTAATAGTGCTTGTCAGGCAGAGGGAGGTGGTGACGGTTCGAGAACAAAAAGCAGCATCCAGAAGCAGAAAGATAGGTAGGCAGTAACCCCCCTAATATTTGGAAGGCTTTACCACAAGTGAGATCTGATTTGTTGATGATGTAGATTCCATATTGGAAGAGGAGGAAGAGGAAGACGAGGAAGAGGAAGATAACAAGTTCCCTTCAGAGATTCTCTTCCGCTTCCGTTTGGGAACACTGATGTCTTTCTCTGCAAGGAGAGAGGGAAGGCATGAGGTGTCTGAGACCTGCAAGTGGTCCCTAAATGTGGAGGCTCTTCCTGCCACGCTGACCTCGCCTGCCACAGAACATTTCCCCACAGCAATCTGCTCAGCCTCCATGATCTGGCACGGAGCTGCCAGCTTTCCTCACATTGTAGGCGCGCTCTTGCTTGCCAGACCTCCCTTCTCTACACAGCAACCTATTTTCATAACACTAATAGGATCGTAATTTTCTCTAGGGTTGCTAATTCTGACACATTTGATTAAAATTGGCTGAGATTTACTGGGGAGGATGGGACAAAGAGAGAAACACATTCCCAGTGATCACAGAAACCTTGTTTCCTTAGAAGTTCAAGTGCTAAACGACAGATCAAATTTAACCAGTGAATAAATTGCTCATGGTGAGTAAATTGCTAATGGGAGAGACATAATCACATCCTCCAGAATATGCTGAAGTTGAACAGCCCAGTCTTCCTGCAGCTTGCAGGAATGGAATCATTTAAGAGGATGGTTTGGTGGTTTGCTAATGCACAGATGCTTAGCCTATTGAGTCACAATCTTCTCCTCGGCCAGCCCTAGGGATGTGGGAGGTTGGAACATCACCTCACAACCCCCATCCATTTTGCCCGTGTATTTTCTCTCCTGTAGAGTTGGGAAAGCCAGTTATGTCCTAGCCTTTCCCTTACCTGTTTGTTTGACCTCTGGGCAGATTTCAGCAAATGGCCTGTGGAAGAGACAAAGGGTGAGTCAGGCAGATGCTGTTGTTTCACCCTGTGTGCGGGCTCATGCTGGGACACAGCCCAGACTCCAACCTTGAGCTGCCTCCTCCAACACCCCTTTGCACAGAGATGGGACTCAGCATCCCCAGTGTGCCCCCCCAGAAAGAGGGGGAAAATCAGCCCTGCTAACCCTTTGCTGTGCTTACCCATGTGTCCTGCAGCATAGGACAATGTATGTGGTGGCTCTGGTGGCCCTGTGGTGAGTTACCCCATGGAAGAAGCAAAGACAACACTTAAAGAACAGAAACCTCCCCCATCACAAAGCTGGGAGAACTTACTGGAGCTGGTTTATAATCACCATCCGAATGCTCTCCCGTGCCTTCAAGATCTTCTCCAGCCGATGAATGTCATAGGTATTGGGATTTCTGAATGGGATATCGTCTGGCAACCCAGTAACCTCCACAGCATCAGGACTATCCCTGATGAGTTTATAGGGCACCATGACGGGCCGGTTCAAGCCCAGAGCCTCTCCTGTAATGGCAGAGCAGAGGACAGCATACCAGCTTTACCCCAAGGGGCTCTAGACCCAACCAACTGAAGGACCAAGAGCCCCAGGGGACTTTGGGAAGCTGTGGCTGCCATGATGCCCAACCTTTGCTGCAGCCACGCCCCACCCAGCCATTTCACATCTACCTGCCCAATTTACTGACTGCTCTGTTAGCCTCCACTTAGAATCCTGCAGGAGCCTCAGGTGAGTTCAGAGCACACACATCGCCGCACTTGCACCAGCAGCTGGACCAGCAGCAGCAGCAGCAGCATGAGAGACAGCCCAGGACAGGGGGCAAATGGGAGAGATTTGCCCATTTCCATTTCCCTCTGGCTGTCAGCAGGTCTGGGGATCACTGGAGTAGAGATCACTGCCATCCCTCATCATCACATCACATCACATCAATCACATCAATCACATCACATCACATCACATCATCACATCACATCACATCATCACATCACTCCTGCCCATTTTTTGCATCAGTTTCTCTCTTTGGCCTCCACAACATCCTGTGGCAGTGAAGTACCACAATTTAATTCCTTGCTGCATTAAAGGCACTTCCTTCTGTGCAATTAAATCTGCTGCTCACCTCTCCAGATACCCCTTCAGTTCCTAGTTGGTGGGGAGCAGTGAACATCCCTCCCTCCTGTGCTGGTTCTTTCTGACTGTAAGACCCTGCTCCTGCCTTGTGTCTCTGCAGCCCAAAACATGAATGTGTGAGTGGCACCTCAGCCACTTTTTTGGCTTTCTTCACAGAGTTTGTCTTTGGAGCCTACCTGGCATCTTCTGCTCCATAAACAGTGCCAGGACCATGAGGAAGCAGGGATCTGCTGTGGGCTCAGTCCTCCCAAGGATTGAATGGATAGAGATGCTCAGAGCATGGGCCACAGCCTCCTGGGGCACTGTGCCCATACACTGGCACCTCCAGTGACACAAATCCTCCTTCAAAGCAGCACACAGACCCTCCTGCGAGCAGCACCCCAAAATAAACAGGGTTGGGAAGGGTGAGCAGCTTTGACAAGAGGAGGGCAATGACATTCCCTACTGCTTTGCTATGAGTTTGGCTATTTTCCTTCTCCCTCAGGCAGTTATTTTGGGGAGGGAGGCAAGACACTGCACCGAAGCTGTGGGGTGCCACTGAGCTGCTGTGGCCTGGCTGTGAAGCCCTGGGGACTCACAGGCTGAAAAATACCTGCACTTAAACAACCTGTGCCCCTATGATGGCAAGGGGACAGCCAAGAGCAGGAGCAGCCCAACTGCAGGGTCAAGATGCAGGGTCATGCACCCTGCGCTGGCTCTTACAATCCCCCCACCCCCAGCCTATTCCTGCTGCTCCTTTTCTCAAGGATAGGTGGAAGAAGAGGTTTGCTGGGTGGCACAAGGAGCCTGCAGATGGCATTTTTGAATCGTCAATATTCTGACCTCCTTTTCCGCTGCAGCTTCAGCAAACTGTTCCCCACACTCACTGCATGTCAGCATGGGGTTCCAGCCTTGCTCCTAGCCTGGCAGGCAGGGGCATGCACAGGGCAGCACACTCAGTATACACACCACAGCTTGTGCTAGATCAGGACATGTTAAAAATGCATCAAAGGCTGACAGCAGACTGAACAAATCCTGCTCCTGTACTGCATTTTGCCATCTTCCTTCCCCTTGCCAAGGATGAGCTGTCAACAAGAAGGTAACAGTCCCACCTGCCAGGAGCAAGGCACAGGGATGTCCCTGGGGACAGGCTGTAACATGGAGCAGCAGGACGGAACCTGCACTGCAGCAGCTGCTGTGTGCTCGAGCTATAAATAGAGGCCTTTGGTGGAATTAATTTTAACTACAGCTGCTGTCAGCAAAACCAGGCTCTCTCTGTGATGCACACAGGTGAAGACTCACCATATTTTTCATTGAAAAGCTCTTTCACTTGCTCTCGGAGAATCACCTTCTCTCCGAGCCTGTTGGCATCATCCTCATCTGCAAAAGCAAGGACAGGCATGAACACATCTTGTTTCCTTCTGAGCCCCTGGAAAACTGCCAAAGTGCAGGGCAGTGTGCCTGTCCCTCTGCCCCAGCATGGCCTAGGTACACCTCAGAGGTGCTCCTTGCACCCTGTGATGCCTTTCAGAGCTGTGCGAAGCAGCTCTAAAATGTTGACAGATCTCCATTTGCCATGCAGTGCCATGGCTGAGAGCATTTTACATCTACTTTGAGGGGTGTATGACTAGAAAATGACTAGAAAAAATGCAGAGCAGACTCAAGCCCTCAGTGTCATGAATGCTCCCACGAGTGACATCAAGGAATGAGAGAGCACTTTTATGGCTAGGCTTCTATGTACAATATTGTTTTATAATGTGCCATATAATCAACTTGGCTTTACTAGCTTTTTCAATTATCCTCATCATGCTAAACAGTTTCTCCTCCATTCTCTCATTTCAAATGATGTGTCTAATTCAGTAGGTTTTTATCCTCAGCTATTTAGCATCCTCAGGAAGCTCCAGGACAAACAACTGGGGTCAGTACAGGTCCCATTCGACGCTTTTTTACCTCTACAGGTATAAAGCACCAAGTGAACGAACCTTATCTGCCTCTTGCTGTGGTCACCCCTCCAGTCCCGAGCCAGTTGTGATGTGCTGTGCAGGATCAGCTCAGTGGGGTCTCCTTCCCACATTCTCTCCTCCCAAAGAGAACCCTCACTGAACCCAAGGCAGGCACTGTCACGCTGGCTGGCAAGCCACTGGGTAGACATCATGGAATCCCTGAAAAGTTTGGGTTGAAAAGGACCTTAAAGACCCTGCAGTTCCAAACTCCCTGCCACAGGCAGGGACATCTTCCACTAGACCAGTTTGCTCCAAGCCCCATCCAATCTGGCTTTGAACACTTCCAGGGATGGGGCAGCCACAGCTTCTCTGACCAACCTGTGCCAGGGCCTCACCCACCCTCACAGGGTGGAATTTCTTCCCCATATTCCATTTAACCCTGCCCTCTGCCAGTGTGAAGACATTCCCCCTTGTCCTCTCAGTTGTTCAGAGTTTGTCTCCAGCTGTCTTGAAGCCCCCTTAGGTACTGGAAAGGGCTCTAAGGTCTCCCCAGAGGCCTTCTCCAGGTGAACATCTGGAGCTCTCCCAGGCAGCTCTCCCAGCCTGTCTCCATGGCAGAGGTGTTCCAGCCCTTAGGGTATCTTCATGGCCTCCTCTGGACTCGTTCCAACAGATTCAGGTCTTATGTTGAGGGCCCCAGAGCTGGATGCAGTGCTCCAGGTGGGGTCTCACAGTGGGTTTTTATAGCATCAAGGTGAGCCCTGTAAACCCTAGCATAAGGGATCCAAGCATCCTCTGCCCCCAGTTTGAAGTTATTTAGTTTCATTTTAAGCAATCACATGACTATGATTTTTGATTATTTTGAGCACATGAGTATTGTTTTGATTTTAAGCAAACAAATGGCTGGCAGTTTTGTTTTAAACACAAGGTGAAAACCCATTGCAAGTCCCTCAGCATGGGACTGAGTCCAACACTCAGCACCCCTGGCAGAAACAACCCCATCCCACACCTCGGCCACCCTGCTGCTGCAGGTGCTGGAGAGAAGCTGGCACCCTTAAACATCTGCACTCTGCTACTGCAGGGTACAGCCTCAAAAAAGGCTCTTCTCCACCTGGAAAACAATTGTTCTGCCTTGATATAACTAGGAAAAACCAAAAAGACATCTCTGCAATGAAACCCCAGGGCCAAGTTGTGCTTCAAATCCAGAGAGGGCAACAAAGCAGCCTGAATGGCTTGGGAAAAAAAAAAAAAAAGAATAGATTAAATCCAAATGTTACCAAAGAGCTCTGATTTCAAGCTGATGCCTTCCAGTGATGATTCAGAGGCCATAGCAGGCCAGTGGGGGCCAACCCTATGGGCTCCCTCTGTGACTTCCTTGTCATTGATGCTCAGTTTCTGGGCTGTATATATGCACCCGTGTGGATGTGTAGATGGTAGCAGACAAAGAAACACCAAAATTCAGTGTTCTCACTCATATAATTCTCTGGGACTGAAAAATGAAGCAGTTCTTTCCTTTCTGCTCATGCCCAAAGCGACGTGAGTGCCAGAAACAAGATCCCAAGGGTTTTTTTTTCCACCTTGCAGTACTCATGAATTCCCATCCAAGGACACAAACAAATACGGAAAACCTAGAACTGAGCATGCATAACAGAGAAGCCAAAGAGGAGGCTCTGGCCAGTGGCACTGCTTCCTGGGAACCTGCCCCTCCATCCCAAGGCAAGAAAAATCTCCATGTCCCTTTAACTTTACCCATTTGGATTTGGGAATTAATCAACTCAAGTGCAGAGTCCTTCCCATCAATCAGGTTTATCCAAGCTGCTGCCTTCAGTTCTGTGTTATCTATTTTTTTTTTCCCCAAAAAGTAGCCATTTTTCCCTAATCCTACTTGCCTGAAGCCAGGACTCCTGGCCTCCATACGCACTTACATCCACATGGTCATATTTTTAAAGCACTATTTGCTTTTCTTGTCAGAACTTGATGTTTCTTTGAAAAACACCAAGTTACATTTAGTAATTATTAAAACTGGGGTTTAGGTGTCTACTGTTGGACAACAGGATCCAAATCACTGCCTATTTTTCTAGTGACTCAAAAAACCCCCACAAAACCAAATCCAAGGTATCCCAAGGATAAACAATGGTTCTGTGTTCATGATGGCATGAGCCTTGATCTTGGCAGTGAAGCCGCAGCATGGCCAAGCTGGGTACCCAGTGGAGCCTTTCTCCTTCCCATGCCACCAACAGCATCCTTTGAGTGCTGCTCCAGGCAATACCCCTCCTCCACTGGGCATGGGGTAACAACCTTCTGTTACCAAAACACGTCATGAAGTTTGTTTCATCAGGAAAACTGCCATGGCCCAACACATCCCACTGAGAATGTGGCTTAGATCCCTTCCACAGCCTATCCCAGACACATCAAAGAAACATCCAGCCATGGTAGGACGCTTACAACAGCCAGGATCTGGCCCTGAATCCTAAGAGGATTCTTTCCACCTCTAGCTTCCATGGCTGCAATTCAGTTATACCCCTGTGCAAATCCAGAATAAACCTGCTGTCTTTACTGAGGCTATTCCATAGTAACTCAGGTTTAAATGCACTTAGAATTACTTCAACACATGCATGTTTTGAAAATGGAGCTATAAACTTGACACCTAGACATGCAGCCAGAATTCCAGATGGCTGATTGCACTACTGTTATATCTGCCTTGCCCTGCCACAGGTACAACAGGCAGGAGAGCTCTTTCTTACTCCTATACATTAGTCTATACCCTAAATCCCCTGAGCCTTCATGGCTATGCACCAACCTTGGCCCAGAGTATGTTGAATAGTAAGTGGATTTTTAACAAATTAATTGCTGGGACACATGGATGAACCGAGGAGAACCAGGCAGGTTGGTTTGGCTGGAGCAGAACTGGCTCTGATGCCCAGGGACTACAGCAACAGTGCTTAGAAATGCAGAGAGAATAGTAACAACAATAAAGCTATAAAATAAAATAAAATATAAAATAAAATAAAAAATATCATTCAGTTTGGAGTATCACAGGGAAACAGAGCAGAGAGGAAAAAAAATACCTGAAATTTGGGAGATTTAGACATTTTCATTCCCTTATTAAAATGCAAGTGCATTTCTTGTCTGCTACCATCTACGATGCATCAACTGAGCTACGTACCATTCAAGGCAGCATACGCTTTTTCCAAGGATGTTATCCGTCTAGGGGCTACAGTGCAAGTTACCGGAAGACAAAAAAAAAAAGAAAAGAAAGAGAAAGAGAGCCATGAGTGCTGCAGCTTGGTTTCTTGGTCACAAACTAAAGCAAAACCCAGAACAACGCTGTCCCTAACAGATTAAAACTCCTCTGGTCCTGAGGCCCCTTGGCACAGAGTCACTTTTGGTAGCTAAATAACTGCTGGGTGGGTTATTTAGTGGTGAGCTGGACTCTCCACCTTGCACCAGCACCTGCTCTGTTTGGAATGTGCTTGAGCCTGCAAGCATCCCTTGAGATATGCTGCACTCCCAGGCAGCTCAAGGTCCACACATGACCGGGGATGCACAGTCGAATGGCAGCATTTATGGCACGTACCAGAGCAGCAGTGGCTGTGCTGCACGGCTGTTCCAGCATCAGAGTAAAAAAAAAATCCGAGGTTAAAGCAGATGAAAAATAAACAAGGAGCTTGTGTCAGTTCTGCAGCAATGGGGGAAAAGGGGAGAAAGAGGAGTCCCTAAGGAGAGGCTGGCTGACTCCAAAGTGACAAGCAATATCGAAAAGAAATTAATTTCCTGGGGAAAAGCTGCAGGGACAGGGCTGGGGCCAGGATTTGCATGATAGGGCAAGAGCAGGAATGAAACGGCTCATCCCGTTGAAGTCACAGCCACAGGGACAGCCAGTGGGGAGGTTGGGACTACAGCACCAGGGCAAGTAAGGGGCTCACTGGGGAGGCTCTTGATGCCAAACTGCAGTGCACTGGCACTGGCAAACTGGAGGGGATTAGGGAGACAGCAGGAGCACGTGTCCAAATTTCCTAAACAGAGGCATAAGCAATTTGAAATAACTCAAAATACGTGTTCCACATTTCAAGGAGGCTCAGGAAAGCAGCCACTGCAGCACAGTGCCCTGCTGATGCCCTGTGTGGGGGATGAGAGCCCTTCGGTTCAGTGGCACCAAAGGAAGAGAAAAACATGGGGTTCTGCCCAGGGCAATTGCACTCACTGAGCTTTGGGCACAGACCTCAGACCCTCATGAGCTGGGGCACTGAGCTGGGCCCTGCATCCCTGGGCTGCAGGAGGACAAATCCTGCCATAGGTGGTTGCAGCACTGCCACTCGCTGTCACACAGCAGGATCCTGCCTGAAAATAAGCAATGCTCTCTGCAGCCTGGTCCCCCAAATCACTGGTGACAGTCTGCTTGCGTAGGCACCCTGAGCGCAGCACCCATAGCACTAAATGCTTATGCAAAGGGAAAGAGATGCAGGTGGATTATACTGATGCTGGGAAAGACAAGCTATAGTCCACGCCAAGAGGGAACAAGATCCTGGCATGACTTCTGTCAAGGAGGAATGCAGACAGGAAAGCAAGCAGACTGCAAGCAGTGAGGTACAGAAACATATGGCAGCATATTTCCAATATGGATCAGAACCAGTGAAAGGGCAGTACTGCATTTTCTTTGGTTGGCAGCAACTCAAAGGTGTTTGCAGCATTTCAAGCAAAGATTTCAAGGTGCTGTTGTGAAATCATGCTGGTTAAGAAGGATAATTAAAATTTCTTGTCCTGCTAACCCACATGTGCTGAGCCTTAACCATGGGAAGCATTCCCCCAGGCTCAGGGCCACAATACTGTGAAGTATGGAGTGCATCCCAAAGTGCTGGACCATGGCCAGGATGGAGCAGTACTCATCTCACCATGTGATAAGCACCCTGAAAAATGGAGTGGGGGTCTCTGAAAGACCCAGCAGGATATAAGGGTGGTGGGGAGCAGGAGGGAGGTAAGACCAAAATGAACATGAGAGCTGGGATGAGCTGGGCAATGGTGCTCCCTTCTTGAAAGCGAGAGGATGCTGCATACACAGGCAAATGGGCAAAGGAGACCAAAATTAGGGAAAGAAAAAGGTGACTGGAATCACAGACAAGCTTCGAATCTCCACAGCTACTCACACTATCTGCTTGAATTTTCACCTTCAGACTAGAAACAGTGGGCCTGGCTGCTCCCACGAGGGATAAACGGGACAGATGGGTGAAGGAAGAGGGACATGAATCTCAAGAAGCAACCTGGTGATGGAGCAAGATGCACTCAGCCCCATCACTGTTTTCCTCTTTTCTTCTTCTCTTGCTAGGAGTTTCTAATGAGAGGCCCAGCTCATCAAAGTCTTGAGGAGGATTGTGCTCTTGTGATTAAAAAAAAGTATCTAAAAAGGATGCCTGGATGTGTGGGTTTTTTAATTAACGAATCAGTGCCCTACTTTATTAATTGGAGTATGGGAAAAAATCGATCAGGGTGATAGGGAGCTGAGGAATAGGACAGATGTAGCCGGTGTACATTTTCAATCAAAGCACATAAAAATTAACATACAGAAACATTTTTTTTAATGTGTGTGCTAGATTACTTATGCTTCATATTTTTTTTTTTTTTCAAAGGCTCATATTAAGCCAGTTTTGTATCTATGTGCCTCAGGAAAGAAAAAAAGAGAGGATAAGCATAGTGTTTATAGCACTGGAGCTTCACCCCTGCTCACTCACTCCTGTTAAATGGTGAAAGATCATCTGGCTTTCAAAAAGAGGTTTTGAAGGTCTTTTTGCAGGAGCAGAGAGCAGATTTTTTTAGCAGTGTGGAGAAAAGACATTGGAAATCAAAACAAAAACCTCTTGATGCCAGGAGGGTTGTGCTTCTGGGTTAAAGCCCTCATGGGAGCCACAGAGGTGAAGTGCTGGTACCAGTGGTCTCAGGGCCATTGTCCCATCTTTCAGAGGCTGCAAACCTGTACTGTGGAAGGGTTTTTTTCCAAACACCAGCCTCATTCCCCCCCAAATCCACCTCCTTCTGCAAACAGCATCCCTGAAGGCACAGCGCCCCCAGCTGCTTGTGCACCAGCAGCTCCCCCCATCCCCATTTCCCAATAGAGGGGAGATACCATCTCAACAGATAAATTACAGATTATCTTGAGAAGAAAGCACTGAGGTGCTCAGATCATATTGAAATCCTTGCACTGAAAAAACGGGTGTCCACAAACGAGAGAGATCTATGGTCCTGTACTTATTGGGAATGCTCTTTGCAATGAAGCAGGAGCACAACTTTAAAGCAAATTAAATCCCATAATTTAACCTAAAGGCAACTAAAATCACTCCAAAGGGATTTAAAAATTATGTTAAATTTCCCCTTTTCCTTAAAATGTGATTCATTTCCTTAAAATGTGATTTTTGGCTAAAGTGAGCCAAAAAATCCATTAATTTCCCTTACCTTTATAAAGTCAGCTCCTGGGCTTTCCAGTTTTAGAGACGTCTGCAATACCATCCTGCTTGGGAGTAACTATTGCTTTCATTTTAACTCTCCTCTATCAAATAAAAGTGATTTTTATCCATTTTGTTTTAAGGCCAAGCACCCTGCTGCTCATTTTACATGGCAGGGCTTCACTACACAAGACTGAGGTAAAAAGGATGCTCTTAAATTTACATTTTTAGTGAACTATGGCTAGTTGGAAATCATTCATTTTGTTAAGGCAGATGAAAAGCGATCAAAGCCAAGGCAGTGAGTGTACTACTCTGTTGCCACCATCCACTTTTGTGTAATGGCATGGAAAAGCAAATGACAGGTTAATTGCTGCCAGTGGGGATTTTTTAGGGGGCAAAACACAAATAGCTCTTTTCTGGAGGAGATATTCCAATGGTAATGTGACTACTAGAAAATCATTATAAGTCCTGGAATTGTCTCTGAAGATTTGGCAAGAATGGGAAATAATCTATAACAAATTGAGATGTCACATAAGGAAAACCCCTCAGCTGTGACTGCTCTTATTTAAAACCTCAGTGGGAGGAGAGAGACCGAAGCACTGAGCCTGGAGGGATGCTGCAACCTGCTGAGCCTACTCAGGGTACCACAATACACATAAAAAATATGTCTTTAGGTTTGTGGTAGAAGGGCCAGTCCATGGGGGGAGCATTCAGCTGGAGGAGACAAAAAAATGTTGTGCGTCAAAAGGAAAATCAGTTTCCTCTCCATCTCTATTTATCAGGCTGCATCTCCCAGTCAGGTAGCATGTTGAAGTATTTGCCTTCTGATGTTCTCCTTTGTTAATGGTGTGATTTGTGTCAGATCAGTGCCTCTTAATGCAATTACACTGATTATGGCTGGGGAATGGGAAGACAAGATGCAGCTGGAAGAGCAGATACATAACCATGTAATATCGTGGAAAACAAGAGTTCTGAAAAACTTATGTTTCACTGAGAGCTCATTTAAAGTCTGGCCCATGCAAGCTGGCACCTTGCTGCTTATGACCAAAACCTACAAGTCTAAGGCTAAGGTCTGCTGAGGTCTTGAGGCATCATTGGCTGGAGCCTACACAGGGACACAGAAGACCATGCCTGAATTTTTCTGACAGCACACCTTTTGTTAGCGCTTTAACAGCTTTCTGCTGTTCCAAATAAGGGCATATAAATGTTTTCCTCTCTGCCATATTTGTCTTTCCTAAATTGTGCCATCGCCATGGAGGCTGGCCAAGGAAGTAGAAAGCCATGAATAAAGATGACAAGGTTCTTTGCACCCAACTGTGCTCTTCCAATAGTTGTAATGACAGACATTTAAAACTGAGAAAGGTTTTTACCCACATTTCTGGGCAGCCTAGAAATGACAGACAAAGCTACTGCAGGAATACACAGTGAAGGACACGGTTCTGGGATGGTGATTTGAACAGCTGTGTATGGAGTGCATCCCAGACACCCTGTCCTCTCCTCTGCCCAGTGTATCTACACGTGAAATGCCCACAAGCTGGAGTGGGCTTTCAGTGCCAGGCTGCAGCCCTACAGGGACTCTTGTGGTTAACCACACTTTCCCATGACCCACCAAACTTGCCAGCTCACTGCAATGCAGATTTATTTTAAGAAAAAACTTAAGAAAGTAGGTCTTTTCTTAAATAGAAAACAGATTCCTGCCCTAGATTAGCCCTTGAAAAATGCCATTATTTCAAGGAAACAGCAGCGGTACCGATGGGTGAAGCTAAGGCCAGCTGTCTCAGGCAACACATTCACCAAACAACAACAAAACCAAAGTGGGAAGCCCAGGAAAGTAAAGTGGGGACAACCTTTCTCCAACTGATAAAATTATTGCTTGCCATCCACAGTTTACAATTCCCTGACCATCACTAAACACCTGGCAAATACATTGCTTAGGCAAAAAGGCATCATCTCTTACCGGGTTTGGGGATAAGTCCTTGAAAAGGCCTGTGAAAAATAAGGAAAAAACGAGATTTAAAATGAAATGGTACTGGGAAGCCAGCATGCCTGGACTGAACACCCTCCTATGGCCCAGAGAAGGCTGGGAATCAGCCTGTCCTTCACATGCTGTGGCACGACTCATGGGGGACCAGCAGGAGCTCTGTGGGGATGGGGCAGCATGTACCCTGTTGGTAAGAAGATAGGCAGCACAGTCTAGCAAGAGGGTGATGGAGCCACTCAAAGTCCATTTTTTTCCCTGTGTCACCTTAGTGTGATACACAGCTAAAGTGCTTTTCCCCTCCCACCCGTGTCCATCCCCTTTGGATGCGAAACTCAGAGGGTCCTGCTATGAACAGGCAGTGCTAAAGGACCTCCCTGCATCAGCAATAATCTGTCTCATGCCTCCTGAAAAAGGGGCTGAGATTTCTCTGCTCGCACGTCCATCGCATCAAGAACCTTTTTCTCCTGATAGTGCCTGCCCCACCATCTCTCTGGGCAGCAGATGCGAGGAAAGAGCAGGAGTGTCTATTTCATGATCCCCTCCTTTCTGTTGACCCTAGCTGTCAACTTAATTGCTGCCTTGGGGGGCTGGAGGCACTTATAGCATTTACAGACCTGCCCCAATGGGGCTACAGAGCAGGGGGTGCATTTAGGTGGGCTCCCTCCTCTTCCCCTTCATGGGACAGCTAACACTTCTTGCCATGTACCTCGTCACAGTGAACTTGATTTTATCAGCGACAGCCAGTATCCTCTCCAGATTTTGTGAGCCGAAGGTGCAGGGCTTCCTGAAGGGGATCCCAGGGGGCAGTCCCTCTATAATCACCGACCCTGGATTGCTCTTGATCCGCTTGTATGGCACTTGCACAGGGTATTTAATACCCAAGGCCTCACCTGGGAGAGAAGAGTGGTAAGTAAGCAGTGAGTGTGTGGGATGCCAGGGATACCATTTCTGCCGAGGCTCTGGTTCCATCCCTACCCTCACTAAGGCACAGAACAGCGTGGGCAGGTTGCTCAAGGCACCAGGTCAGCATTAGATCAAGGACCAACATTTTCAGGCTGCCTCCATGATGGCAGTAGAGGGGTCCTAAGACAGGCACACATGTGCGGCAGAGCTGGTGGGGCCGAGGAGAGGTATAGTCCTGCACAATGATGACCATGCACTGCAGTGGGAGGGATGGAAAGCTGCTGCTCTTTGCTTTGGGACATTATCTGGAGATTACTCCATAGGCACATTCCCTCTCCAAGGTAGCTGGAAACATGCACAAGTCTTCCCCTTGTCTAGAAAATGGAGTGTCCTGGTTCCAGCCAGGAGAGGGTCGATTTTTGCAGTAGCCAGGGGGGTCCTTAGCTAAGACCTAGAGGTTATTAGGTCACAATGTTGCTTGGGTCTGTTCACCTGGTTGTGGTACCTAACCCTGTAGAGACTCCCATATATGAACCACGTGCTCCTTGCGGTGCTCTTTTTTAGAGCAGGTAGAAGGATCAGCATTGCTATGTTGCTGTACTGTGTGATATCAGCTTTTGACATGATAACATCAAGGGCAATGAGGGTCATTTGGGATGTGTCTTCAGTGTTGCTCTCCTGCCCTGGCCTTCGATGCTACCTCAGGGAATTCTTTAATAATCATCCCCAGCCTGTGAGGAGAACAGAAGGGTGATTTTTCCCCACCATTTCACCCCCTTCTTCTCCTTTAGGCCTGTTCTAACAGCTTTTGAGAATTTTGAATTCCCTTTGGATGTTACACGTTTTTGTTGCTAAGTCTGCGAGGTCTCCTCAGTGCTGTCCACACCATGGTTAAAGTTACAAAAGAGATTTTTTAGAGGGTCTTTCAAAGATCTACCCCAAGGGCGGACAGTCATGAGTAGTGGGAGAAAATGAGCCAATTTTTGAAGGACTATTCTGCTCCAATGGTTTGGAAGCTCACTTCTGAACTATAGGACCCAGACAAAGTGACAGGATAGTTGAAAGAAAAAATGCTGTGGCAGTTACAGAAGGATACAAAGTTATGCAGTGTGCTGAATCCTAGCAACTATTTGTCAGATACTGGTCGAGACTAGACAGACCTCAGCAGGAGGACAAGGAAAGCAGACCAACAGGCACTGTGGCCACTCAAGCTGCAGCTGAACCAGAGGAACAATCTGTGCCAGTAGCAGTTGCCCCTATACAGAAGGAGAAATCCAAGTCAAAATCAGTTCATTTAGTAAGGGATGAAGAGGAAGCAGGGCCCACAGAACAGGAGGAAGAGGCAGGGCCAGAGATAAACACCTGATCCCTATCCCTGGGTGAGCTGCAAGATGCACAGGAGAGCCCTGGTGACCTGGCTGCTCCAGTGCTGGGATATCACGGCCAGGATATGGAAGTAGATGGTAGTGAAGCCAAGCAACTGGGATCTCTCAAGGGTGACCTCATAGTGCGCCCAAGCAGGCAGAACACCACGGAGAAAGGTATACAGTACCTGAGAGAATTAGCTGTGCTGGAGGTGATCTATAGAGATTTGAATAATGAGCAGCCCCTGTAGATCCAGATGAGGTCCAATGCACACAATCCACGTGGCAGAAGTTTGTGTGGAGCGTGCCATCATCGTACACCAACTCACTGGCACTGATGTCAGTGAAAGAAGGAGGACAAACAGTGCTTCAGGTGACTACCTGGCTCTGGCAGTATGATGATCATCTTTTTTTCTCCCAACTGACCTGCGCCTCAGCTGTGGAAAGACTGCCCAAGACTGTGAGCAGACTCAAAAGACTTGAGCCAACTAAAGAGGAAGTGTCCCATGTCCCACCAGTATGGACTAGAATCTCTGCCATTGGGAGCAAGCGCCCAGCTGCTCGAGAGGGAGGGGATACACCACAAGGTAACCTGTGGTTTTACCTGCATGACCATGGGGAGGACAAAAGGAAGTCGGATGGAAAACTCACCTGTGCCCAACAGCACAGGTGCATGAGCTGAGAGGTAGGACAACCACCGCAGGAAGTTCTTCAAGGATAAATACTGCTCCAGTTTCCAGAGGGCACGTTCTCAGACAGAATAGAATGGATGATGTTATGCTCAATCCTCTTGAAGGGACCTCCAGGTCATATTTACAAGAAGTGAGCAACAAGGACCATGACCAGGACTAAAGGGGCCCTGCCTCCAGCCAGGTGGAGGAAAGGGAACTGCTGGACTATTGGACTGTGTGGATCCGATGGGCTGGCACACCAGACCCACAAGAGCATAAGGCTTTAGCTGACACTGGGGTACAGTGTACCCTGATGCCATCAAGATATGTAGGGACAGAAGCCATCTCTATTTCTGGGCTGACAGGGGGATCCCAAGAGCTGATTGTACTGGAAGCTGAAGTGAGCCTGACTGGGAGCGAATGGCAAAAACACCGCCTTGTGACTGGCTCAGAGGCCCAGTCTATCCTTGGCATAGATTACTTCAGGAGAGGGTGTCTCAAGGACCCAAAACGGCGTTATTGGGCTTTTGGGACAGCTGCTGTGGAGACAGAGGAAATCAGGCAGCTGGGTACCTTACCTGGTCTCTCAGAGGACCCCTCTCTTGTGAGACTGCTGAGTGTCAAAGAGCAGTTACCAATTGCCACCCCAATAATGCAATGTCGGCGATATCGTGACCCGATGGTTCATCAATTGGAGAGCCAGGGAGTGGTCAGCAAGACTCACTCCCCCTTTAATAGTCCTGTATGGGCAGTGCACAAGTGCAGCGGAGAGTGGAGACTGACAGTGGACTACCGTGGTCTGGATGAAGTCACACCCCCACTGATGCCGCTGTACCAGACATGCTGGAACTTCAGTACAAACTGGAGTCCAAGGCAGCCAAGAGGAGCCACTGTCAACATTGCTAATGGGTTCTTCTCCATTCCTTTGGCAGCAGAATGCAGGCCACAGTTTGTTTGTACTTGGAGGGGTATTCAGTACACCTGGAACCGACTGCCCCAGGGCTGGAAACACAGCCCCACCATTTGCCATGTGCTGATCCAGGCTGCACTGGAAAAGGGTGAGGCTCCAGAACATCTGCAGTACACTGATGACATCTGGTGTGGCGGAACACAGCAGAGGCAGATTTTGAGAAAGGGAGAAGATAATCCAGATCCTCCTGAAGGCTGGTTTGGCCATAAAACAAAGTAAGGTCAAGGGACCTGCCCAGGAAATTCAGGTTTTAGGAGTAAGATGGCAACATGGACATCCTCAGATCCCAATGGATGTGGTTAACAAAACAGTAGCTATGTCCCCACTGACCAGCAAGAAGGAAATACAGGCTTTCCTGGGTGCTGTGGGTTTTTGGAGAATTCAGATTCCAGATTACAGTCAGATTGTCAGCCCTGTCTATCATGTAACACAGAAGAAGAACAATTTTAAGTGGGGTGCTGAACAACAACACTAAGTTGGGGAATACTATTCCTAAACCATAACAGTGTTTCCCTGCCCTGGGGACAGGAGGGGCAGCATCTACTTGTCCCCCAGTGCTTCTGCGGGTGCTCAGTACAGCCCATTCTTACTCTCTTCCCAACCTCCTGCCACTCCCTGTTGCTCCCACAGCTCCTGCAGCAAAGAGCACCAGTTCCCAGATCTGCCATTCCTTCCTGGCCCTCCAAGGTGTCAGTGGCTCAAGGGGGAGATGAAAGAAAGTACCTGGCAAGGAGGAATCAGGAGGAGAGGAGAGAGATAGGGAGCAAAGAATTAGGATGGAATAAGGGAGGAATAAAACCAACTCCCTGCCTGGTTTCTCACCATATTTCTTATTGAACAGGTCCTGGACTTGTTCCCGCAGTGTGTTAGCAATGTCTATTCTGGAAAGCCTGGCATCATAATTTTCTGTAAAATAAAGAATCAATTATGGACTTCTACTGGTAAATTAAAAGGCACTCTGTGACTTTTAAGTAATGCCATTTTCTAATTACAGGAAAGTCCTTATCTTGCAATTAGCTAATCTCTGGAGTGGGCCATTCAAAGTCCTTAAAAATAATCTAAACAGAAATATGGGGCTTTTTCCTCCGCCTGTTTGCTAAGAATAAAAGCCACGTGAAATTGAAGATTCAGTTGTGATAATTACCTGCATTAAAATAAAACACACTCCAAAGCCTCTTGGAAAAGCCAAAGGCTTTGAAAAGGCTCCCTCCCTGTGCAAACCCTTGCAGGCCCCCAAGGCCCAAGAAGGGATGCTCGAGCAAGGGCAGCATTTGCCCGCCCAGCCCACAGGCTTCTCCCCATCACTTCCCCCAGGGGAGCCACCATTTTGTTGCTAGAGCATGCTGAACTCGAGTGGCATTTATACAAAAAACATCACCCACGTGGAAAAAGCCCCAGAAAAGGCAAACCCCGAGGCTTGTAAACTTAATTATGCATCTCACAAGGTCAGACAGGGAGATAAGCGAAGTAGGTTAATTAGGGCACCAAGCAGAGCAGTTTGAGCTTCTTTCTTGGACCTGTGGGACTGCCTGTCCCGGCTGTACATCTTGTTTTCTGGTTGCCTGTGCTTCCCATCCCCTCATCTTCCCTCCTCTCCTTCCTCCCAGCCTTGCCTTGCTCTTCTGCCAACCCACCAAGCCCCAACACCCGCAGCGTTCCCTTCCCACATGTTTGTCACGTGCAGCCCCTGCAGTGGGCTAGGGGCTCTGCCTCAGCCCCCACAGATGCCTCCAGCCCCCCACCTTGAAAGCCCTGTCTCTTCACAGCGTCCTCCATCAGCACCTCGTTCGAGTCCCTCTCACCGGCGGCTGAGACAGGGGACATAAGAGGAATTAGGATTTGCAGTGCTGCCAAGGGGGGATGCACGGGAGAGGGGTTTCCAGCCAAAAACGAGGTGGAGAGATAAGGCAAGAGAAACGCTGTGTGAAATCACTCTCACTCCTCTCCTATCTATCCCCTAATGTCCCAGCTGCCGGGCGTCTCTCAACCTACCTTTGGCTGCTGGGCTGTCCGACGCTGGCTCCTTTATGCCCTCTGCCAGCAGCTCAGGTCTGGAAAAAAAGAGGGAAGCAGAGGGCACATGACTGACCTTCCTGGCCAGTGAGACCCTGCTGCTTCAGCATCCCCAGGACCACCACTCCTACAGCCGCAATCCACTCACTCTGTCTAACACCATTTAAAAGCTCTAAGAGCAGCTTAAATCAGCAGCTACAGACTTTTACTGGACATGGCCCTGAAAATTTCTCAGGGATGGGAGAAACTGTGCATGGCTCCTTTCAACATACAATTGGCCTCAAAAATTTTTACCTTGGCACCTAATGCTAAAACTGCATAGTGAGGCAACAGCAAGGTTTGTTACAAGCTGCACTGAAGCTGTATCACTAAGAAATGGGTCCAAGATCAGGACAAGAGAAACCCCAAAGTGTGGTTGGGCTGGTTTGGGAGCTGCTGCTCTGATACCACAAAATCTCCATGCTCCCAATGTTTATTTTCTGTTTCAGCCACCCGCCGCATTGGTTGTGTCAGCAGTTGGGTGAGAAACATCCCCAAAATACCCAAGACATCTTAAAATCCATCTCTGCTGGATCTGTTCCCTCTTTCAGGGCAACGCTACTGTGTTATGTTGGTTGGGCTCCTCACAGCCCTCTTACAGTTCTTATGACACACCCCCTCCTCTGCACAGGGCTGGCATCTTCCCTATGTTTGCAGCTACCCATGTGCACATCTCAACCACAGCTAGAGCCATTTTCTGTAGGAAGACCCCTCAGGGCTCCCAGCCCCTCTCCTTGCCCCACACCAAGGAACTCTAAAGTTTAAAGGCTCCTTCTCCCACTGTTGGATGCTCTCTGCTGCTGTGGCCAACATTTGCAAAAACAGGTTAAAAACCCAACAGACATCAAAGGACAGATAATAATACCACTGCTGCCTCCCACAAATGGTTCCAATGAGGCAACAATTCTTGCTTCTAATCAAGCAAATTTATTGAAGGTGACCAAGAGATGGATGTTCCCCAGGACACTGCACAGCAGCAGGAGCTCTGAGCAGAAACATCCTTCCCAAGGGATGGCCACCTTACCTTTTAATGTCAACCCACCCACCTTACCTTTTAATGACAAACTGGATGTTGTTGCTTGCTTGCAGGATCTTCTTCAGCTTTGCAATCCCAAAGCAGTTGGGGCGGCGCAGTAGGATGCCTTCTGGCAAGCCCACAACAAACAGGTCCTCAGGGTACATCAGGAACTTGGAGTAGGGGACTTTGACCGGCTCTGATATTCCTATGGCTTTTGCTGCATGGGGACCCAATCTCATTAGTTTGCTGGACTTCTGTGTCAGGTCACAGCAACAGCAATGTGGCATGTTGGTGGAGGTTTTGGGGGAGTTTATTGTCACTCTGTGCCTGGTGGGGATGACCCTAGTGGGGATGTCCCTGACACTGGCAGACATGAAAAGAGGGACAGAGCCAGGCAGCCAGCTGGAGCAGGCTTTTGCATTTGCTACATTATCACAGCCTGCCTTCCTAAAAAGGCTGCAAGCAATGGGACCCCACATTCAGACCCCCATGGAAATTCCTCTCCTAGGTGAGGGGACAGGTAACGTGCCTGAGGTTACCCCATCAGCCTGTGGAGCCCAGCATGGTGAGGACTCCCCTTGCTCTGCTAAATATTGCCAAAAGCAACTGAGCAGCCAATGCCAAGCAGCAATGTTTGGGCAGAGATGATAAACCAGGACAAAAATCCCCCCAGTGTGGACAACAACTCCCAGTCTGTTATTAAAGCATGGGGTGCAGCAAGGGCCATCACTCTGATGGCCAATTCAGCTGCATCCCCAGTGCCCAGCCCTACCCAAGAGCATCCTGGCCCTTCTTTCCCTGGTCACGATGGGCTCTACAAGCCCAGGGGATGCAGCTCCACTCGGCCTCCAACTTGTGAGGATTGCCAGGCAGACCCACATCTCCTGGTCCTACCAGTGGCAAAAACTTTCTGCCAGCTCTCAAAATGCATGTGTGACCTCACTTGTATTTTCAGTTAAATAACCTCTCTAAGAAGAGGTGAGCAGAGCACGCTGAGTGCTAGCCCCCACCATTGAGGTGACACTTGCCTTCCTGAGCTATGCAATGACTACCTTGAGTGGAAAACCCTCTTTGATATTTTAAACAAGTGGTGCTGGAACCACATTGGACCTTTCCTCCATGAGAGGAAGGCCGAAGGCTATGGCAGCAATTCCTGGGCTGCAGTCAGTGAAACAGCATCGAGGAAACCAAGGGAAAGAGCTGCAATAACAAGGCCTGAAGAGATTTCAAATACATTTGTAAACCCAGCAGACAGCAAACAAACAAATTAGATAGCACCTTCACTCAGCTGCTGGTTTGGAAATGGTAGGTGACAAGGCCAACACTCAGCATGATGGAACGGGTTAATGACCATCTTACCATATCGTGAGTTGAACAGAATTTCAACTTGTTTCCTCAAATGACTTAAAACATCCCCTATACCATCTGCAAGAAAAACCAAACAATAGAGAGAGAACTGGTCTGAGCAACTAGCTGCTTCAGGAGTAAGAAACACATGGCACAGGTGAGCAGCCCCTGACCTCTGGCAGAGTCAGCTGTGTACTCTTCATGCCCCCCCCTCTGACAGCTGCCTCCAAGCTCATCCTCTAGCAAGGAAGGGCAGGGATGCACCTGTCACAGAGCGGTGCTAATAGTCAGAAATGAAAAAAAAATGGTAGAAAAGTAAATCCAGGCAAGGGAGGGGAGGATAGAGCCCAGGAACATGGTGGTGCCCTTCTGTGCTGAGGTTCTGGAGGTTGAAGGCTTTGCTGATAACATAGGAAGCCCACAAAACCCAACCCAAAATACATCTGTGTTCATCCATCCTTCCAAAAACCTGCAATGATGGACAATGCTCAGAGTTTACCGTAGACTCACCTGATCCCTCCATCTGCCTTTCTTCACGTCGAGACTCCTCACTTGGCCCCTTCTCTGTCCCTGATGAGGAAGAACAGGGTTAGCAGTAGTAGGTACCAGCAAAACCAGACTAGACATGAGCAGGAGTTCTCTGTGTGCCCTACAGGCACTCAAATGCTCCCTCCCCTCACTAAGCTCTGAATATTTGTCCCAGCAGAGGCTGAGCTTGGCACCAGCATGCCAGGAGTTGCATCAGCAGAATAACTACATACAAGAGGTCTGCCTACCCTTCGGCATGGGCTCCCTGGGAGAGGAGAGACCCAGCAGGAGCAAGGGAAGCCACTGGACCAGCACACATTCCACAGATAAATCCCAGGCATGAACCAGGAAGAGGAGCTGGGATTTGCAGATTGCTTGGGGCTGGGAAGGAACAGCAATGCCAGAAAAGCCACCATTTAGTTCATCGGAGCTCCCAGCTGGCCTGATTGAGGCCAAGACTCTGGAATTGGGTCCCAACTCCACCACTTTGGCTCAGAAATGGAATTTACTCATTTTTGACACATGCACAAACACTGGTGCCACCACGCTGTCTCCCAGATGCTTCATCTCTGGTACCTGCTACTGTTTCCAGGGCGTATCTCGACTCCTCTGAGGCCATGTGTGTGGGCACTGGGTCGTGCATCTCATCTAAACCAGGTGATCGGTCTGCAGACAAAAATCCATGGGCACCTTTTGTTCTGATGCCAGGGGCACACTGTCCCCAAAACAGGGTTCAGAAGGTCCTGACCTATCAGCAAAGACGGAGTGAAGGGCCTCCCACTTCTGGGAGCCCCACATACCACCAGAAGCTGCTCTGGGGATGCATCTGCCTTCTTCCTCCCCAAAACCACCCAGAGATTGTCCCTGAAATACACCCAACCGCTCAGCCTGAGAAGCAAAAGTCTCTTCCTAACCTCTACAGAAGGCAAAGAGCAAAAATACTTCAAAATTATTTACTTGGTTTAATTCCATATAGACACTCAATTTTGGTTAAAAAGTTAATGCTGCTTAACTTAGCTACTACACGGGGGGAAACCATTCCACTTACACTGTCTTCCTCCACAGAATCACCCATCTTTGGTGATTTGATTGCCCTCTTCTGTTAAACCTGTCTCCCCAGGTGCTAGGCTCTCCAATGCCCTCAAAAAGCCATCCAAATTAATCTTTAGTTACAGCTAGTTTATACACTTCAATCAGGTCACTTCTCACCTCACAGGATAAATAATCCCAATTTCATCAATTTTTCCCTGCAGGTGAGAACCTCTTTTCTATTAGTCCTCCTCCCTGTCCTCAGCTGCACTCCCTCTGATCTGGCTCAATCTTCAAATAAGGTAAAAAAAGGTGGACTCAGGAGTTGGAGTATGATCTCCCTGGCACTGGAGAAGTGGTAATTACTCCCCCTCCTCCTCCTCCTCCTCCTTGTCCCATGCACCTCTACCTCACCACACTTTAGCTTCCTTCTCTTTCATTAGCTGCCAAGTTGAAAATTAAAATGTTTGACATACCACTATACCTCGTTATTTTTCTTCCCCTATATTAACCATAGATAAGTCCATCCTACACCAGTCCTGGAGTGCACGCGCAGCTATCACCTTACTGAGGGGACTGCTACAATTTGGGTGCAATAGAGGTGCCACACTGGTGCAGTAGGGCTGGATGTCACTGCTGTCCCCAGCATCGCTCACCCTCAGGCACGTCTGAGTCCTGTTCCTGCCCTTATTCTGGTGAGATTATTTATTAATGGTTGTAAAGCACACTGAAAATGCAAACTGCTAACAATCCACTCATTAAACCCTGAGGACCATCCTATCATTTGCTGTGCTGTCCAGGTCAGGTAAGTAGAAAACAATTCTCCCAGTTGCCCCTCAAGCACTTCATCTCCATCACCACCCATTGACAATGACTTCTACAGGCAGAAATGCAGGGAATTTTCCTTGTCGGTGTCAACAATTCCAACACATTCTCAGCACATGCTTAATATTAAACCTGCATTAAACAGGTTAGACCTGTTTTTATGAACTCATCATAACCAAGTTGGTTTTCTAAATGAAGGACCTCCTCAAAAGCATCCTGCACTCAATACCTGGGATCCTCTAAGCCCATGCATGAAGAAAAGAAGCAACCCAGGCTCACTTTGTCCAAGGGAAAGGCAAGATAGGAAAGCAATGAAGGAGAGAGAAAAACAACAAAGAACTCTGAAACACCTACCAATGCTCCCAGGAAATCTCAATATGCTCCTTAAATGACTGTCAGCGAAGGAAGACCATCGCACATGCATAAGGGAACCTTCTGTGCTGGGAGATACCCTGCTAATGCCTCTTCTCAAAGCAAAATGCTGAGACATGATGCAGCAGCCCTGCCTGCGCAGCAGCCACTGCACGCAGACGGGACCCCAGCAACTACCTGGTACGGTGATCTGGATGATGTCCAGCTCATCTGGTTCGATTTTGATCTGCCTGATTCCACCCAGCTCTCCTGAGGTACCTATGGGGAAAGGCAACAGAAGGCAGTCACCAATAGGATCCAGCAATGCCACATGTGCCCACCAATGCAGCACCAATGCAGGGAAAGTGCAGCCGGCTGTGGCTTCAGTGCCAACTGAGCATCCCGCATCAACTTTGGCCAAGTGGCCCAGTGGCATCAAGCCCATAGCACGGAGGTACCCAAAAGGACATGTGTAGGCATGGCTTCTGAAAACAAGTCAGCTGGCAGGAGCTGTTGGTGCCCTCGAAGTGGCCGCTGGCCCTTGCTATATGCTCATTTCCTAGCTTTCTTCACTTAAAATGAACTGGGCCACCAACAGGTGGTGGTGGGGACACAGAGAAGCTGTCTCCAGTGAGTGCTTCTGGCATTTTTAATGCTCCCAAATGCCTGGAACATGCCCCTATTCTGAGAGGGCTGAAGCAGCTGCCTCACACCAGGATGCAACCAGCTGAACCCCTGCAAAATTCAGCATGGTTTGAACCACAGCGGATGGGAGCCTATGCTGACAGGCTGCCCCAAGAAGAGGCTGCCCCAGGAGTAGGCTGCCCACAATGCCCCCGCTTCCTTTTATCTCAGGATAAACCTCCTCACTTATGACAGGATGGATCCACTGCAAGGGGCAGAGTCCCAGCTTGCAGCTTGGGCAAGCAAGACAGCAAGGCTTGATGTGCTGTTTCAATGGGTCAAAGCTGCTAAATATGGGGAAAAGCACTTCCTTCTCATTTGTGGTGCTCAGAACACTGACAACAATGACTTCTAAGTGATGGCTTTCAAAGGAACTGAGACTGATGACTTCCTTTTGCTTCACATTTAAGCACATGCTTAAGCCTCATTATTTCAATTTATGCCCTTCTGGGCCCCAGCTGGAGGGTCACACAGTAAGAGCCTTCATCTCTGCATCTGTCGAATGGGGATAAAGTCATTAGAGAACTGTACTGTGGCACAATCAGATGTCACATATCCATGTTACTTTGCAGGCATCTTTCTCTAGTGTATCCTCCAATATCGCTGTTTTGCAAGAGAAAATGAATTATTCCTCACCTGGTTCACAGCTTTCAGAAACACTACACTTCTCGGACCTGGAAGGGAAAGGCAGACAAGAGAGGTGGTCAAGGAACAAGAAAAGAGAGAGCTTTAAACCCAGTGGTGTGTGTAGAACCAATCCTGGCAGGAGCTGTGTAGGAATACCTATTCCTACCCCTTTTTGGAAGAATTTGTAATGGGAAAATTAGAGCTTAATTAAATGTCGCTTAAGGAGACATTTGCCTAAGAAGAAACTCCTTTTTCAAGGAGAGGGGAAGAGTTTCTTTCCCTCCTATGTCCCAGAGAAGAAGCAGCAGTCTCTCTCTTTCTGGTCTGAGGAGAGATAAACCCTCACAGTGTTACAGGCTGTGCCTGCCTGGAGGCTGGGGAAGGGAGGCCAGAGAAGATAAGAAGCCTGGAAAAGATCAAGAGGCATTACTTTCTCAGGCCCAGCACTCTCACTGCTGGTGCAGAATATTCTTTTTGAGTTTCTAGGGTTCTTGCCCTTGAATGACCCTTTTTGAATTCTTTCCACTGCCTTGGCATTTTTGGGGAACACCAGCGTGTATCTTAACTTTAGAAGGGGGAAACCCTGCCTTCCATCATAGAGGGCTGCAAGGGCTGAGGGGTCCTCAGGGTCACTGCACCCAAGGTCCCAACAGTGGCACAGCATCCATGATTGCAAGGAAAGCCATGGTCTGTGAGTTTCTCTGTGAATAAGCCTTGCTCCCAAACCCACCCTGGTCCTGCACCCCTACTGATGGCAGTCCTGCCTCTACACACTCATAGATGGAACCACAGCAGAGAGCTCTGGAAAGCAAGAGACATTTTAAGCCCCAAACTGGTTGGCTCCATCCCTTTTTGACAGAGAGGAGTGCATAAGGTATCATTACAATGTGTTTACTCATGGAGCTAAAGCAAAGAGGGATAAAGGAAAAAACTCAATTGATTTGGTAAATATTTACTCTGCTCAAAGCCTTTTTTCCCCAAAAACTGGGCACTATCCCAATTTATTATCTACAGTTAACTTCACATGCTCAGGAATTTACACAAGGTGTTCAGCTTTCCAAATGAGATTATTTTGCATTTTCAGGATGTGTGTGCTTTCTGTCTCTCTCTTAAACAATAACAACCATGGCTCTTTCACAGTAAGGAACCCAAGGAACCACTCTGGAAAATGGGGAAAGAAAACCTTTCTGAGCCAGCACCATACCCCTGTTGGCGTAGGAGTGATGTTCAAAACCACTTCTCACTCACCTAAATCCACTCAGCAGCGTCAGCAGAACAAACCACAGAACAAGTCAGGATTATTCTTGAAATGTTCTTCCTAAATGTGGTATTGGTAAAAAGGATCACTGGTCTAGAAGGTACTATATTACCTGTGAGCCTTGGGAAGGGTTTTAAACTCTCCCACTTCAGGTCAAAGTCAACCTTTCACCAGGGAAATTTGGGAGGAGGGCTTCCCTGGGGAGCACGTTTTACCCCTCACAGTGTCTGGCCTTTCTCCTGGAGTATTGGGCACTGCCCTTTTCCTGGAGTAGGGCACTGATCTGAGTGGACCATTGCTATGGAAATGCTCCTACCAAGGCACAGAGGTTCCTCATTTGCAGGAAGAACAAAGTAAAACCTCCTGCAAACCCTCCTTTGAAGCTGAAGATACCCAGAAGGTTGGTGACAAATGCCAGTCCTGTGGATTTGGCAGGTCAGGAAGTCTCTGCCCTCCAAAGATGGAGATTTCAGTGCTGGGCACATCGCTGGGTTCACTTGTTGCCCTGCCCTAGTGATGCAGGTTCCCCTGCCCAGAGCATGCACAGCTTAAGGGGCATGTGGCAGCCACATCCAAGGGTACAAAACTGAAATAGCACTGGGGAGAACCAGAGGAGACTCCAGCCTGTCACAGATTCATGTCAACAAAGAGCCAAGAAATGAGAGGAACCCAAGAGATGCCATGGAGGAGACAAGTTACCCTGTATCCCCATCCTGACCTGCAGGTGTTACCAACCCCATAGCACAGTCAGCAGCTCCAGCTGGTGGAGCTATCAGTGCTGGGCAGTGAGGCTTTGTGATGGAAAGGCTGAGGAGCACTTCTCACCCCATTCATGACTGAGCCAGCTGTGTGAAGCAAGGCCAGAAGGCTCTTTGTCTTAGAACAGTTTATACTGCTATAAACTGCTGCCCTGCCTCTCTTCTTCAAAGTGATTTTAAAGACTAAATTATACCGTGTTTCCACTGAAGCAAGAATGAAGGAATCTGGGGCTATACAGAGAAAAACACCTCCTGATCTCCCAGTTTGGGCTGGAAAGCTGCATGCTAAGTGCTGTATGTTCCACAGGCAATGCCAGCACGGACCTGTCTAGCTTGTGGCATGGCTGCCACAGAAACAGGTACTCTTAAAAAAAACTTCCTGCTCTGCTGAACTCTATAACCCAAGCTTTATTCTTAGTCTCTCTGTGAGCTTTATAAGCAAGCAATGCTTAATTAGCTGTTATGGTGTGGGCTGAGGGTGAATCCTTAGGTCATGTTTTAACACCAGAGGGCTCCAACAGATAATCCCAGCCTGCCCAGACATGGCCCTGATTTCAGCAGTTTTGTTCAAAATCAATGATTCCAAACTTTGGGCTTGCAAAAGGACAGGGCTGCTTGGCCTCCTCCTATACTGGCTAGCTGTACCATTAGAGTGGGATTTTAAGAAGGCAGGAAAGCAACATCAATTCATCATCACTCACCTTCCCACCATGGATCTACATGGACCTGATGCTGCAGCTTACTGAATTACATCCATGGCAACCTCCTGCATGCATTGCACACTGCTGATGGATACAGTAGTAACCTGCTGTGCACACTAATACTCCCCAAGTAGCTCTGAGGGATGTAACTTGGCAGGGGATAGGGATGGAAGCCTCACTTACCTGCTGTTGGCCTGAGTGGTCCCTGCCAGGTCCAGCACAGCCCCGCGGTGTGGCTCAGGGGAAATCTCCCTGGGGGGGCTGGAGGGTTCCAGCTTGGTTGGATCTTTGGTAAATTTGCCTCCTAGTGCCAGGTGTGCACGGCAGGTTTTGGGAGGAAAAGCAAAAACAGAATCAGCAACTGGAGATATCAGTGATGTCCCAGAGCTGAGGTCAGGGTAGGGGGCAGGTTTTCAAGTGTCACCTGCTTGCAAAGAGACGGATGCAGATTTAATTGGATTTACATGTTAAAATAATAGCAAGACACTTGTTTAAACCTCTGCATTAACTGTGTGTGTGCTGGGAAGCCCTGTCAGGGTTGAGCATCTCCAGAAAGGGCTGGCTGCCAGGACAAGGTTCCAAGTGGTAGGAACTAGGGTGAGAAAACTCAGGGCCATGGACCAGTACTGTGGGAACAAACCCCTAAGTGGGGACAGCCCTGTTCCAAGCAAGGGGATGTGCTGCACTGGATAGGAGGTTGTCAAAACCCAGAGTATCAGTGTTACAGGCAGTCCTGTCCCGCAGTTCCAAGACCCACAGGCAGTGATACCAAGAGGAATGAAAGCATCCTGTCACCATGAAAAACCTCCTCTCTCCCTTTCCTGTTCCTTAGCAGCCTGAAAGGAGCTGAAATGAAGCCTTGGCAATGACCCTGGAGATGAAAAGAGTAATCTGAAGGCAGGGTAGAAAATGCAATAAGGCAGGGAATATGAGCAAAGAGCTGAAGGGTGAGGGCTAGGGGAAGGAGGGAATGAGATTACACCGTGAGGCTGCAGGAACAACAGAGGTGTCTTGTTAAACAGCTGCTGCCAAAGGCCCTTTGCTGGTCTCAAAGCACCATTGCAATATCCCCACCCTTCTAAAACATATTTCATCCATGGCAATATGAATCCTCTTTCCCTTTGGTTCCTGCCTGCCAGGAAGGGTAGGGCTCTGGCAATGGGACCAGCAGCAATACTGAGCCTTAAAGACACTATTTATCTACCGACAGTCCAAAAGGCTCCTTTTAATTTGTGCTTTTCATGGACCAAATCTTGTTCTTCCAGCAGTGGAGCCTGCCTGAAGCTACTACCCAGGGGAGGAGCAAAAATAGGTTTCCAAGCAGTAGTGGGTATTTTAATTAAAGGGCGAGCAAAATTGTATGGGGAAGCTTAGAGATACTTTGCAGTTGGCAACTTAAAATACAGCTCCACTCAGAAAATAGTGTCTCTGCAGAAATGGCACCTCCTGACTCAGCAGATGCTTTTTTTTTTTTTTTTGCACAGGCTGATGTGCTGATGCAAACCACAAAAAGACAGGTTTAATGGGTTTTGCTTCTTGTAGCCCTGCAGGGACCAGTCAAGAGAAATAAACCTGCCACCCACCCCAGTTCTGCTGGGTTTGCTTCCTCATTTCTTAATTTTCACTTGCAGCTTCCTGCGATGTAACCCCTGAGCTCACAGCACAGCGCTCTCCATCAGCACCTCCTGAGCTGATGCACAGATGTACATGATGCCTCCCCTAGATACGGTGCAGCCATTATGCAAGGAAAATCCAAGCATCCCAAGACACAGTTCAGTGCTCCATCTCTTGGGGATGGGTTAAAGTTTAAAGAAATCCTTGTCTTGAGAAAAAAGTGCCATTAATTGCTTTAGACAAAGAAATCCTCAACGCAGGTGGGGACCTCTCCAGGCTCTGACAGAGGTCCCCTTTGCGTGGCTTCAGCATCATCGTGCCCAGGAAGCAATGTTAGGGCTGGGGCTGTCGTGGGACCAGAGAGATAATCTGGTGGCAGAGATATCTGAGAAGAAGGTGTCTGGAGAGATGTGAGCATGTGTGTGGTTGGCAGCTCAGAGAAAAAAGCAAAACAATACAAGTCTTTAGTTGTGAGCCAAGTCCAGGTGATCCAGAAGCAGGGCTGGGCATGATAAATTTCGATGCAGAGCCATGTATGAGGGCATGTGATGGAAGCACTGCTGGAGCGAGGGTTGAGTTGGACAGCGCACATGTCTGTTTCCTTGTATCTGTGAAGAAGTACTTATCATGGAATCACAGAATAGTTTGTGTTGGAAGGGACCTTAAAGACCATCTTAAAGACATCTTCCAACCTGGCCTTGGACACTTCCAGGGATAGGGTATCCTCAGCTTCTCTGGGCAACCTGTGCCAGGCCTCACCACCCTCACAGTAAAGACTTAATCTGGCCTCTCCAGCTCAGAGAAAACAGAGTGAAAACACAGAGCAAAGAAAGTCAAAGAACTCCCTCATCAGGGTTTTGTCACTGAAAAAATGGACTTCTGTTATTTTTCTTTTAAAAACAGTCAGTAGAGGGATACTGCTAGCATTTCCCAGACAAAAAAAAAGATAATAATTTACCAGTGAGGAACACAGCAATGATTTTTCTTCTTCTTGAAAGCACAAAAACATGCTGTGTGCTGCCTGTACTGCAACTCAGCCTAGTGCAGGGAGCCAGCCCAGGCTCACAAATCAGGAATTGTCACTTAAACCTTCAAAACTCAATTTTTAAGGGGAGCACAGAGCTTGCACCCATCCCAGGCAAAAGATATCTCAGCATGTCTGGTGTAGGGCACAGACAAGGCTTCTCCTCACTGTGCATAACTGCATGTGTCCTGCACTTCTGTTGCTTACAGATGACATTATTTCAACTCTGCTTTCTGGATAATATTTCAGTTTTGTGGGCAATAAATCAAAGGACATGGAAAACGTACCTGTAAAAATTCTCTCATCAAACATCCTAGGAGGAAAGGAAAAAAACCCATTAGAAATAGGTGCTTCTAATGACTGAATTGGAGGTTTTATTAATGAAAAGCATTAAACCAAGTCAAAATAGTGGTTTTATTCATTCTCTAACAATAGGAAATGAATTTTTCAGCTTAAAAAAACCCCGCCTTTTAGCCTGTTGTGCAACCAAGCAGCCTTACAGCACATGCTTTTAACTAAAGCACCTTTAAATCTGCTTATAAATCATTCCCTTAATTTAATTAACTTATTAAATGAGGCTGTGTAATGGTTTCGGTTTAGGCCTCTTCCTGGTAATAAGGTCGAAACTAAGGAAGTACCCATATCCCAATATTCCATTATTCTTTACGTAAGCAGAAATATAAACAGAAGGGGGGAGGAAGTTTGAAGTTAGATCCCTTCCAGTGGAGTGGGAAAAAGCAGCAACCTTTCCCTGCAGCTGGCTCCCTCGTGGGAGGGTAGGCCTGTGGGCTTTTGAGAGGCTGTTGTTTTGTTCCTGACCTCAAGAGGAGAGATCTCTACTTTCTTTAAGGAAAGTATGAAGATTTTGTTTGCTAGTTCCTTATTGTCCGGGCAAATCTGTTTTGTCTGGTTTTGGGGGTGTTGGGGTTCTTTTTCTTATAACTGTTTAAATGTATAATTTTGTAACTGTATATAAATGTAAATATATATATTGTTTTGGTTTTGTTGTTTGGTTTTCTAGCAGGTTTTTTTTCTTCCCTTGCCCTTCTTAGTGTTCATAAAAGGGGGGAGGGGGGAAGCCATCACTGTGGTCTTGGGCACCTGGCTGGGGGCCAAGTCCAAATCCCAACAGGCTGCTATAGGCTGGCTTTACCAAAAGAGAGAGGAGAACCAAAGTAGCTGCTGGACCTTCACTTCCCAAGACAGACCATCGACCACATGTCACCGGTCTCCTGACTATCATATTTTGGTGCTACCCACAACTTTGCTTATGGGATCGAATTTATGGTCACATCCCAGGGCCTGATCCAGACTGCTGGAGCTCAGTAGGGTGAGAGAAAGTGGCTCCTCTACTAGCTGACATACGGAATGCTAATTCCTCTTAGGATGCCTGACTTCTGTTGATGTTGGTGATTTTAGTGCCCTTAGGGGCCTTAGCTGGGATTTTTCTGTGCTATAGTTTCATGCTTCTAGCAGGGAAACAATACAAGTGCTGCACAGGCAGGGACTAAATAAATAAATATATTATAAAGCAGATTTTCCTCATAGAGAAGCAAAGAGGGATTGCATGCCACAGACATAATGCCTCTGGGAATGCATCTGCTCCTCCTACTCTAGTGCAAATGCAGACACCAATACACAGTGTCCATCCTCGTCACCAGATACAGAGGATGTGCAGAAGTGAGCAACGACAAACAAGGTAGAGGGAGTCCCTGTGCATCATGGATACGTATGTTCCTGCCCTCACCCAGGCACCACTTCTATTCACCAAATGCCATTGGAAAGGTTATGCTGTGATTGGAGGGTGCTGTAACAACCTGAAATGCTTGGGGTGGCACCAGCAAATGTCTGGTGCCATCATCACTTAAAACAGGATGGCAGGGCTTGGGAGGTGACCATGGTACAGCCAGACCTGCCACATTCTTACAAAAAGAGATGAAAACCAGAGGTTTAGGAAGGAAAAGGGCTTTTAGCTCTTTTCCATGAAAAAGGGTGAAATGAGTTTTGAGTGTTAAAATAAACCCTGTGAGCAACAGAGGGAACATAGCTCAAGTCCCCAATACCCTCAAGCCATGCACTCCCCCTTGCCTTCCTTGCCACCCACCTTTTGATAACAAAATGGATATTGTGCCTCTCCTCCAATATCCGCTTGAGTTTGGGGACACCATAGGTGCAAGGTCTTTTGAAGGGTATTTTGTCCGGGATGCCAATGATCTCCACTGCGTCAGGGTCGCAGGCAATCTTCCGGTATGGGACAGGGACCATGTGGTCTAACCCCAAGGCTTCAGCTGAAAGGTGAACATAGGGTTTTTATTTACACAAGCACTTTTTCTTTTACAGATGCTAAAATTAATGTGTAAAGGCTTGAACTCAAGCACAGCAAGTGTCTTCTGTCCTCTTCTTTGCTTTTTGCAGAAGGTGAGCCCTGGGAGCAGATCTCCCATCCCAAATGGGACAACAGGATAGAAAGCAACAGTAGACAGAGCTAATGGTGTCCTCCAAAACTCCCAAACATGCCCAGTGATGCTCAAGCCAGGGGTAGCCACATGCCATCCCCAAACTCCCTGTAACCCACCACAGCAGATTTGTGAGCTCTATGCCTCACGAGCTGCATAGCATATGGAATCATAAAATTGTTAAGGCTGTAAAAACCCTCTGTGATTGATTCCAACTGTTAACCTAGCACTGCCCTGTTCCCCACCAAACCATGTCCGCAAGTGCCATATCTACACATTTTCTAAACATTTCAAGGAATGGTGACTCCACCACTGCCTTGGGCAGCCTCTTCCAGTGCCTAACCACCCTTTCAGTGAAGAAATTTTCCCCAGTATCCAATCTAAACCTTCCCTGGAGCAACTTGAAGCGACTTACTGGGGAAAGTCACTTGTTACCCAGGAGTAGAGGCCAATCCCCACTTGGCTACAACCTCCTTCAGGTAATTGTAGAGAGTAAGAAGATCTCCCTTGAGCCTCCTTTCTCCAGGCTGAGCCCCCCCAGCTCCCTCAGCTGCTCCTCATCAGACTTGTGCTCCAGACCCTTCCCCAGACCCTTGTGCTCCAGACCCTTCCCCAGCTCTGTTACCCTTTGTACACACTCAAGCACCATGTATATAGATCATAAGTTAAAGGGCTCATCTCAAGCCCATAAATAACTCACAGGTGACACAACACACATCTACAGCCCATCTGTAACTCATGAATTACACAGACTGATGGGAATGGCACAGGTGAAGAGCCAGCCCACCAACCCATTCCCAAGCGATTTCCCAAGCTTCCACCAGCCCAAATGCCCAGTAGCTACCCCTGAAGCACTGGCCATGGCAAAGGGACCACCAATGACATCTGTAAGCCATGCAGATGGAAAAAAGAGCAGCTGCAACAACAACCGTCTTTTTACCTGCCATGTTAATGTAAAAGGCCACATGTCACCGCTTCCGGTGCCCCGGGCACTCTGATCTGGCATGCCACACTCCCAGCCGGAGATGCTTTACAGCCTAGTCATAAATTCCTCGACGGCAGAGGGGGTGTTTCCAAATGGAAATATTGACATAACCTTCAGCAGACACCCAAAGACTGGAAGCTGCTGAACTAAATGTGTTAGGAAGAGCAGGGAGCTCTAGCATATGGCTTCTGCTGCTGTGTTAGGGAACAAAAATGATTGCTATATAATGATATGCAATCCACAAGCGCTGCAGATGCATAATGGGATATTAACTCCTACTCACCATATCTGCTGTTAAACAGAATTTGCACGCACTCCCTAAGGGTGTTGATATCTTCAGTTTCTTTTATAAAACTGTCCCACTTATCTATCAAAACAAAATACAAGAAATAAAAAACTTCCATATGGTTCGTACACAGCAGATGCACTTTTCTCCCACAGAGTGCTGGGAAGCAGGAACAAGACTTTGCTGCTTTAAAAATTATTTCCCTCTTTCTGAGCAGATTTTGCCAGGCTGGGCTTTCCCAGCCCCAAGCACCCTCCAGAGCATGTGCAAAAAAGCAGATTACTCAGAAATGACCCCATGAAATTTCTAAACCCTGGAATGAAAGACCCTCTGGGACAGAGCCAACTCCACCTGGCATGAACCTTTGAAAGGAACAGCCATTTCACATTGAAGCTTTCTGATCTCCTCCTCTTTCCCAACTTTCCCACCCATATTTTTTTCTCCTCTTTAAGGCAGGCAGGTGAGGGTTTTGATGGAAACATGTCAGCATTTTTAGGCTGCATTTTCCTTGGGTGAAGTGGAGGTAGGGAAATGGCAGACTCTCTTCCCCACTGCTGATCCCTGCAGGCACCGCTACAGAATCACACTGGGATTAGCGGGTTTTAGTTATTTTGAAATAACGCCAAGTTCTCAGCAGGTATGTGCTGTTTGCAGCTGGAGCAAACAGCCTCTCCCAAAGCCATGCCTTCCTGTGCAGGAAGCGGAGATGGGAATTCCCACCCAGTCAGCAGTGCTCAACAACCACTGGGAGCATCTTGGAGATGGCAGGGATAGACCTGAGCAGAGATGAAGGTTTGGGCTGCAGTGTGAGATGTTGCATCAAGGAAAGGGAAAAAAATCCCCTCCTGCATCATCTCCAACACTGCTGCATCCTTGCAGAGCATGCAGTCCCTGCAGGGCAGGGAGACTGCTGGGGAGAGATGAGGGGAAACCTTTCCCTAAGAGACAGCCGCTGGCTGCCTCCAATGCCGGAGCACAACACAGACCTGTCTTGTCGTGTACGATGGAGAAGAGGATGCGCTTGGATGAGTGCACATTCTGGATGAGAGGACCTCCGGAGACTGATGATTTCTGTCCTGGACAAGAGGGGAGACAAGGAGAAAGGGCTGATGAGAGCCTGACCAATGCTGCAGGCACCCCAACAAGACCCCAGGTGCTGACCCCCGCCAGTGATGCTGACCTGACTCTTCTGTCTCTTCTCCATGCACCCTGACTTATGACTCCCGGTGTAGTGCTGACCAGACTGACCCTTCCCATCCCCATTCCAGCTGTCCTTCTACCTGGTGGTGCAGCACCAGGCATTTTGGAGTAAAAACAGAGGTATGCCCCGTTGGCACTTTGCAGCCACCCAAGGAAGGGCTGGGGCAGTGCAGCATGGCAGGGACTTCAGTCATCTCCATTTGGGCCAAGTTCTGCACTGATTTTCATCCAAGGAGCACCAAAACACCCGACCTGTCCCCTGCCAGTGCCAGGGGTGGGCTGTGTGCAGGGCCCTCATCTTAGAGCAAACTCTAGGCTATTACCACAGCAGTCGCTGTACTCCTGTGAGGAAGGCACCTTCAGCTCTCCTGCGGGCCGGGCCAGCAGAGCCTCGCCCACCGCGGTTGGCCCAGGCAGCCCCGAGGACACCTCCTGCTTGAGGTCAACGGCGACAGGAGTGGGCAGCGAGACGCTGTATAGGAAGTTGGTGACAGCAATGGCGGAGGGGGTGTCCTGGGTGGCAGGCTTGGCCATGGGGCCGTTGGCACCGGAGTCTCGGCTGCCCTTGGAGGCGAGGGAGGAACAAGTTAACTCAACGCTGGGGTTGGGCTCTCGGCTGGGCTCATCTGCTGGCCTGAGGGGAAGGAAGGGAGAAGAGGAGGGAAAACAGGTTCCTTTGGGCCCAAGGCACTGCTAAGCCACAACAAGCAAGGATGTGGAGGGGGAAGGAGAGCCATGCCCAGGAGGGTGAAACATGCTGCGTCACTGGCTGCCAGGCTCCTTGTCGAGGAGGGCCGTGAAGACAATTATAGGGCTGGAGCACCTCTCCTATTTGGAAAGGCTGAGAGAGTTGAGATTATTCAGCCTGGACAAGAGAAGGCCCTGGGGAGAACTTACTGCAGCCTTCCACTACCTAAAGGTACTGGAGAGCTGGACTTTTGACAAGAGCAGGGAGTGAAAGGACAACAAGGAATGGTTTCAAACTGAAGAGAGTAGGTTTAGATCAGACAGTAGGAAGAAAATCTTCCTTGTGAGGGTGGTGAAGCACTGGTACAGGTTGCCCAGAGAAGCTGTGGCTACCCCATCCCTGGAAGTGTTCAAGGTCAGGTTGGACAGGGCTTGGAGCAACCTGGAAGGTGTCCCTGAGGGGGTTGGAACAAGATGGTCTTTAAGGTCCCCTCCAACCCAAGCCATTCTGTGGATCTATTCTAGTTCTATTCTATGATTTAGAAGTTACATCCATCACCCAACCTCCAGAGCACCTTCAGGCACCTGGATCGTTCTTGTCTTCTTTCATTGGATCTGGTTGGTCTTATGGTGGTCCAAGGCATTTGTATTGGCTATGGCAAAGCTGTTCAGCTATGGAGCTGATGCATTTAAGAGGTAAAACCTTGTGTGACCACAACTACTTGGCTATATTGTCTGTGCCAGCCCCCAGCACCCATGGCACATTCAAGGGGAACCTCAGTCAGCCCAGGGATGAGCTACAGACCAAGGAAATCCAAGTGCTCCATGTGAGACAGGCAGCCATGAGTTCACAGACAGCTCAAATTCTACGTGTCCTACTTTTAGCTGTCTCAGCCTGATTTTCCCGAAGTACCAAGCCTTCAGATGCAGTATTTGATAGTGCTCAGCATTTCTCTGAATGGATCTGAGGTGCTGCCAGCCAGGCAAACACAAAGGAAATGCACCCAAAAACACCAAACTCCTTCTGGAAAGGTGGCTAAAAGGGGGAGTTTGTCCTGTCGCAGTCCCCCACTTCCCTCTTCATCTGGCATTAAAAACCATTTCAGCCTGGGAAGACACTTGCAGCACTTACCCCGGAAACCCCTCTGGAGACAAGAAAAGCACTTAGTTTACTGCAGTGGAAATTTTGGCAGAGACATGTAAAATGATGCAGTTAATCTGCATGTTTACACGCACTTAAAAGAAACAAGCCTGAAATGATCTTGAGCCTCACGACATGAAAAAGTCTCTGTGCAAGGCTGGGTTTGACATGGCTGGATCCAGGTTTGTGGATCTGGGGGAGAAGCTGGGAGATAAAAGGGACTCTCTTGTTTGTACCACACAAAATCTTCACCATCTGTTAGCACTGTAAGAGCCACTATCCCAAGGACTTGCTGCTCTCTCACCCCTAGGGGATCCCCAAAATTACCTTTTAAGCCTGAAGCGGATGCTGTGGCTGTGTTCTAGGATGGCCATCAGGGATTTCACATCGTACTCCATGGGTTTCTTAAAGCTGATCCCTTCAGGCAAGCCAGCGACTGCAATTGAGCCCGGCTCTTTCAGGAACCTCTCGTACGGCAAAGGTACCACACTGCTCTTCCCCATGGCTTCACCTGGCGAGGGGGCAGAGTTACACACTGACAAACACCCCGCATCCCCGAGCACAGCTGAGCCAGGCTGGAGCAGTAAATGTAAGAGCAAGAAATACCAACAGAACCATTAGGAGAAGAAGACCCATTCTTACCTCTGCACTTAGCATGCAAGGCACTCCAAGCCCTTTTTAAAAGCACTAATTAATAAAAAGCTCATAAAAGCCAAAAAGCCGATGTCTCATCATTCAGGTTGCACAGTAAAATCCTTAGCTGGGGTCACTTGGCACAAGCTGACTCCTGGGAACTCCCAGCAATGTGCCAGTGAGGTACATGGCCACCAGCAAGCTGGGAGGGAGCTGAAAGCTAACAAAGAAGGCTGAAGGCCTCATGATGATTTTTATCTCATGTTTACTGAGATATTCTGGGAACCTTATTTTCAGTCAGTTTTCTTATTTTACCTCCAGGAAGAGTGAGAAGTAGTTTGATTGCTGTTGCTGTCAAGCATCTTTGATGCACTTTAACAGATAAAAAAACCCCCAAAACAATAATCTTCCTCCATCCCACCATTCACAGACAGCTTGGATATTGATATGTTTGACCACACAATCACCTCCAGCAGCCCAGAACTCTCACTCACTCCCCTCGACAATGGCCACAGCATCCCCATCTCATGGGCCTGGCTCCATTTTACCTCTGACACCAAAATCTTCCTAAGGAGTTGGGTGCACAGTGTTTTCCCTTGCCTGGCAGCAAGAGATGACCAGCAAGCCTTGCCACTATACAGGGATTTTCTAAATGAGCTAAAGAGCCCATGTGCCCAAACTACAGCTGTTTACAGTGCTCTCCAGGCAGGACACTCTCAGAAAAGCAGCCCCCTCTGAATGGTTCCAAGAAATGGCCAAAACTCTTGAGCTGCTCTCTGTGGACAAATTATTTTGGAAATCAACCCAAGGCACTGCAAGCAATAAACCTGGTGGTGAAAGCATGAAGCAGAAGAAATAGTCATGAAGGAATGAGACTGGTCTGGCAATGCAGTATCCAGATGCAGAACATCTGGCAGCATGGCAAAGTGTCTGCACCTTTGTCTCCAGGCTGAGGGACAGGCACAGAAGAGTATAGGACATTTAAGTTATTGCGGGATTTTATATTGTGGATTTTCTTGTAAATATTTTCTTTTCTCTTTCCTCTTCAAAAAACCCAACCCCCACACCTAAAGGTCTTACAGAAACCCTGTAAATCTTATGACACTATCAGCAAGTCCTTATTAAAAGTGGCTTCTTTAACATGTTCTTTGAAGGAACACATGATAACTAACAATGTACAACTTGCACAAGCCATCAAGGTTACTTATATGTGGGATGGATAATATCTTAATTTAATTTAATTAACAATGAAGTTTCAAAATGAGCCTTTGAACGACACTGTGAGTTCACTTTCTGCAAGCTGATACTTTCTCTGTCCCAATGTGCTGGCTCTAGCAGTTCTCCACCTCCCTCCATCACCTCTCTTTGTGATGAGGAAAAGCTCCTGATGCCTACAGTGGCTCCTTATCAACCCAATGCCCAAGAACTCCCCAAACATATCTTAATGGGGAACATGTTAATGTCAAAGTTAGCTTCACAAGCCTAGCACTACCGCACAGAGGCTTATGGTTTAGTTAAAGAGAGGCAATAATCATCATTAATGCCTGTTTATAGAAGCCAATGGTAATAAGTCATCCTGTTGGTGCAGAGATTACCTGGCTCTGGAGGGAACCTTTTTTACAGAGAATTTTCTAAGACTTTTTTGTTTCCAATCCCTGTTGATGGGAGGCGACTAAAAGGATAAAAAAAAACCTGTAAGAACAGTAACTGTTAATTTCTCACAGTCCTCTCAGTGTTGGAAAGAAAATCAGCCTTGGACATGTATTAGTTCTCCACTCAATCTTTCCAGTGGGAATGCTTGGAATGCTGGGCAGTTTCGTCACAGAGCAGCTCAAGGATGGAAACAGCTAATCCTACTGAAGCAGCAGCAAAGGCAGCATTACACCCAGTGCCAAAGCCGAAACCGCTGGCTCAGGGATGCCTGGCCCCCTCCAGCTATGGCAATGCTGGCCAACTTCAATTGGAGACCAGCTTGTTCCCATGCACCTCCACAGACCTCAACAAGGTAAAGAGCATTGCTAATCATCCTGATGGATGGGCTACCTGCCTGGTTTGTACACTCCAGGCAAATGCATCCTGATCAAGCTTTTTTAATGCAATTATACATTAATGGTATGGCAGATTTTAATAATTCTCATATTCCCAAGGGGACAGCAAATTTTGGAACTCTCCCAGCAGCAGACCTACAGCTTAGAGAGGGGATCCACCAGCACAAAAACGTCCTCTGCATCCTATTCCCTTGTCTCTTCTGCATCATTCCTTCCCTCACACTTGGGCCCAGCCTTTGGAAGGCAGCAAGGGGATCTGATTGCCTCCTTAATGGGCAGGAATATTGCCTCCACGTCCTTTGAATGGTTTCAGAAAACTTCAGTGACTGTCTGTCCTAGGGTGGGGGAAGGGATACCATCTCCCTTTTCAGTCTATGAAGCCTGCGGCAGGTGTGATAGTCAGCAACAGTAACTCATTCATGTGAGCCCAAGGTGGTTGGTGGTAGCTCCCATTAGCCCCCTTCTGTCATATGGAAATACCCAAACCCCACACACAAACCTGGGCAACCCCTGGGCAACACCTTGGGATCAGGGAGACCTGTGCAGCCCTGGCAGGGCTCTACCAGGCTCTGAATCCCAGATGGTGATGGGGGGCTGCACCCAGGAAAGCCAAATACCCAGTTCTGCAGCTGATCCAGCCACATGGCCTGAACTCCCCGAAACATCTCACGGGAGGATATTGACATTTGTCACACTGTTTTCCCAACCCAATCTTGCTTTTCCTTTCTCAACCCCAGTGATGCCCCTCCATGGGCGCTCCAGTGGATCCTCTTAAGTGAGAAGAAGGCACTGCTGCTACTCAAGCCACCACAGATTGGGCCTGGAGGGAGCTCTGCAACCCACTGTTCCATATCAACAGTCATATGGTCATCTACATTTTAACTTCAGAAGGTCTGGGGCCAGGGATGGAAGAGCACCAGCTTGCCTCTTGAAGCTCGGGCTGCAGGGCTGCCTGCTAGAAAATCATCTTTCTTCCTTCTAAATAGGCTTGCCAGGGAAAGGGGGGAAGTGAGTCTGTAGAGTCCCAACACAGCACTATGAAAAAGGTGCAACTGATGCGGTGTCAGGGATAGAGGTGTGCTTGGAAATCCCATCCCAGGGCATGGCAGAGGCTTCCCCTGGTCAGAGGCAATAAAATATGCTCCCCCCAGCATGGGGATTTTTTGGCCCAGTTTGGGGGACTGGAAAGTGAAGCAGTGGCCAAATCCCATCTCAGTGCAACACTAACCCTATGCAGGAGCACATCCCACCACACCACCCCTGCCAGGCACCTGCAGGCACCTGCAGGCACTTTCCCTTGCTGGGGAGCCGGGCTGGCACTGAAAGACACACGTGGTGATGGCACTGGGCAGCTCAGAGAGCCCTGTGGGCAATCCATATCCCCAAAGGGAAGCATGAAGATTCTTACTATAAAGCACATCAAACACTTCCTCTACCATCTTCCTGAGGAGGTACACGTCTGATCCCTGGTCCGGGGAGATCCTGAGCAGCCTTTGCCCACATTCCTTTGCCTTCTTCTGTGCCTCTGCGTCCTGCTCCTTCCTCTGCTGGATTCCTGCAGGGGGAGAGGAGAAAATGGGAGTTGCTGCAGTGAGAAGGGGTTCATGGGTGATAACTCTGGCTAGGCAGGTGAGTCCCCTGGGTCTCCCACTCACCCCAGACCTTCGACTCAGATGAGATCATGTCCCTCCCAGCAGCCCCCGATGTGCAGGAGAAAGTGCTGGCATGGGCAGTGTGCCAGCAGTGGGGTCGGTCATCCTGTGCCTGCCCCTCCTCCTTTCCCTAGCTTTTCCCTTCAGTCGCACTGAAACTGTTGGGATTAATTGGGCAGCACACTTCTTTTCTCTGGTTTCAATCTGCTTAGCCTTCAATCTTTCAGGAAAAGAAAATCTGCCTTTCTTGGAGGTTTTTTTACCCTTCAGCATCATGTAGCTCAGTAATACCAGCTATTTCCTGATAATTTCCTCCACTAAACCTCAAATAAAACGTATCTTCGGCAGTGACTTCCTCGCATCTCTAAATGTACAGAAAATTAAACACCACAAGTGCATTATTGCTGTTCTATCCACAGTAATTCACAAGGGATTTTCGGTGGAGAAGGACTAATTCCTTCATCATCCTCGACAGCTTCCTGCCGATGATTGGCCCTGCATGCCACCTGGGTGCTCAAGAAGGAGCTCATGAATCCTTCCTGTGGAAAAGGCCTGTGGCTACGACAGCACTGAAAAGGGACGGGCCAAGAGCCACATGGGATACCCACAGAACTAGACATAAGAAAGTGGACAGCCACTATGCCACCCCGGCAAGTTCTGCATGCCATCCATGGCACAGCAAAACAGGCCCTGGAAAACTTTTTTGGGGTGTTTTACCACGGTGATAAAATGCATATACATCTGCACCCTCCAACTACTGCTTCTCCCACCAGCTGGGCATTAATGCTATTCTGCTGACATTAATCCTAATCACTGTCAAGTCCCTCCTGTGCACCAGGAAAGGCTGAGGCAGAGATTCAGATGAAGGAAGGTGTTCAAGTGAGGTCTGTGCACCCAAGAGAGATAAGAGGATTCTTACCTCTTCCAGTGATATCTGCTTTAGATTAATTCAGATCTTTCTAAGAGGGCAGCAAGACCATAAATCAGAGGCACTTACAGGGATGCTTTCCACTGTGTGCCAGTTGTAAGAGCTTTATGGAGATGAGTTGAGCCTGGACCATTTATAATTCAAGACAGAGTTATCATGTTTCACCCTGTCTCCAGCATCAGTCACTTCGCCCAAACACCATCATCAAGATTTTGTGCTTTCAACCAGACATTACTATTTCTTTTTGATAAAGGTATAAATGAAACCAAAGAGATGGGAATCAGGATCTAGTGCCAGGTGCCTTGTCCCAGCACAGCAGTAAATCACTGACCAGGATATATCACAGAATCAGAGAACAGTTTGGGTTGGAAGGGACCTTAAGGACCATCTTGTTCCAAACCCCTGCCATGGACAGGGACACCTTACACTAGATCAAGCCCCATCCAACCTGGCCTTCCACGGATGGGGCCGCCACAGCTTCTCAGAGTAACCTGTGCCAGTGTCACACAACCCTCACAGGAAGAACACCTAATCCAAATCTCTCCTCTTTTGGTTTAAAACCATTGCCCCTTGTTCTATCACTGCCTGCCTATGAAAAAAGTCACTCGCCCTCTTTTTTGTAAGTCCCATTTAGGTACTGGAAGGGGCTCTGAGGGCTCCCCAGGCTCTTTTCTTTTCCAGGCTGAACAATCTCAGTTCTCTCAGCCTGAAGGAACTCCTTCCCACTGGCCACCCCACTGCCATTCACAGCTTGTGCATGGTGGGGAGGGGAGGCAGAGTTGCCCATGAACGTGGAAAACATCCTGCAAATGCCTCCTGAAGAATGCAGTGGAGGATAACCAATGGCATCTTTCCTGGTGCAAGTGGGATGTCCAGGGCAGCAGGACAAGGGGCAGAGCAGAGCCATGGCTGGCAGCTGCTCCTGTAGAACCATGCCAAGAACAAGCCGAACAGACAGTGACTAGGACAGCTTCACAGCACTGGTGTTGTCACCAGAGCAAACCCTTCCTGCACAATCTCTCCAGTGGATTAAGCACCTATATGGTTTCTGTCAATACCATGTGTGTGCACACACAGCCGGGTTGTTTCTCTCCAGTAACATCCCACCGTGGGCAGTGTATAGGAACGTATCTGAGTCTGGGGTCCCCAGCACCACCAAAACCAGATTCTGTCCCAGCTCTTGCATGGAGCAGCAGCTGGCATGCCAGCGATGATGCCATCCAAGAAATGCAGGTCCACATTCACAGCACGGCTCCCACCTTCCCCTCTGCTCCCATGCTGTTTTTAGGGAGCTGGCAGAGGCACAGAGCTGGGACCTGCAAGCCACATGTATCCCTCAGATACTTGGTGAATCTGATCTAAGACTGAGGGGATACAGCTCCTGCTCAAGGCATCCTGCCACCCTGTTCATCCCCTCAAAAATATAAGCAATTCCACAATCAACACTTTCAGCTACCAAATCCATCCCTGTTTTTCCAAAACCAGGAAAAAAGCCCAGGACCAAGAAAGCCTCTTGGCTCCTGGGGGATCACCTGGACAAACTATTTCTGCAAAGTCCTCAAAAAACACTCCAGCAATCCCGCAGCATTGCTGGATGCTAACAGCGCCAGGGGAACAGAGCAACCATCCTGCCCCGTGCCACTTCAGGGATGCTTTTTGGGAGAAGAGCCAGGGCATACACAGTGCCCTCCCTGGAAGGGGAGAGGCTCTGACCACAGTTCCCACCTGCCATCACTTCAATCACCACTCAGCCCCATGGACAGACAGACAACACTGAGCTCCCCCCAAACCACAACCACTCCGTGCGTGGTGGGAGTCCCAGCTTGCAGAACTGGAGCACCCACCTCAGCATGGGAGAAGATCCCTGGAGGGGGATACTCACTGCAAAACTTCTGGAAGTCGGCCTGCAGTTCCTTGCGGGTGCTGAGGAAGACCCGTCCCTTTTCAGTGCCCACCATGAAGGCATTCTCCTCATGGACAGCGATGCAGGCCACCTCTGCGTTCAGCTTGGAGAGCGCTGAGCACTGCGAGAGGCACCAGGTTAGTGCAGCACAGGACAGGAGAGCATCCCTGCTTCCCAACCCTTGCCATCTCCCAGTGGGATTTTTTAGTTCCCATCAAAAAATTCCCCCATCAAAAAATTCCTCCATCAAAAGCAATGTTCTGATTTGGGTCAGAATTTTATGGGTTTATGACATACCCTAAAAATTTTGGTGACTTAACCGCTCCCAAAGATATCCAGCTGAGCTAGGCTTTGCTGGAAAACAAGAACTATTTTTCCACCATTTTAATTCATTTTTTCCTATTCTAAAAGTAAATATTTTATAACATTTCTTTAAAAGAAAACATTTCTGAAAAAAAAAGAAACAATAAACCCACTCCATAAGCAACAACAATTTTTCACCAGCTCTAATGGAATAAGGAACATGAGAATCTTATTTCAGCTGCCGAACACTAATATGGTCAAAGTCTGGATTAGTCGAATGATTCTTCTTGTACAGTTATGCAAAACAATAAAGAGATGGAAAAGACTTCCTCTATTAATCCATTTTATGTAATATGCACTTCCAGCTCTACATAATACACATGTATATGTCTTTTTATTAGTACTTTTTATATTATAATAGTTACTCAGTGCTGGCAGCCTGAGACATATTCCCATAGCTACAGCACTGGTGCTGGGAAGACGCTATTCCCAGGTCATGTTTTAAAAGGGTGAAAAAGGGGAGATTTTCCCAGTAGCAGCCGTGGTTAGATGGAGGTGTTGGAGGATCCTGGCAGCTTGGGTGGGAGCAGGAAAGCATGGACTAAACTCCCTTGAGCTACCTTCAGCTCATGGAATGTGTGTACTGTGAGCTTCACTTGTGTGGGCCTAAACCAGCCTCTATACCTCATCATTTTACCTCCTGATCACCTTCTTCAAGGACGCACTGAATCAAATCCCCCAGAACAGATATTTTTAAGAAACCTCCTTTCAAAAAGCAGTAGCAAACACAAGTATTTTGCCCAAAAAGCCCATCATTCAAAAAATAAACACAACTAAGGTATGTGAGATCTGGAGTCAGACCAAACCCAAACACCAAGCCCACTTGGTGAACTGCATGTGGCCCTGAGGTTTATTTACCAGGCATGCAGGCAGCTAGGCTTCAGTGGGCACAGAGCCTAGCACTGGTGAAGCACTGGGATAAAGGCTGAATTTCAGGTGCAGCCTGGCTCCCTAGCCCTGGTGTAAGTACTTAATGAAGACTGCGGAACAATGTATATTCATTAAGAAGCCAAACTACAATAACGCAGTATGTTGTACGGGATGGCATGTATATAAATCATCAAAGCTGCTTGGGGTGTGTCAGCTCCAGGGAACCTGCTCCTTAGTGGGGCAGTGACGTATAAGAGAAGGAAACTGGTATTAATGAAAAAAACCTCTACCTGCAGAGAGAAGAAAACGCATCCTAGATAAATGCATTACATATGACTTGACTTTAAAACAGGAGGACTATTTAGCATATCTCATTGCATTACACATTTGTTACTACACATCTGCTTTCCCTTCTTGATCACATCACAGTTAAAAATAAGATTAGCTCTGGTCCATGAGACTTAATACAGACAGTTATCTTGTTTATGTAAGCACAGCTGACTTAGGCAAGGTTTCCACAGGGAATTCTACGTCAAAAGATATGAAAGTTATTTTCTTTGTTCTGGAAGATAAAAAGCCATTGTTCTGATGTTGTGTAAAAGCTCATGGTAACATTGGTAAAACAGCAAGAAAAAAAAAAAAGACAACCACCCTACGTTCAGTTGATATCAGCATAAATATTAATGGAAAAACAATACACATCTGAGATTAACTTGGGCTGACTTTATGATCCTTATGGTTGTCAGGGCAGGAGAGGGATTTTATTTTCCAGCTCCAGCAGCTCCCTGTGCTTTTCAGTAGGAGAGGGGAACAAGATGAGCTCACCAGCTCTCCTGTGCCAGCCCTGTGCCCAGCCAGCCTTGTTAAACGGGGGCCAAAAGAGGGAGGGGGGAACATGGACAGGGATGCCACTGGCCTCTTACCATGGAGTCTAAGGCAGAGACTAAGCTGGTGATGATTTCTTCTTTCTGGGGAAAAACCATATTCCATTGGTCAGCTCTGGAGGAGGCAAGAGTCGCGTCTAAAGGCTTCCCTGCCAGGGCCATATTCACCTGAAAATAGAAAAAAAAAAAGAGCTATGCATGACTGTTGCTAATGGAGAGCTGGTGCTGAGCACCACCCATTACCATGGTGTGCCATGGGAGCAAAGCTGGCATGGATACACAGGGAAAACTGAGGCATGGACAGGGCTGGGGCAGCCTGAACCCCACAATCCCCATGTGTCCTCTGCTAAGGCAGATAATTGAGGACGCTGTTGAGCTGTAATCAAACTCTGGAGCCAATGCTACGTGTTCCAGGAGCAGCTAGGTCATCTCCACCCTTGGGGCTTACCCTCAGGGAGATGCCACCACAGTGCAGGGCGAGCTGGACCAGCTGCATGGTGGCACACCCTGGATGTGCAGACTGAGGCCGTGCAATCCAGAGGACACAGTGCTGAAGCAGACATGGAGCACTCCTTTGTCCGAGCTCTGACAGCAGCTCAAGCTAGGGGTGATGGCTGTGTCCCCATGAGGAGACTGTGCCAGCCATCCTTGTGCCTCCCTCCCAACACCCTGGGCAAGAGGAGAACCTGGCACCCAAAAGTGGTCCTGAAACAGGCCAAAACCACAGAGTGCTCTGCTTTCGCCCTAAGGGAGAGATGCAGCTCATGGCAATGAGTTCCCTCATCAAATCATCCCACCCTGCAGTTCTGGGTGTCAGTGGCAACAAGACCAAGTGATGCACAGGGACTGCACGTCTGAGAAGAGGCTCAGCCCCAGAAGCTCCATGGAAAAACAGGGAAAAAAGGGGATAAATGCTAGGACCCAGGTACACATGCAGCAACAGCACCAGGTTTCTGTGCTCCGGTGCACACTGTACCAGCTCTCGCTGCGACCCACAGCAATGCCAGTGCTGCAGGGGAAACCAAGGCAAGGTCTCACCTTACATAAATCACCCCATTCCAACACTGGGACACCCACACCCAAGACAGCAACATGCCCAGCAATCAACACATCCCTCCCAGCTATTGCCTCTCCATCCAGAGGGCAGCATTGCACTGTCCAGCTTTAATCCTGCGAATAAAGGATGACAAATTAGCTCAGAAGCCACTAAATCGTATTTTATTCACTGTGCTCGTAAGTGGATAAAAGAGGCTGGAGAACCCCTAACAAGGCTGGATGGGCAGGAGCCAAGGAGTATTAATGAAGTTGCCCGTGCATAATTCAATTTGCCACTCAGTCAATAATCACGGCTGCCTGGCCCTGCAGGAAACAGGGGTTAAAGGCAACAGAAATAGCCCCAGTTCACTTTCCTGCCCCAGTTTGCACCTGTGTCCAAGCAGAAAGAATTTGAACACAAAGCAGGGCTGTGCAACTGGGGAAATGGTGGATTTGGGCCCAAAATAACAAGTCCCCTCGTGCTGGCATCTCCATAGGTGTCTGAGCACACACACCACAGAATGTTTTAGGTTGGAAGGGACTTAAAGATCCTTTTGTTCCAACCACTTGCTATAGGCAGGAACACCTTCCACTATCCCAGGTTTCTTCAAGCCCTGTCCAATCTGGCCTTGAACACTTCCAGGGAGGGGGCAGCCACAGTTTCTCTGCACCAACTGTTATGAGGGTCTGCAATAAGCTAATGAGAGGGCAGACAAATCCCAAAAAACAATAATGACTAAACTCCAGGAATTCCTCTAGATAAGCCCTCCAGGTTGTTCTCCCACGTTGCCGGCCAATGAAAGCAGCCAAGCAGTGCTGGGGCTCTGCTGGCATCTGCGAATGGCAGAGCCAAAGCTGCATCCAAGCTGACAGCCACACAGGAAAATCCTCTTCCATCCATGTGACACTTCCTAACAAAGCTGACAGACAACTCTTCTCACACAGAATGATCCTGGGGGAAAAAAATCTGTCCTAACTAGGCACCAGCTTGGAAAATAAAGCAGGAAACCAAACACATGGTCATACTGCTGGGCACAGACCACAGGTGTCCACATGCTGGCGACAGGGCTCTGCCAGGCATCTCCAGCATAACCATCATGAGAGGCTGCAGAAACACCAGGCACTCCACCTTGCTCCAGCTCTGCAGTCTGTGCATGGACAGACAGGGAACCATTTCATCTGCAAGCTCCCAAGCAGCTTCCTGAGCACTGCCCTGAAGGAGCAGGGAACTTGAGATTCTGTGGATGCTGTGTTAAGAGGTGCCTTGTTGCAATTGGCAGGAAACAGCGCAGTGTTGGTTGTGCCAATGCCTGGTGCCAAGCTGAGCTGGGGGACCAGCCATCGCCTTGGTCCAGGGAGCATCACTCCCTTCTTAAACCCTCCAAGCACTCCTTTGGAAAACAGCCTTACTTTGATGCCTGTACATGTTTCTGAGGGCCCTAATTATTATTAAATATGACTGCTATGGCATGGATGTTCTGCTGCCTTCTGGCAGCACTTTGGGGAGCCAATCCCTGCCCCAGTGGGGCTGGTTGTGGCCCCTTGGAGAGCTCCAGCTGCACCAACCTGCTCGGCCACAGCCTCCCACGGGAAGCAGCACTTCCAGGGAAGAGATGCTCCTCCCTCTGCTGCAAAAAGCAAAGTCACAAGATGGATCTGGCTCCAGAGGGGGAACCGATGGGAAAGACAGGGATGGCATCAATGGGAAGTGGGGCAGGGTCCCTGCATCCCCTCCCTCTCCTGCAGGAGACCAGGACAAAAATAATCCCTTTCACCTGGCTGATTGTTTAATAAGGAGAAGGGAGAACTATTCTACGAGGAAAAAAACCATAATAAAAATATGACCCAAGTAACACAGCAGAACTTTAAGGGATGGGGGGGATTGAGGGGGAATAACAATACTCCTGTAAAGCTTTTAGTCATTTGTGGTCACAAAGAGCAGTGACAGTGGATTTAGAAAACAAGAGAATAAAAAGGAGGGGAAAAAACTTCACAGCAAGTGCTAGGCTTATTTAAATCAAATTAAGGGCTTGACGTTGTTTGCCTAATCAAAGGGAAAGTAATCTTTAGGAAAACTAGGGTAAACCATTCTTACAGCAGTTCAGGCTGGCAACATGGAGAAAGGTGGGCAGGACAGGTGCAGACAGGTCCTGCCCTGCTTCCCAAGGCGCCACACATCTGTCCTACTGAAATCCCTCCCTGGGACACCACCAAGGGGCTGATATTCCTCTCTGCAAGGGGTTGTGTTCTGGCCCCAGCCCGATGCTACCTCTGCACACCAAGTCCCATTCCCAGGGGCATGGGAACCATCACACCACTGTCACAAGGCCAAAGCAAACATTTGAAGATTGTTTTTACATTTTTTTATTTTTTTTTTTTTTAATGTTATTAAATTTTACTAATTATTTCTCCTCCCCAAAGGAATCTTTGAGGGGACAGGATGCTGTGCAAGAGCCAGCACAGGATGTCATCTCCTGCTTGGGTTCTATGACACCTCCCTTGATAATCCTGGGAAAGATTAGAAATTTGGCCTTGGGGGAGTTCCACTCATGAATCACCTGAGCTGCAGCAAAGGAAAAACCAGGCAACGTGGGCAGGCTTATAAACCCCTGTGGGAAGGGCTGGGGGTTCCCCAACCCTGCACTCACAGCAGGCCTGTCCCTTCAACAGTCCCCCAACTGCTGCCGGAAGGCAGTATCTCCCCAAAATAAACATCCTCCAGCCTCATGTCACCATTTCCAAACACTACGGAGCAAACAAAACAGTAAAAAAATCCCTACCAGTGAGCCAATGACAACCTTGCCAGGGAAAGTTGCAGGCAGAAAACTGTTATTATACCCTTCAAATTATAAATAGGCCCCATTAGGAGAAACAGAGGGGGTTTATGTGATCCAGCAACTTGCACACTATACCCGGGCCCTTGCAAAGACTGAACTTACAGGGTGCTCCTGGTGTTGACTTCAGTATGAGAGAGTTTTCATCCCTCTTCTTCCTCCTCATCTTTTCAAGTCTTACAGTGATTTCCAGCCCCATGCCACAACCAGAAGCAGCAGCATCTTATTTAACCTGAGATGGTGTTTCCACACTGCCATGGTCCTTGAAGTGGAACCTCCACTGCCATCCTCCCCACAGCCCTCACCTTGCTGTGAGTGAAAGCCTTATTTAGTGTAAACCTCCAAAATCTCATTCCTCAAAGGAAATTGGGTGCTTGTCCAGGACTTGCAAAACTGGATTGAACTTCTTGCTAGCTCTCCCCACGCCTTTCACTCCTCTGGGCCGCATTTGCCAGCAAGAAAAAGGTAAAACAATGATACCTTTTTTGGGTATTACCCAGGACCAAACCCAGTGCAGAGTGGGAGATGGGAACAGCCAAATGCTCAGGAGGGACTGAGGACATCCCGCACCTGCTTCTTGTTCTACTGACTTCTACCAATACTGGGTTTTTTTACTATCAATACTGAATCAAAGAATCATGGAATGGTTTGGTTTGGAAGGGACCTTAAAGCCTATCTCATTCCAAACCCCTGCCATGGGCAGATACCTTCTGATAGACCAGGTTGTCCAGCCTTACCTAGAACACTTCCTGGGATGACGCATATTGTGTTTAAATTAATTGATTTGTTTTTTTCCTGCAGGTCTACTGTATCTTAAAAATATAACTCTGTCCATTTAACTATGTGAAGCATCTCCTGTACTGAGGACCTGGAAAGGACACCAGACCTCAAAGCCATGTCAGAGCAAAGCATCCTCAGGCTGGTGCCCCAACCCAGTTGGTGGCTGCCACAGCTGCATCTTCCATCTCAGCCCTTAAACTACCGACTGTACCCCAGGGCGACAAACTTGAGAGCCCTGGCTCAGACCCAGCACCCAGCAAGGGAGAAGTGAAAAGCTGAGAGGCAGCACAGAGAATCCCGAAGAGACACTGCCACTGCTGCCTGCTTGCCCTACGGAGATTGCAGCATCACCATGGAAATCTCCCTGTGCCTGCCAACCCAGAATGTTAAAAAAACCTCCAGTGGTATGGACTGGCTCCCAGTTCAGGAAGCTGAACAGGAATTAAAATTAATGAGAGCTTTGACCATTCAGCACATTGAGGGTTAAAAAAGAAGAAAAAAAGAAGGGGGAAAATATGATCATCACACTGGTCCTGTCCACATCTCCATACAAGAATGGCTGGAAATTATCTGCTAATGCATTTTTCCAGGAAAATTCTGCCTGTTGCTTCAGTGGTGCTGGTGAGATGGCAGAAAGCCCAAGTGAGGCAGCCCTAGTTCCAACAAAATAAGGAAAATAATATATATATATATATATCAATCTCTATGGAATATATATTTTATAGATAGATAGATAGATAGATAGATGATAGATAGATAGATAGATAGATAGATAGATAGATAGATAGATAGATAGATAGATAGATAGATAGATAGACAGGTAGACAGATAGATAGATAGATGAGGTATGTCTTGAGATGGATTACAGGCCCTCTACCCTGAGTAGGGGAGGGGCAACCTAGGGGTATATTAGAGCAGGGGAAAGCACAGCTGTGGGTGGAAAACTTTTGAAGGTGGTATTTGGGTTTTTGGTCACCTGAAATGTTTGATGAACTGTGGGATGTCAAGTACCACATACAGCCATTTCCATTCCCCCTAGAACCAAGGGAACAGGACAAGCACCTCTAGCCCATCTGCTGGGAGGACACCTTCAGCTCATGAATCTAAGAATGAGATGCCAGTGATTTTATTTGTAATTTCCTTTTTCTTCAGGAGGGTATATCTGAAGAGATTTTTAAAATAGACCAGCTTTGGAAGACATTTAAGCAAATAACCCTGGCTATCAATAAACATGCTTTAAAGTAAACCAGGAGTCATCCTGATTGGAGCCAGAGGGACAAATAATGTCCTATGCCAGTGCTGGGACAGTGTCCCGTCTCCAAGCAAGGGGCCAATCCCTGTGTCCCATTCTGGGACATCGCTTTGAAACAGGACCCACACTAAGGGTTATCTCACTAGTGAGTAAGAGGCAGCGACTCGGAAGGCATTTCCCTGTCCCACTCCATCCCAGGGATTTTTGATGTGTCTTTTTTTGGAGGCACTTGTGAGCAGCAAGGTGCCTGGCAAGCTGGAGCCGCTTGAGCAAAAAACCCTGGAAACCACATCAGCCACAGCAGGTCAAAAGCCAGGGAAGGGACCAGGCTTGAATTTCCACTTGTGTTTTTTTCTAATTGCTTAAGCAAACACCAGTATCAGCAGAGCCAGCAGATGTGATCAAAGCTGTCTTGCATGCAGGAGCACCATGGCACAACCCTGCATTTGCCAAATAGCTGGCCTTGGGGTTTTTGCCACAGTGGTGGAGATTTCGGCTCTGCATAAGCAACTTGCTTTAACCCACCTGTGCTGCCTGACTAAACCTGAATCCCTTACACCTAATTTAGCACTAGTCTTCAGCCTCTGTAGCTGGATCCTCTCCATCTTGAGCCAGGTAACTCACATCCATGCCAAGGTGGTTTACTTTGTCCCTAATGATGCCTCGTTCCCTAATGGTGCATGGTTAGCAAGTGGTTGGTGAGCTGCAGAGCTGCACCATTAGCATGATGCCAGTGGTACAGCAGATTAACTGCAGTCCAGGGTACTCACAAAATGCCCAGAAATACCCTCAAATGTCTAAACACCCCCAAAATCCCCCCAGTTCCTAATCTGTGCTCTATGTGTGTGTAGTGCTGCAGCACATCTCTCCTGGGACACTCAGGGAGATCTGGGTTTTAGGGGACCTCAGGTGCTGCACTGCTGATGTACCCAGTGAGAGGCATTTGCTGAGGACACATCTGCATCCTCCAAATGGGAATGTCAGCATACCCCCAGCCCCAAATCTCGTCTAACTGCTGCCCCATAGCTACTGCTATGTCTCTTCCCAGATCCACAAATTCCCCTTTATTTTGCTACTTTTCAAGCTGATACCTTTTTCCAAACCCTGAAAGCTGCAGAGCTGGGGGGCAAACACCCTCTGGTGTAGTCTGGGGCTCCCAACTGCTTGTGTCCACATCCCCACTGTGCCAATAGGTCTTACCTCACTGCCTCTACCAGCCTTCCCAAACCCTTTATCTCCCCTCCTTGCTTCTTCCAAACAGACAGTACAAGGCAGAACAAGCTCCCATCACCAAACACCTTCTTTCCCTGTTTTATTTTACCCAAAAGATTCAAGGCATCTGCTGCAAAACCTCCTCATGTACAAACCAGCACTACAACATTCAACAGGATCACTGCCTGAACTCCGTGTTCCTGGATAATCTGCCATGGTTTTTTCCCACTTATAAAAGACACAGAGAGCAAACTGGGGGCTCCTGTGGGAGAAAGTGCCTGCCACAGAAATTTCACTTTGCTTGCCCAGCTAGAGCATTGCATTCTGCTGCCACCTTGATTTCCTTAAACCCAGCCTAAGCACACACCTTAATACAATATGGTAAAATTATAGTAGGCTTCTGCCTAATGAAAAGAGAGACAGAAGAGGATCAAGTGCCCTCCAGAAGCTGTATGTCATCTCCCCCAGGATAAACACTTCCATGGCACAGCAGCTGCTGGGGGACCACTCTGCCTGCGGAGCTCCAGCAGCATGGCTTTCAGTTCCAAACAAGATGCCATGCCACAGTCTCACAGCAGGCAGGCACAGAAGCTATCACTTCCAGCAACTGCCTCTTCAGTTATTAAAGAAATTTAAAAGAAAAAAAAAAGGAAGAAAAAAAAAGTAAGTGTTAATCAGATCATTCTCACCATAGCAAGGATGGATGCTGCAAGCAACAATCACGGAAAGCTGGATCCTGCCCCTCATGAGTGGCTGGGGTCAGTGAGGCCAAGATGAGCTTCATGGTGGCTGGTGGGTAAGCAGAGCTGCCCAGCCACAGGGACCTGGGTGGCTGCAAGGCTCCTAGGGCTGAGCCTCTCAGGGGGATACTCAGCCCCAAAAGTCAGCCCGCATTGCGGAGCTCAGCACCCCTTGCCGTACAGCATGGACAAAATGCACTGCTTGGCAGTTCCTAGAAGAGGCAGGAGCAGATGCGGGAGCACGGGCATGGATCCAGCACCTCACGCACTAGGGCTCAGGTTGCACTTCCCAGAAGCAAGTGGCCAGGGGAAGCCAAAATTAGCAGGCTACTAATTCTGCCCCTTGGTACGTCCCACTGGTCTAGTGGAAGGTGTCTCTGCCCATGCCAGGGAGGGTTAGAACTAGATGATCATTAAGATCCTTCTCAGACTAAACCATTCTATGATTCCATGATGATCCCTGGCTCCTGCACTGCCACGACTGCTGATTATTGCAAGAAGATGCCATAAGTCCCTTGCTTAGAGAGTGAGATGAAATGAACCCAGAAGCCACAGGACAACCTGCAAGGAAGGTCTTGGGGTTGCAGCAACCTGGGCCCCCGGCCCTGTACCCCCTTGTACACCTCTATCAACACGTGCGTCCCACTCTGCACCCAAAGCTGGGTGCTGGGGCCTGGGGAAGGCAGGCAGACCCCAGTTCCCAGCCCCCAGTTCAGCGGTGCATATACTAATACTAGGGTTATTTAAAGCCCAGTTTTAACAGCATTCAGCTACTGGTTGCGTGATTGGGATAAAAAAATCGCAATCCTAATTCCTGGCCACCACCCCCCCAGTGCCTATGGCAACTGGTATCCGTTTCCTTGGAAACTAATCTCGTGGTATTTGAGCAATGTACCAAGGGCCTTTAATCTCCCAAACACTGTAAATCTTTATTCTAGCCTGCTCTCCTCCTACCCCAAGAGCCAATATAAAAAGCCTGTTGTTTTCAAGAGCCCAACTTGAATTTTATATTACACAGACACATGCTTTTTTGCCTTTTTTTTTTGCCTTTTTTTCCCCTCCCCACTAAATTAAGGAAAAATCACATATGCACTAAGTCCCAGGTGTTGCAGCCCTGGACCCTCATCCTGGTATGAGGTTTGCTTTCTCCAGTGTTCAGTAGCTGTCACCTCGATCGGCATGTCCGCTTTGTCCATCTAACAGGACACTGCTCCAGACAATCATCATCATCATCATCATCATCTGACTTACTTAGCAAAAAAGTACCCAAGCTGCAAATATACAAAGACAGAGAGCCTGGGCTGGGGGCAATGAGTTCACAAGAGCTCAGCAGAGGATGGTCCACCCCAGTACCTCACATGCTGCTGGGCACCTCATCTTTCTCCTCAACACTCAACCTCAATGCTTTTTCCTTTTGCAAAGCTTCTGCTCATGGCACCAGCAGCTCCCAAGCTCTCACACGGGGCTAGGGTGGCCTCATACCCCCCTCACCAACCCCATCCCGTGGTCCCTACTACTAGTCACCCACTTTCCACTCTGCACAGGCAATTAACTCTGCATAAGGTGATCCCTGATAGAGAGCCGACACCTATCTCATTATGTTTAATTTTATCTTTAATATTTCTCTCTTGTTACTGGTGTCTCAGTACTGAGTATTCCCCATGTTACAGGACAGGCTGTTTGCTAATCCCAGGCCTGGCTCTCTGCTACATAAATGAACCCAATAAAAGAATAGAATGTCATTTTAAGCAGAGGTAAGGAAGCTCAGAGACAGAAGCCTTCTCCCTTTTTCCTTATTTTATTTTATGGGATGAGTCACAAAGGTGAGAGCAGGTCCTACGTCACCCTGACCCCACAGTGGGAGCATGTGTGTAGAGAGGCAGCGCTGGCTGCTCCTTGTCACCTACGCCCTCGATGTTTGCCCAGAACTGGGCATCCCACACAGGCAGGTGACTCACATTAGCAACGGAGAAGTCTTGGGTGAAGCTGAGCATGCACCTGCCCTGGTGTGACCCATCAAGGGAGGCAGTGCAACCAGGGAGGGGCAGTCAGCTGGGATTCCCATTTCCTCCTCAGGCAGCCTCTGGCTGTGACACTCAAAACCTGCAGTTGCTCATGCAAACCCCACCATTACTGTGGTACTATCAAGGCTTGGGATCACCAGCACTGCCAGACACAAACACCTGCGGGTGCTACAGCACCCACTCACCCTGAGCAATGACATCACCTTCCATGGCGAGGCAACACACCACGAGCCACTGGGGATGGCCATGGGCAACTTTAGCTTCCCTGGGCTGCCTGCCTGGCATCCTGACTGGGGCTGCAACGCCAAGTCCTGCTGTGCTGCTCTTGCAACCTGGGAGCAGCAGCTTCATGGCTCAGGGGCACCCAGAGGCCGGTAGAGCCATGCCACCTCCAGCCAAGGCATCCCCACCAATGTGACCATCCCCACAACTCCTGTGGGGAGATTCTCCAGTGTCTAATACAGCTTGGGTGTACCACACCCCCACCACATTCACAGGGGCTCCTCTGTTTCTTGACACTGAGCCTCAAGCACCATAAGCCTTGCTTGGTGCATGGGTGGCAGCCAGCCAGGGACAAGGGCAGGCACACAGACAGATGGAACAGACCCACGCCCAGGGACAGCGATCACACATCTGCTGGTCCCAACCTGCCACTTCCCCAGTGATGCCTCTTCCCCTAGAGGCTGTAAGGAGCTGCCCACACATGCCAGTGCTTTCACCTGGGAAGGGCAGCACAGCATTTTGAGGGGTTTGCTGTGGCTCGATTCCAGAGGCATGTGGGCTGCAGTGGGGTGGGGAGCATGGCAGCCTAGGGCAAAGGCAGTGGGAGTGGCTCTGATTGTGGCAGTTGCAGCCATGACTCAAAGGCCACCTGGGTGGCTGTCGGGGCTGGCTCCAGGGATCCCTGCAAGGATGGCTCCGGGCTGGCCAGGATCTGGCTTGAAAACATAGCCAGGCCCTCTCCCACATGCTTCTCCTTGGAGTCATCTCAGGACAAGGTGACCTGGCTGCTGACACCTCCTGGGACTTATTGGCACTCAGGCTCCAACATGGTGGCTTGGGACAGCATTTCCCTTCCCTGACACCTTGACCCACCCCAGTGCACATGAGCCCCTTCTTTCCCAGGGGGAAACAGGCCCAGATCAGCCCTGGTCCCTAAAACCCTGGGAGAGACACCTGCCCTCTCCCCAGCCTCGCCAGTGGGTCAGCTCAGCTCAGCTCCCAGAACCTGCAGCCACCCAGCCTTGCCCTCATACCACTCACGTTTCAGGGAGGATTAGCCAGGGAAATAATTGGCAGAGTGGCCCCTAACACCAGCAAAAGTGGGCCTCCAGTGATGCCAATCCCCCACTGCCATCACCATAATATGGAACATGGGGCCAGCAGAGCCTGAGGTCTTGCAGGAACACATGTTCCCCCCTGCTAAATTCCAGCTTAATTCTCATTTCCATTGTGTTATGAAACACATTATATATTGAAACTAAGTCAACAGTTGTTTGCATTTACATGTAAACACAGTGAATATTAGGAGCGGGGCCAGCATTATATTTGCATCCGAAATGCTGCCTGCACTGCCCTCTCTCCCTGGCTCTTCTCCATCCCTGCAGCTAAAGACACAAGGATGCAGAAGACAGTGAAAGCCAAGACCAGAGCAGCCCAAGAAGCAAAAAAACCCCCTTGTTTTTCTCTCTGTTTTTATTTTTGTGCAGCAGAAGAAACATCCCTTTAAACCCCCATACCGCACTGACATGCACACCCCTTCATCTCGGGACCAAGGCGAAACTGCTTCAAATTCCCAATGACACGCATATCTTATTAGAGCTGCTTTGCATAGCACATAAATATTTATTTGCTTTTAATCCTGCAAAGCAAACCTGCCTTGTGGCGCATTTCCCTTAATCGGCAACTCTGGCACCCGACAAGGTATTGGAAGAAGTGGCATCCCAAATTCGGAGCCTGCTTTAGGTGCAATGGCAGGGAAATAAGAACCCAAGGCCTGGTGCCCACCACCTCGTGGTGTGCCCAAGGGAGGACTGGGATGCCAAAGCAGCCATAAGGCACCCTGGTTCCTTGCCATTAGGGAAAGCAAGAGCCTGGCTCAGGTGCCCCATAAATAAGAGAAAATAAATACATGTGTATCATGCTTTGGATGTGAGAAATGGCTTGATACTGACTTAGCTCTGTGCTGGTGACACTTGCAGGAGAGGTGATACCAGGGGTGGGGTCTCACCCTTCAAAAAACCAGATTTTTGGGGCTGAAAAAAGGGAGAGCACCTTGTCACATGGAAGGCAGATGACATATGGCTTACTTTTGGGGCTTGCAGCTAATTTTTTGCACATGGGCTTGTTGGATTGAAAAATGGGAACCCTCCAGTGTAGTCATCCATGAAATGGGCAACAAGAGGCTACACTGCTGGGAATCAGCTCAGCCTCTCCATCACCCCAGCTCAGGACATTGCTGAGCACAGATCCATACCCCAAGCCCTGTCAATACCTACACAGCCTCTTATGTCAAAAAACTTGTAGAAACCAATAAAAAATGAGAATTTTCAAACACCAAATCACCCCAACACCAAAGGCCCCTAATTACCTCTCGTTTTAGCCAGGAGGACAGGAAGCAGCACGCTCACCCGCATCCATCCCAGCTCCACAGCGATCTCAGTATTCACATGGGGACCCACAGAGCCTGGGATTGTGAATTCATTTTTCAATCAGTTTCTCTTAAATGGGTGGGAAGTAATTAGGCAAGGGGTGCATCAAGGGTGTCATGCCTGGGGAGCCAGCAAGTGCTCAGCAAGGCTCTTTGCTCCATAGGCAGCCAGAGCAGGTAAACACAGAACTACTTTATAGTGGGCAGGTAAATATTTGAACAGGATTTATTTCGGCCGCTCTGCCACTGTGCCTCATACTCTGCGAGTCTGTTGATCCAGATGGAGCCTCAAAATCTGATTCAAAGCAAAATGTTGTTTTTCCCCTAGATGGATGGAAACACCTTAACCTCTGCCCAAGGCCAGTGATTTGGGACTGGGAGGAGAAACCATCCCAGCCATCCTACAAGAGGCTTTCCCCAGGAGCTGAGTGTGATCTCACACCTCTCCAGCATCTTCAAGAAGTGCTTCTCACAGCCCAAACCCACAACCCCCCAGATATCAGCACCTCCAAGGATCCATCCCCATGAATGCCTCTCCCAGACCCCATTCCCATCACCTCACTGCTTAGGACACAAAGCACCCCGAGGTGGCAGTCTGGCTCTCCACAGCATCCTTCAAGCTGCTCTCCAAATACCAAGGGCAATACAGAGTCTCGAGCAGAAAGCAAAATCAGTACTGGGAAGGAAAGTTGAGGTGGGGACGACAGAAGACCACTTGGCACCTCCCACATCACACAGAGGAACCGTGATTTTTGCAAGGTTTTCCACAGGCATCGTGATGGCTTTCAGGCAGGGAGCAAGCAGTGGAGGTGCAGACTCAGCTTGACACTCCCTGAGCCTGATCCAACCACAAGGTGTTGTGGGGAAGAGGAAGAAGAGAACCATGTCGTATGTCCCACACAGGCAATGCTAGTGCGCACCAGATGCTGCCACTTTGGTTTGGGGCATGTAGAGCTGCAGAGACATGGGGCAGCTGACCATCATCAGCCAGCACCAGAAGAGTCACCCTCCCGCTGCTCTCCTCACCTGCAGCCCCGACAGAAGACATTTCCCTTTCTTCTCTTCTGATCTTGCACCTCCAAAGGGCGAGCTCCAAGTACCAACAGGCATCAGCTTCCATGCCTCATTGGGACAGCGCCAGAGCAAAGCCCACCTGCTGGTCCAGGCACAGATGAGGCCCCCCATAATGTGGGAAAGCCATATCCTGAAGTATCCTCAGCAGCAGCTCCCCACAGCAGAGACAACTCCACATTATTTTGAATTTTCAAGTTTAAAGTAATACAGGATGCCTGCGTGCTCTAGTGCATTGATGGCAACCCAGCACCAGCCCAGCAGTTACAAATAGTCCTTTCCAGGAGTGCGCTACCAGCCTTGGCCACAGGCACACTTGGCCCCATGGTACACACACTCTCTGCTCTGTCCAACAGCATCACCACGTCGGATCCACACTGTGCCCAAAGGTCAGAGAGTATTGAAATATGCATCTTACTTACAGAAAAAAAAAATTAAAAATTAACCAAAAGGCAAAAAAATATATTCAGGGATCCTATGCTGATAGGGGGGAGAGAAAAAAATTAGGGAGGAAAAAGTTTATTGGGGAATGAAGCCTCAACCTGAGCAGCTGATGTTCAGAGAGCATCAGATGAGATGAGGTGCAGAGGGGAGCAAAGCATCGCTCTTGCTGGATGCTAAAGTAGTGGAAACTTCTGCATCACTGCAGCAGCACCAGAGATGGCTTTTATAACGGATAGCCTCGCACAGGCAACGATAGGGCTGGATTTCTGCAGGTGTAATTCCCATTGAGACAAATACCTTGTTTTTCAACAAGAAGTGACATCATACATAAATTACAACTGCAAATGTAGGAAACAAAGAGGTTTTCAAGAGACCACATAATCCTCAGAAGGGTGGCATAGGGAAAGCTGGCAGGTGGCTCGGGGAAGGGTGGTGAGATGTGGGGCTGATCTCGTGCTCTGCCACGCTCCAAATGAATAAACCTTTGAGCAGGCGGGGGGGGGGGAAAATTAGGCCACCTAAACAAGAAGTATTTGAGGGGCCCAGGATGGAGGTAGAATTGGATGCTACTTGCTTTTCCCTGCAGCAGGATCCAACAAGGAGCCATGGGAAGGGCACGGGTGGATGCTGGAACTGTCCCAGAGCCAGGTCTTCTCTCCAAGAGTTCACATGGGAAGTGATGGAGCTGCTCTCTAATGAGTTGATCAGCTCATGGCATGGGTCACTTACTCATGGCTCACCTCTCTTACATGTCTTTTTTTTTTTTTTTTTCTTCCCTCTCTTTTTAAATAAAATAAATAACACAATACGACACTATTTCTAACAGGTTTAAAAAATGTCTAATGTCCTGTTAAAGGACTCACTTCTGCCCATGGATCTGTACTAAGAGCACTGTGGCACTTGGCTTGAGCTGTGCTGTTTCATAGGGGGCCTGATGTCCAGCATGCTCCTCTCCCAGCTCAGCATCTCCCAAGGAGCTGTGGGGCAGGGGTGGCAGAGGACTGCCATGTGCAGTGAACCCCAGATAATCCTCCACCTTTGATGGGAACAGGCTGCCCATAGAAGCTGTTGCTGCCCCATCCCTGGAGGTTTTCAAGGCCAGGTTGGACAGGGCTTAGAGCAACCCTGGTCTAGTGGAAGGTGTCTCTGCTCATGGCAGGGAGTTGGAATGAGATGAACTTTAGGTTCCCTCCAACCCAAATCATTCTATGGTTGCATGATTCAAGCTCCTGGATGAGCTTCATCTGGGGACATGAGAGTGTGTACATTTTGGGGAGCAAAAATATCAAGCTCTGGCTCAGGGTAAAATGTTGTAATTTCATTTAAGGGGTTCCTAGGCATTTTCCCCCAGAAAGACAAATGAAATTACAGCCCAGCAATGCCCCTAAAGGGTGTGGAGCAATTTATTTCTAGTGATCCTCCTCTAATGAAGCAAATTTATAACCTTGTCAGAAGGCGCAAGCAGACTTGGGGCATCGGTGAGGCTCCCTTCCTGCCGCCTGTCTTTTACAGGATGAAAACCTCCAACCCAAACCCCAACTAGGATGTTTAAGACCCAAAACCCAAAGGCACTTTAAACAAGCAAAGTTCTTCACATATTTTGCTGACCAAGTGCAATCCTTCCTAACAGCGATTACAAAAATGCTTTCAGTGCCCAGGGAGGTGTGGGGTCCCTGCTGCCACCAGGACAGAGTTGGGTGGGAGCAAGGATGATGTTGTGGCACCCAGGGACCTGGTGGCATCATGGGGTGTCCTCACAGACCAGAGCATCCCCATATATCTGGGTCTCCACAGCTCAGCAACATGGTGACCCAGTTTTTGGGAAACTTGTCAGGGACCTTACCACCACCCAAACAGCTCCACTACACTCCGATGGGAATTGGTCCTCACCAGCTGGAAGGGTTCAACAGCTCATACCCCAGCTGATCAAAGGAGAGAAAGACATAAGGAAAAGCCCTTTCTCCATCCGTACCAACCACTCATGTTTCTCCTAGGACATGGCAGATGCCAGCAGGAAGTAGCAGGGTAGCAGTGGCACGGCAGGCAGCTCCCACTGCTCCCTGCAGCAGCACTTCAGCAGATGGTGGCTCCTAACATTGTTATATTTACCTAATAAGATTGCCTTACTGTAGCCCTCCAACAATAAAGCTAGAGCATCTAAAAGGAGTGGCCAACTCCTGTGCTTTGACAACTCTGGTGTCAAAAATACATGTATGTATTTTAAGTCTCCATATAAATCACAATTTTAGAGGTCATGATAATACACTGATTTTTTTTCCCCCCATACTAAAACAGATGTGACTCACATGCGAGCAAAAAGATGTAGGATTCAATACTTTCAATATTTCCAAGTGTCAGGGTGCGGAGCTGCACTAGCAATTTGCGTGATGCCATTGGCACAGAGCTCAACTCCCAGTCTACCCAGTCCATTCAGGACACTAGAGACAGCATTCCTCCTGGCAAGGACTGTTATTCCCTGTCTGCAGAGCAAACAGGATCCCAGTCTTCTAAATGCTAACACAATACAAATAATAAAGATAATTCCCATATATTTAATCGTTACCAGAGGTCTGTGATAATCAGGCTCATACTAATTAGGGAGACATAATCTTGCCTTCTCTACAGGTTTTTCCATCCCTATGTCTTACCCCGCAGTGAAACAAGCAGAAAACTAGCCCACTGGGGAGGAGTGTGGCTTTGGTGGAAGCCTCAAACAGATCCTAAAGCCTGGCTGCAGTGGGCACAGCCCCATCCTACTGGTGCTGGGGGAGACATGCCAAAATACCCATCCCACTGAGCTCCTGCCATGAATGCAACCCATCCTTTAGGGTTCCTCTTGCGAAGGTCCGAGAAGCAGCATTTCCAGGGAGAACCCTACCCTTGCAACCCATGTCCTTCTAGGGTCTCTGCCCTGCAACAAGGTATGGACCAGGAGCTCACCTCAAGCCTCATCCAAAACCTTTCAGCATCCCACAGGTCTCCTTGATGGAAGGAAGGCAGGTAGGGGAAGGCAGCACCTGCCTTATCAGCCTTATCAGCACTGCTCCCATGTGCCCTCATGGACGTGATGTGCCACGCATGCTTCCTGGCACTGAGCCCTTATGAATTAACCCCCTGGTTAATTTCTGGCATGAGGATTGCTGCTAACTACAGGCAGAGTGTGGTTTGTCTCTATCATCTATGGGGGCTCTGACCACCTCCAGGGAGCCATCTCCATCCTGGTGCAATGGCCAGAGCTGTCCCCACTGCCCAGGGCCAGCTCTCTGGTGCCACCAGGCTGGACCCAGCAGCAAATGAGCAACCTGGCATGGCAGTCAGTGCCCCGAGGCAAGGTCACCTCTTGCAGGCACTAAGGAGTGAGAGGTCTCCCAGGCAGGGAAGCAGATGCAGCTGGAGCTAAAGGCAGGCTGTGAGCTCTGCCGAAACTGGGCACAGAGATGCATTCATCCCTTTAAAGATGGGTGAAGCATTTTCCTGCACAGCAACCATGGAGATCTTCCTCGCCTACTGCAATGGTTTCATTTTCCAGTGTCACCTCGTGCTGGAAGACTCACAGTCTATGAGTTTTCCCTAAGCAAGACCAACTGCCTCTACGTTCTTTCAATCTGTTGGAAAACTTAGCAAGCTTTTTTACCTTCTTTTTTTTTTTTAAGTGAGGGAGACAGAAGCTGAGGGCTCCTGCTGTCACAACCCATGGCTGGGATCCCTGCCTCGTCCAGGGATTTGAAATGGGACTGAAAAACCTGCTGCTCGTTACCAGGGCCCAGGCACCATGCATTTCTCTCAGAAGCATGTAGATCCCTCCAACCTTTGTCCACCCACTGTGGGGGGAGGTTTCTACTATAGGTTACATCCAAGCTAAGTGGGACATACAACCCTGGCAGGGACCACCACCCACACATATCACAAAAAGTTGTAGAAATATTCCAAAAATTAAAAATGTTTACAAAGCATCCTGCACACCAGTTTTCCTCACAGCTGTTTCTAAAGGGATCTATACCCCAAAACACCCTCTGAGCTCCCAGGTTTTAGTCTGCCTATGGGGCTGTGGGAACAGATTCAACAGCAGGTCCATGGACCCACCACAAGCCATTGCACCCGACTACTCACACACACTTGAATGGCTGAGGGGCACTGCCAGACCCTGGCACACCCCATAGGGCATGCCACCTATGTGCAGGGGACTTCTCACTTGTCCTCTTCAATCTCCTGGGGCAAAGGTCCCAGGCAGCCAGGTGGGCACTGGATGACACATTTCCAGGGCCCATCCTGGGTCCACACTGACCTCCCCACTGGCATTTGCTCTATTTCATGTTAGAGATTTAAAGAAAATAAGATGGACATCTCACCCCTCATGCAAGAGGTGGAGATCCGCTCTGAGGAGGACACGCTGGCAAAGGACAATGTCAACCACATGGCTATGCAGCAGCAGAGTGATGCTTCTCGCTGGTCCCCTGCTCATTCCACTGAGGTTAATTATCTTCTTAAACGAGGCAGACTAGCACAGAGCAAAGGCCACATGGAATCAGAAAACTCCAACAGAAGCCATTTGCATGAAGGACTGTAAATCCTGCTCAGCACAGCCTGCTCCCAAGGAGGGAATTCAGTGTTTTTCTCCACAGCATCCCAACTTGAGGGATGCTTTCCCTCACTCCCATAGCGAGGGGAGCCTTGCTGCATCATAGGCAAGTCCCTTGGAAATGACGCCATCATTTCTAAGGTGGTGTTTGGCAGCAACTCCTGAACCAGGATGGGACACAGTGTGTTCCCACACCAGTCGATGCCCCAGCTGCTTTGAGGAGTCTCTCTGGCAGCCATCCCAGCCTACTGCTCCATCACTCTAGAGGCACCATACAGCAGGGCCAAGCACCCCCTTGGACCCACTTCACATTTGTCTCTCTGACTTGAAGCAACAAAATAGTGAGCCAGAAACCCCCAAACTCCCAATCCCTAAAGTCCACCAGATGCCACTGCCCAGCTCCAATTCTCCTGCAACTCTTGACTTCTTTTTAAAGACAATGCTTCAAGAGATGTAAACAGAAGAGGCTGCCTTAGGGCAGAGCAAGGTTCTGGGAAGCCTTGCTCTGGTCTGCAAAGAGCTACCACCTCACTGGCAAATCTCCATCTGGGGCTGCTCTATGCCCCCAGCCCTGCTGCTCTGGCCACCATCCACATGGACACCGGAGGCTCTTCTCTACAGCTTCCAGCTTGGCTCTTCCCAATAAATTAACCAATAAATACATACCTAGCTCCTGGATAGCTATCTCCACTTCAGAAGGGGCACACAGTAGGTCCTTTCCTCTCCTCCTCCCTGTCCTCAAGGAGAAGGATTCTGGTGGTCGTAAACCCAGCCCAATGCCTTCAGCATCTGCCTCTACTCCCCCCATACCCCTGAAGAAGGTTTGTCATTGCCAGCAAGGTGTAACACAAGGCAGATGTGGTTGAAGGGCCAGAAGTAAAGCAAGGACACCAACATAGCCGCTCACCCGCTCATCATCCCCTTCCTCAAACCATCACTCATCACCAAGCTCAATCATCCTGGAGCAGCAGTACTGAACCACCACCATGTCCACCCACCACAGGCACCTGCAAATGGATGCTGACAGCACATAGAATAATTGCATCCCTCAGCTGATGGGCAGGACAGTGCAGGGTGCTGCTGCCCAAGCTGGGGACAGCCAGCACTGAGCCCTGTACCCACCCCAGGGGTTAGCCTTGCGGCAGGCAGCTGGCCAAAGTCCCTCTGTACTCCTCCATACTGGCTACTGGGGTGCAGTCACTGAAATTCCAAAAGGAAGTATAGAGGATTGATAATTGCTGAAAAAATCTGAGCTATTTCCTGTGGGAGCAGCAGATGGGAATCCCCCATTAAATCCTGCAGCGAGAGGTCATGTGCTTTGACCTGAGACTTTGGGGTTTTTTCTCCTTCCTTTAAGTAGAGCATCACTTTAGCCATACGTGATGCACATCATGTGGGACAGCCAGACCTGTGCCCTCTGCGCAGGCCTCAAAGCCCACCTTCCTTGTCACCTCCTGCCCCATGCAAGGATGTGCCAGGCTCTCATGACAGTACCAGCCTGCCAGCAACAGCGCTGTGTCTCTCACTCGGGCTGGTAGAGCCAGGTTGATAAACATGTCCCTGAGCATGTTCCTGCTTTCCTGCCCCAACTTCTCATTAGCAAACCTCAACGAGCAGCAACCAGTGGCAACACCGGCAGCTCCTGCAGAGGATGGGAAAGCCCTCTCAGGAGGGACAGCAGAAGCAGGCAGTAGTGGCCATCAGAGCATATTTCTGGTGTCACTCCTTTGCTACTCCAAGCACCCTGTGAGGGCAGCTGCCCGACCCTTTCTTCTACTCGCATAGTGGTGACATATCCCAGGCAGGGCTCACCCCAAAACGTGGCCTTGGAGAGGTGACACCAGCTTGGAGAGCCACGGTGCATGGGAAAACCAGTGGCACAGCCCCAAAGCAGGGCACCGTGTATATTGGTGGTCACTTGGATGCTGGCTCTGCAGGGCTGAAGGGAGAGGAGCAGGGAATCTGCGGGTGGTAACAGAGCCACACTGCCCTGACATGGCAATCCTCACATCCAACCAGCTGCTGACATTGCTCTGATGGCAGCACATGCTCCTGTGCCAGGACTTGCTGCTCTGGCTGCGGCACTGGGACATGGCCTTCAGTACCCCAGCCACTAGGGTGCTGGCAGGGTCAGGTCCCCATAAAGCTTTCTCATTTCAGATCAAGTGCTGCAGCAGTGTCCACAGGAGGGGATTCCGCAGGTTCAGATGGGCAATAACTGACTTACTGGGTCTGGCTGTGCTCTTGGGGACAGGAGACTGGGGATCCTGTGGAATTAAAGGTGCTTGCATCCGCAGGATTATTCCCCAGCTGCAGCACTTCCAGCAGCTCCTTAAGTGGGAGCAGCCCGGAGAGCATACACCCTGAAGCCGAGGGCTCCCATCATGCAAGGCTCCATGCTGATGTCCCCAGGCGGTTCTGATGTCTGGAACTCACACACTGACAGGAGATGGATGGATGCAGCAGCAGGCAGGTGACCCATCCCAAAATGCTCACAGCACCCACCCCATGGTGCTCACTGGCACCATTGCCTCCCGGAGTGCTCTTGCCTGGCTGGGCCTGGCACCCGCCGCAAACACCCAGAATTACCTGCCGGGTCCAAACTTGCTCCTGCACAAGATGCATTAATAGGATCACTCAAATTTACAGCTTATCCCAGATAAACCCACTGCCAGCCCCATGCCCTGGAAAGACAAGGGCACCCGATCCCCAGGGAGTGACTTTCTCCCCATCACAGTCATCCCCGGGCACTGAGAATCTTCCACTTGCCATAGGAGAGGATGTCTATCCCTCCAGCCCACGGGCCATAGTGCCAAGGCTGGTAACCAGCCCAGCCAAAGCCCCAAGTGCTTTGTCAGCTCAGTGCTGTGTTTCTATTTCCAGCAGCGCTGCCACTGATCCCTGTGGCGTCGGAGAGGAGGCAAGCCCCCAGCAGAGCCCTGCTTCCAGCTCCCCTTCCTTCCTGGCACCATCAGACACAGCCAGGGCAGGTGGTAGCCCCGGAGCTGCCTTCAGGATGTGGGACACCATTGGCAGCGAGGGCCAACCCAACATCTCCTGTCCAACAGCCCTAGCAGCACCCCCAGCACTATTGCTCCCTGCATTTCCCCCTGCAGCACTCTCACCCCCAACCCCTAACACCCTCCCAAACTTATTGGCATCTCCCCAACAGCCCCCATGGATCCCACCAACCCCAAGTCCCATCATCTCCCCCAGCATTCCCCCCACCAGCCCTAAATGACTCCCCAGCCCAAATAAGCCCCAATATCCCTAGCATCTCTGCCAAGCCCTACAGCTCCTCAATATCCCTCCCAGCCCTAATACCCCCAGCGTCCCTGCCAAGCCCTATTGCCCTGCAGCATCCCCTAACACTATCAGCCCCCAGTATCCCTACTGCGTCCCTGCCCTCTCCCACACTGATGAGCCTGGCATTCCCTCCACAGCATCCCCCCAGCACTAATGAGCTCAGCATCCAGCCCAGCAACCCTATTACTCTCCTAAAAAACCTTCTCCTTGATGCCTTGCAGACCCTCACAGCCCTAACACCCCCCAGCAGCCCTAATGTCTGCCTGATTGCTCCAGAGTTATCATCCCCCCACAAGCCCTAATGTCTGCCTGATTGCTCCAGAGTTATCATCCCCCCACAAGCCCTACTGCTCCCTGCATTCCCCAGCACTACCACCCCCAGCATACCCCAGCCCTTAAGAGTCCAGCATGACCTCCCATTCTACTGCCCCCCTGCACCCCACATCCCTATTATTCCCCCAGCAACCCACCCTCCACCCCTGTGCCTTGATATCCTTTTGTAACCCCGCAGCCAGATCACTCCCCCCTCCCCCAGCAGTCCTGTTGCCCCTCTGCATCCCCCAGCCCTCTTCCCCTAGCCCTAATGTCCTGATGCATCCCTCAGCACTATCTTCCCTCAGGATCCCTAAAGCTTCCATGCATCCCCCCAGCCCTAACAACTCCAATCATCCCTCGAGTCTTGATGCTCCCCCTGCATCCCCGAGCCCTATCCTCCTCCAGCATCCCTCCAGCCCTAATACCCCCCCTGCACCCCATCGCACCTACCACCCCCACATCCCCCCCGCCGCTGCCCCCTCCCCCAGGGGTCGTGACTGGGGGTGGGGGGGACCCGTGAACAAGGGATGGGGGGCAAAACTTTTTCTTACCGCGGGCGGCTGGGGCGCGGCGCTGCTGCCTCCCCCGGCGAGGCTGCGCGGGAGCGGCGGGGGCGGACGGGCGGGGGCCGGGATGGAGCCGCCTCCCGCCGCCTCCCGCCGCTTCCCGGGCGGAGCCGGTATAGCCCGAGGGGGGCCTAAAGGAATGAAAAAATAAAACGGGGGGGAGGTGGTTTGCGTTTTTGTTTTTTTTTTTTTTTTTTCCCCCCACACCTCAAATCGGGCAGGGAACGCAGGTCTTTGTTCTGTAATCCCAGTAAAAGTGCCAGCCATTCGCCCCGCCGCTAATCCCAGCCCCGCGCAACGGCCGCATCCATTGGCTGCCATTTACACACGGGATTAACCAGCCCGAAAACTGGGAGGAGGGGGGGGGGGTAGGAAGGCGGGGACGAGCTTTGGGAAGTCCTTTAACGCTGCGCTGGGGACGCGCTGGGGACGTCCCTGGCGCGGCTGGTGTTGGGGTGCAATGGGGACGTGTCGCCACCTGTTGGTGTTGGCACGGCTGGGTTTGACTCAGTTTGACATGGGATTGTGTGGGTTGTCACAGCTTGATCCAGCGGGACATGGAATGGCATAGAATCATAGCGTCACAGATTCACAGAATATGCTGAGTAGGAAGGGACTTATAAGGATCATCGAGTCCAACTCCTTGCCCTGCACAGGATCATCCCCAAGAGTCTCACTATGTGCTCGATAGAATCGTCCAAATATGTCTTGAACTCTGTCAGACGTGGTGCTGTGACCACTTCTCTGGGGAGCTTGTTCCAGTGCCCGACAATCTTTTTCTGATATCCAACCTAAACTTCCCCTGACACAACTTCAGGCCATTCCCTCAGGTTACCACAGAGAAGAGGTCAGTGCCTGCCCCTCCTCTTCCCCTCCTGAGGAAGTTGACACTGCAGTGAGGTTCCCTCTCAGTCTACTTCAGCTGAACACACCAAGTGCCCTCAGCTGCTCCTCACATGGCTTCCCCTCCAGGACCTTCACCATCTTCATTGCCTCCTTTGGATGGTCTCTAATGGCTTAATATTTTTCTTATATTGCGGTGACCAAAACTGCACATAATATTCAAGCTGAGGCTGCCCCAGGTCAGAGCAGAATGGGACAATCCCCTCTCTGGCCTGCCTGGCGATGCTGAGCCTGATGACCCCCTGGACGTGGTTGGCCCTTCTGGCTGCCAGGGCACTGCTGACTCATGTATGACTTGCCATCAACCAGAACCACTAAGTCCCTTTCCTGGCACTGCTTTCCAGCATCTCATTCCCCACTCCATCTGTACATCCGGGGTTGCCCCATTCTGGGTGCAGAATCTGGCACTTCCTCTTCTTGAACTTCATATGGCTGTTGATTGTCCAGTCCTCTAATTTGTCAAGATGTCTCTTCGGGGCCTTCCAGCCTTCAAGGGAGTCAGCAGCTCCTCCCAGTTTTGGGTCATCTGCAGACTTGCTCAGTGTCCCTTCCAGTCCCACATCCAAGTCATTTATGAATACGTTGAAGGGCACAGGGCCTAAGATGGAGTCCTGTGGAACCCCACTAGTGACAGGTCACCAGTCTGATGTTACCCCATTCACTGTTACCTTCTGTGCCCTATCTGTGAGCCAATTGCTCAACCCCCACACGATATGTTTATTCATCTGTGGGCTGGACAGTTTATCCAGAAGGATCTGGTGAAAGACAGGATCGAAGACTTCACTGAAATCCAAAAGGATTACATCAATTGGCTTTCCTTGATCAACCAGGCGGGTTACCTTGTCATAGAAGGAAATCAGGTTTCACAAGCAGGACTTTCTCTCCTGAAGCTGTGCTGGCTGTGACCAATGACTGTTGTCTTTAAAGTATTTTTCAATTTTTCCAAAAATAATCCTCTCCCTAACTTTACCAGGCATTGAAATGACAGTGACAGGCCTGTAGTTTCCAGGGTCCTCCTTCTTGCCTTTCTTGAAAACTGGGACAACATTTACCAGCTCCCAGTCAGCAGGGAGCTCCCTGGATTCCCAAGACTGCTCAAAACTCACTAAGAGAGGTTTTGTGATGACATCAGCACCTCTTTGAGGAATCTTGGATGAATCCTATCAGGGTCCATAGATTTTTATTGATTTAGATTGAAAGGGACCTCAAAGACCATCTCATTCCAAACGCCCTGTTATGGGCAGGGATACCTTCCACTAGCCTAGGTTGTTTCAAGCCTCATCCAACCTGGCTATGAACACTTCCAGGCAAGGGGCAGCCAACAGCTTCCCTGGGCAACCTGTGCCAGGTCCTCACCACCCTCACAGGGAAAAAGTCCCTCCTAACATCTAATCTAAATCTGCCTTCTGTCAGTGAGAAACTGTTCCTCTTTGTCCTGTCACTCCATGTCTTTGTCCAAAGTCCCTCTCCAGCTCTCTTGAAGCTCCTTTAAGCTCTGGAAGGGGCTCTAAGGTCTCCCCAGAGCCTTCTCTTTTCTAGGCTGAAGAACCCCAGCTCTCTCAGGCTGTCTCCAGGGCAGAAGTGTTGCAGAGGCACAGCACAGCTCAGCTCAGCACAGTCTGTCCCTGCAAAGCTCAGGTCTGCACACCTTGGCATGGCACAGCATGGTTTGGACAGTCTTGCTCCAAATAGTTGAACTCAGTATGGCTTAAGTCAGCATGGCTCAGCACAGCATGGCACAGCCTGGCTCTGTATGGCACAGTTTGGCATGGCACGACACAGCTCCGCCAGTCCCAGCCCTGTCTGGTGGCACAGGGCCAAGGCCACGTTTGTCAGATGGGAAAATGATGCACCAGGAGGAAGCAATGCTTTTCTGAGTTCCTTGCCGCATGTTAACAAGTAAAAATTAAAATTATTAAAGACTATTAAAAATAACTTGACAGTGTTTTAACCTCTAATGTTTTGGAAGTGCTGACGGTTTTCCCTGGAAGCGTGCATTAGGCAGCTGCTCTGTTAGGTGCATCTTGGGTTAAATAAGTGATGATTTATGGTCTCCAGGACCATGGGGAGAAGAAAATATTTTAGGAGGAAACAGTTTCTGGAGGAGCAGGCAAGTGTTTTTGGGTTTTTTTTGTGCTGTCGAGCAACACACAAGCACCCAGGACCCCATGATCCCTCCTCGTGTCATCAAATCTGGCAAACTCATTGCATCGGTAGTGGCAGGCTGGACACTGTGCAGTATCCCAGCAAACCCCAGTAGGTTCCCAGTAGGAATCCTTGGGGCAGAACGAGTCCTGATGGGATGATCAGAGCCGGTCCTGGATTCAAATCTGCAGTGCCTTAGAGCATGAATTGTGTGTGAGAACACATTAGATGAAAAATTAAATGGCAGATCTTACTCTGAAGAGAGAAATCAGGACATCTTTTGGCTAATTATCTTTAAGCCAGATCTGTTCCCTCCCCCCAAAAAAAAAAAAAACAATCCACCCCAATCACTCACCAAAATTCATTTCATTAGGTCACCAGGTACAGGAGTCAAGCATGAGGGAGCTGCCTGCACAGGACAACCAGGTTTCCATGTCCCACTCTTGCTAGGGCTCTCTGCACACTGCCCACCCAAACTTGTGGACCCTGAGTAGGGAAATCTGTGTGATTCATAAAAAGAGGGGGAAAAAAATGTGTGTTTTGATGCAACATCCCTGTGCTGTGGCTGTGTATGTTCCCTGCTCTGTGCCCTCAGGGCACTGTGGCCCCACATTGCTTGTGGCAACAGGCAGAGGTTTGGGCAGTGCTGCGATTGCCAGGAGGGCTATGTCCCTGTGGTGCCAGTGGCAGCATGCAAAGGCAGCATGGGGCTCCTGCCTACAGCCATGCTTGACTCAAGCTCATGCTCATCATTTCTCTGTGGGGCGGGCCCCACGCTCCTGCCCCATGGGACATTGGGCGGTGCCAGTAGCCCCAAGGGAACATTCATGAAACAATCAAAGGAACATGATGTTGTCGGTATTGGAATAACTAAGTATCCCCCAGGATGTGTTCAATTCTCTGCCGCTGTAAGTAGGCTTCAGGCAACACTTCCCAGAGCCCTCAGAAGGACACGGGCCCTTGGAGGGGACTTTGGCAAAGAGGGAGTACAAGGTTCTTTGGCCTAAGACAAGCTGGTGGCTCCCTCCAACAGCCTAGGGAAGTCTCCTGACCTTTGCCTTGTTCCAGCAGAGCCCCTGAGACCTGCTCACTAGGCTGGGACCCCCATGCTGAGCCTTGGAGAATGGGTCTGTGACAGCTGGCTTTGGGGTCCTGTTTTGCTCCTCACCGTTGGAGACCATGAGGCCAAAATAAGATTGGAGATCTGTGGGTGCCGCCTTGGGTCACCAGTGCATGAACAGGGAGCTCAGGCCCTGCAGCCGGTAGCAGCTCCCAACAGAGCCTTTGCCTGAGGTGCTATCCCCAAGTAGGGCTGTGAGTGCTTGGGACAAAATAACCCTGAAATTTAGAGAAGAAACCTGGAAAGATGGTGGGGAGGAGAGCAGGGCCACTTGAGGAGATCTCCTGGGGCTGTTGCCAGCAGGGGCTGTGGACTTCAGGAGAGAGGTGGAACATCTGGGGGAACTCCAGCTGTTCTGCAGATGTTCCACTGGAACTGAATCCACACAGGTGAGCTCTACCCCCCTGAGCCCCCGCCCTCTGGGCATGCTCATGGTGATGAAAAAGATGCCTGGTCCAGCTGGGAGACAGACGCGATGGCTCAAATATGCTTTTGCAATTTTCCCATCTAGGCAGGAACCCACCACAACAGGGTAAAAGTGAGGGCGGGACATTTTATTTGGGAACTGAAAGAATGAGCCACATTAACACATCCAGTGTGAGAGGGATATTTAATCTGATCTATCTCAATAGAGACTTATTTAGCAAAAAAGAAGTTTCCTGTCACGGCACCGACAAAAAAAAAAGGCGACATTGCCAGAAAACAATCCTATCTGCAGAGAGATGTCTTCTTTTTTCTCTTTTTTTTTTTCTTTTTCTTTTTTTTATAATTTGCTAATTAGTGACTGCTGGGCATCACAAGCATCGTTGTTTTCTCTGATATGCTGATTTCTTCTGTCTCAGTGGAATTGGAGATCACAAAAATAAAATAAAAAGAAAAGCTGCTTCTTCAGAAGAGGGAATGGGGAAAAAGTTTTAGTAAGGTCAGGAGAAATTTAATTGAAAGAATGAGTTTATTTCTTCTTTCCTGAAGGGGTATTGTGTTCTTTTGCTAAGCAAATTGCTGGTTAAAGAGACCAAGGCAAAACAAAATGGTTTTTAAATTATAGATCAAAGAGCAGGATGTTCTTGGAAGCCCCCCCCCACAACTCACATTCTCAGGCAGGTCTCCGTTGAGCAGCATGGCCACAGGGAGCTGGCATCACCCAGAGCATGGCTGGGAGATGCAAAAACCACACCAGGAAAAGCCTGGAGCAGAAAGTACTGGGATCCACAAAACTGTGTGGGAGGCTTTTGGGGGTGGGGGTGGGAAGAGCTTCTCCAGCTATCACTTTCACTTGGAGACTTTGCACTCAGAAATTGACCACCAGTTTGGTCTTGTATTTGCAGCAAGTCCATCCTGCCCCAAACCAGCTCTTAGAGAAGAGCCGTGCTCCAAGGCAGCCTGATGCATTGATAATTCTTTCAAAAGATATATTCTATTAAGTAAAACTAGCAAGGATTCCTGCAAAACCTGAGCTGGTATCTCTTTGTTCCAAACATATTTGTCAAAAGACCAAAAAAACACCTACCCTCTCTCCAGTCCCTGACCACTGTGAGGCTCATTGATGGCTTACAGTGACTATTTGCTCTGCCAGTGTGCACCTCACTCACCTCACTGGCCACCAACTGCCCGCAGCCTTGCTGTCCTTTCAACCTGCACAGTTCAAAGGGTTTGCTCTGATGCAACAGCTAAAAGGCTTTTCAAACTCTCTTGTGGTCCACTGAATTTTTTCCATCCCATGGAGAGCTGATGAAATGCTCCTGAAATGGAGCCTCTGAACAGTGTCCTGGAGGGTAGAACATGGAGATTTCCATGTTCTGCCTCTCCCATTATTCCCACCTCCATGTCACCAGACAGGAGGAAAGGCTGTTTCCTAAGCTGATATCACTGGGGCTGGTTTTGGCTCATCAATGCAGGGGATGGAAAATCCTGCACACGCCCACACAGGTACCAGCAGTATCACAGGGGGAAGCCAAAATCCAAGCCCTTGCTCTTGAGATCCCCTCTGCAGACTTCAGGCATCCCAAATGGACAAAGAAGGCCCCATCCGTGGAAATCTCACTCTGTGGCGTGGGGAGGCAGGCATCACCTGCACCATGTTTTGGCTGAGATCATCACCTTCTCCTGATGACTGCAGGGGGGTGCCCGCCTGAGCCCTGCCCAAGGTCAGGCTGTTATTCATCCATTTTTAATCAAACCGGCAGCTGAGGTTACAGCTGCAGCCTTTGAAATTGCTGCAGAATTTTGCAGTGAGGCTCCAGCTTTGCCCGTTGCTGTTTTTGGCTCTTGATTGCAACCCCCCCCCCCCCCCCCCCCCCCGACACTCTGCCTGGCTAAACCATCCCCACTGGAGGCCCCACGCCCTTGCGCTCACCTGGTCCTGTGCCAGGAATGAACTAAGAGCATGAGTTCTCTGCAGGCCTGGGGTCTCGGTGCCGGTACCCTCATGGCACTGCTGGCCTGTGCCTCCTCAGTGCTGGTTGGGACACCCACCGCGTCATGCCCTTCCAGTGCCAATACCAAGGGCAGAAAGCATTGACATTCCCTCTGGGTCTGTGCCGTGCAAAAGTAAACTTCACAACATTATCCACTGATCTGGTAATTAATACCCTGGATGCTTTTTATTGGAATGAGCAAGGGCGAGGACGTGCTGGGGGTTTTAATCAAAGGCCAGGCTGGAGAGGTGCTTTCCCCTGGTTTCCCTGGAAGGCGCTGTGCTGGGCAGAGGCTTGGGGTCTGGTCTGCGTGGCGTGTCATGTTAGGTGCTCCTGGAGTGATCCTAGCCCTGCACCCACCATACCAGCCCATACATCTGTTCTACCTGCCCATGTATTACATCTAATTCCACACTGCACCCCACTGGATCTTAAGTGAGATGCTTTCAAGATCTTTAAATATTAGGCACAAAGTGTTTTCCCAGGCTTTCACTGTGCTCCACTCCACAGAACCCATTCAGGGCATGGAGCAGGCAAGAGCACTCTGCCCGGCAGCACTAGGGATGTCAGGGCCATTTTGCTCCGAAACTGCTGTATCTGTAGTTGATCCTGCTGCTATTTTTAATACAGAGGCCTTATTGAGATTCAAATGAATGTTTCAAATCCTCACTCTTTTGCATAATTCTTTTTAATTAACACTTCAAAGGTTTGAACACAAGATTTGTACTATTTCCCTGACGAAGTTGACTAAACCTTCTTTCCCCCAAAGCTTCCCTGCCACATTTCTGGTTCTGGGGCTGTCCCCTGTGTCCCCTCTGCAGAGGGGTGATGGTGTTTGGGATCAGGCTCTGCCAAAATAGGAGCTAAGGGAGAAGAAGGTGTCCATGGCTGCAGTGGCTATCATCACGCTCCCCTGCAAAACAGCTTGGCACAGACCACACAGCCAAAAAGCCGGAGCTTGGCACAGAAATCATGGTGTTTGAAGTGAAAATGGTCAAGGCCACTACTCTCTCATCCCTTGCCCCAGCACCAGCTGCTGCTCTAACAAACACATTGTCCCCCCACCCACCCACCCTGTGTCAAACAAAACCTCCCCCAAAGCAGCATCATATCTCCCGAGACATGTTTCGCTCACATTTCCAGCCTTCCTGACACCCAAAAGACCCAGAGGCACCTTTCTTCTTTCTGAAATTGTATTTTTAAAATAAAAACTGTCATTGTCATACAATTGCATTCATTAGAAAGAGCTGGAGCTTTACCTCAGCTATCCCAGGAGCTGGGAATGATAGAAGGCCCCCAGGATGTAATAGAGAGACAAGTGAAAAAGAAGCAGCCCAGGTCCCCATCCCACTTCCCCCCTATTTCCCTACCCACAGGGACTCCCTGTCTTGAGTGGGAGCATCCTTCGTTTGCAGGACTGAAACTCATAAGAGCAGTGTGGTTCAATACTTGGGGAAATAAGCTTCAGCTTTAATTCATGCAAGTGAAGAAATTATTAGACACAACAAAATTTTATAATTAGTAGGATTTAATGAGATACTGTCCCAGACATGCAAAAGAAGTGCATCCTTTATTCAGCTACAAAAGACATTAATTTGAAATACTTTTAATACTAATTTTTTGTTATTTAGACTGATTTTTTGAAAGTCTACAATAAAATGAGAAATCTGGACTAAGCGTTCCAGTTGCAATTCCAGACGCAGGAATCCAGCTTTCATGTTCCTCTTGATAACATTTTTTTAGAGCCTTGACTGCATCAAATTAAATTCTGATTACCCTGGTAGTGCAATACAGCTTCCAAATGTATTCAGGTGACTTTTTGTTCTGGAAGGAAATTAGCTATTTTGACAAGGATGCTTGTTAAGCAGGAAAGAGATGGGGAGGAAACAGCCCTGCCACAGAAGCAGCACATGCCCAGCCCTGATTTCAGTCCTGGGGCTATCGAGCTGTGGTGGCCCAGCAGGCCAGGTCACTGGCATTGAGACTGTAGCAGGGAGCGGGGGACACAGGCAGACTCTGCAAAAGCCAAATTACACCTTTGGTAGCTCACAGGTCTCCCAGTACCAGAGACCTGGATCATTTGTCCCCTCCAGATGGGACATCCCAAAGGGACATGCCCTGGACTGGCAGGTCCTCAGAGCATGGACCATGGGTGACCAGAGGATATGCTATTAGAGCAGGGCAGATACATCCATGCAGAGATATTACCTCTACGTGCAGAGAGGCCGCTTCATGTCTCATCCCTATCTCAGTCTTGGTTTAAGCTCAGCTCTGAATCACTGGTCCTGCTGTGGGTACAGACACAGTATCCAAGGGGGATGAGGTCCCTAACATGGATAAGGAAGGACATCCCACCCATATGAGCCATGTGTGATGCCCAAGGAGCAGGTTGAGACTCCCATGCCCTGTTCATTTCCATGCAGTAGTGCTGCTCCCTGGTCCAGGTTCCACTCCACGGCTAGACGTTAGGATGAAAATAAAGTGCAAATATTATTGTTGGCAGAGATTACCAGCTCCCCACTGTGATTTAGGCATCTTTAAACGTCACGTTTTATTAATCCTCACCATACAATTAGCAGCATCGAAATGTGATGTCTTCAAACAAAGACATGAGCTGCAGTATCATGTCTGTGAGATAACAGGGGTTGGGCACTTGATTGTAAATATGCACGTTAAGGAGTTATATAGTGGGAGTATACAAAAGATGGAGCTAGAGTCACCTACCCTGAGTAGGGATGTGGTTCTCATGGTCTTTGTCTCCTTCCCCTGCATAGCTCAGGGAAGGGCTGGTTCAACAGAAAACTTGCTGTTTTCTGTCAGCTTTACTGGATAAAGCATCTTGTCCTCAAAACCTGTCTTTTCCCTGTAAGTCTCCCTCCAGGAGTCTTGGCTTCAAAAGGAGACTTTCTTGGTGAACTGGCAGCTGCTATGGGGACAGCACAGCAGCTGCTACTAGAGCTGTCTTCTTCCTCGACAGCCAAGGTGGGATGAGGGAGCAGAGGGTCACAAACCTCCTTGAAGCCACTGCTCAGGGCTGAGCTGTATTAAGATCTGATTAGTGAGAGATACATCTGTCTAAATTAAGGTGCAAATGAGACCATATGCCCAAGTATAATAATATCTATTTTATTTAACAATAGAGGTGAGGTAGAGAGAAAGAAATAGAAAAGGGGAGAGAGAGAGAGATCAAGTAGAAGATAGTCACCACCTGTGTATCCAGCAGTGTCCTGTTGGTCCTTCTTCATCCTGGGCTTCTTGGTGGGAGCGGTGTCCCAGAGCCATTCTTCTGTGAATACAGTCCAAGTTCCAGGTATCCACAGGGTGGTTGCAGAGGCTGTGGTGACTTGGGGTATGTGAGCAGTTTATTCCTTTCCCACAGTTTGTCACAGCTGGAATTGTTGTATAGATGCATTAATTAGGATGTGCTGACCAGATCTTGCCTCTGGTAGGCCTGGAATTTGCACCTTCCTGTTGCAAATTCCTCTCTTCTGTGCTTATCTGAAGTTCCCACTGGGGTGGATTATCTTGTGGCAACTTCCTTCTGTGGCCTTGACAGTGTTTGAGACAGGCCACAGTGCTCTTTAAGTCCTTACAAGCTGTGACAGTAGGATCACACATAGGAGCCACTGCCAGCTTCCCACACCAGCACTGGGAGAGGATCCCACCCTCCAGCACTGCCCAGCTGTGTTGCTTTAGGACCTGACATGAATGAGGAACAGCCACCTATGAAAGCCAAGAGCAGGAAAAGAACACCTTCATCAGCTCCCTGCCCCACACCAGCCCTGGGCTGAGCCTCCATGGACATTCTGTGGCTGGAGATTTCTTCCACACAAACTTCAAATGATTTATTCTCCTTCACTGGAGGACAGTGAAGCCCACAGTAGCAGCTGGTGCCATCAGCACCCACTGTAGAAATAAGCCGCACAGAACCCCAGGGACCAGCTCTTCTTGCACATCTATTTTAGATGCCAAGACCCTACACAGGGCCAGGGAACTGCTGAATAAACAGAAAGTCTCCAGCTACTTAATCTTGACAGCAACCTTTGCCCACCTTGAATAAAGAAAATAGGAGGATATAATGGATGACACTGCGCAGACCCTGATACAGTTCTGGAATATAATACAGTTCTGCCTGGCCAGTTTTGATGTTGTTGTGCTCAGTCACTTGTACTTTTCTTGGGGCCTCACTATGGAATCAATCCATCACCTGCAAACCTCACCAGCTATTTTGAAAGAGCTTATAACTTTCAGATAATCTGGGTAGTGGAAAATTTTATTTGAAGTCCCGGAGAAGAAGGAGCCAGGAAGAAAAGAAAAAAGCACCCCATTTTTTTCCTGCATCTTAAGACAGAATACGGACGAAGATTCCTCCCAGACAGAAGGTGCTAGGACAGAAAGCTCTTGCTGTTTATGGAGTGCCCACGGTGGCCCACCAACTGCACTAGAAATCACGAGTGTCAGGGCTTTCTTTCCTGAGGCAAGGGGCTGTTGTTTGCATGCAGAAACCCATTACTGAAATTACCAGTCCAACTCCCAAAATTGAAAATGAATGAAGATTCCTCCCAGACAAAATTGGCAGGAGAGAAAGCTCTTGCTGCCATGGAGTGCCCAGGGTGGTCGCCAAGTGCATCTGACATGCAAAGGTTACAGGCTTTCTTTGCTGGGGGAAAGGGCTGTATTTCATTTGCAGGAGCCCTGCCCTGAAATTGCCAATCCAACTCCCAAAATTCAATACAGATGAAGATTCCTCCCAGACAAAAAGTGCCAGGACAGAAAGCTCTTTCTCCTTATCGAGTGCTTAGGGTGGTCCACCAACTGCACCTGAAACTGAAAGGTTACAGGCTTTCTTTCCTCAGGCAAAGGGCTGTCATTTGCTTGCAGGAACTCTGCACTGAAATTGCCAGTCCGACCCCTGAAATTGAATATGAAGATTCTTCCCAGATAAAAGGTGCCAGGTCAGAGAGCTCTTGCTGCTTATGGAATGCCCAGGGTGGCCCACCAAATGCACCTGAAACCCAAACGTTACAGGCTTTCTTTCCTGGGGGAAAGGGCTGCCATTCACTTGCAGAAGCCAGGTGTTTATTTTGCCAGTCCAACTGCATGTGACACAAAAGAGTTACGGGCTTTCTTTACTGGGGGAAAGGACTGTCCTTCACTTGCTGAAAGAAAGCCCTTTCCCCAAGGAAAGAAAGCCTGTAACCATTCAGTGTGAGGTGCAGGTTGTGGGCCATCCTGGGCACTCCACGGACAGCAAGAGCTTTCTGTCATGCCACCTTTTGTCTGGGAGGAATCTTCATCTGTATTCAATTTTGGGAGTCAGACTGGCAATTTCAGCACATGGTTCCTCCAAGCACACAACAGCCCTTTCCCTAAGGAAAGACCTTACCCTCTTGCTTTATCGTGCAGTTGGTGGGCCACCCTGGGCATTCCATGGGCAACTAGAGCCTTTTTTCCTGGCCCCTTTTGTCTGGGAGGAATCTTCGTCCTTATTCAATTTTGAGAGTTGGACTGGCAATTTCATCGCAGGGCTACTGCAAGCAAAAGACAGTCCTTCCCCCCAGGAAAAAAAAAGCCCTTAGCTTAGGTCTCTCATGCAAGTGGTTGTGGGCCACTCTTGACACTCCATGGGCAGCAAGAGATTTCTGTCCTGGCATCTTTTGTTTTGAATAATCTTCGTCCATATTCAGTTGAGGGAGTCAGACTGGCAATTTCAGTGCAGGGTTTCTGCAAGAGAACGACAACACTTCCTCAAGGAAAGAAAGCCCTTATCCTCGGTCTCTCACGTGCAGTTGGTGGGCCACTCTGGGCACTATATGAGCAGCAAGATCTTTCTGTCCTGACACTGTTTGGGAGAAATATTCGTCTGTATTCAGTTTTGGGAGCTGGACTGGCAAAATAAAAGCTTGGCTCCTGCAAGTGAATGACAGCCCTTTCCCTAAGAAAAGACAACCTGTAACCTCTATGTTTCAGATGCAGTTAGTGGGATGTCCTGGGCACTCCATGAGCTTTCTGTCCTGGCACCTTTTGTCTGGGAAGAATCTTCATCCGTATTTAATTCAGAATCTTCATCCGTATTTAAATGTCAGACAGACAATTTCACCACAGGCTTTCCACAAGTGAATATGAACTGTTTCTCCCCAGGAAAGAAAGCCTGTAACCCTTTGGTGTCATGTCCCATTGGTGGGCCAACCTGTGCATTCCATAAGCTGAAGAGCTTTCTGTCCTGGCACCTCTTCTCTGGGAGAAATCTTCAGCCATATTCAATTTTGGGTATTGGACTGGCCATTTCAGTGCAGATTTCCTGCAAGAGAACTCCAACCCTTTCCCCAGGAAAGAAAGCCCTTACCCTTGGTCTTTCATGTGCAGGTGATGGGCAACTCTTGGCACTACATGGGCAGCATAAGCTTCCTGTCCTGGCTCTTTTCGTCTGCGAGGAATCTTCATCCACATTCAATTTTGAGAGTTGGACTGGCAAAATAAACACTTGACTCCTGCAAGTGAATGACAGCACTTTCCCCCAGGAAAGAAAGCCTGTAGCCTTTGGGTTTCAGGTGCATTTGGTGGGCCACCCTGGGCACTCCATAAGCAGCAAGAGCTCTCTGTCCTGGCACCTTTTGTCTTGGAGGTATCTTCATCCGTATTCAATTCTGGGAGTCAGAGTGGCAATTTCAACACTTGACTTTTGCAAGTGAACCACCGCCCTTTGCCCAAGGAAAGAAAGCCTGTAACCTTTGGGTTTCAGGTTCAGTTGATGGGCCACCCTGGGCACTCAATGGGCAGCAAGAGCTTTCTCTCCTGATATCTTTTGCCTGGGAGGAATCTTCCTTCATACTGAATTTTGGGATATGGACTGGCAATTTTAGAGCAGGCCTCCGGAAAGCAGGAGGCTTCCTCTCCCAGGAAAGAAAGCCTTTATTTAGCCTTATTCTCTCATGTGTAGGTGGTGGTCCACTCTGGGCACTCTATTGCCCACTTTTTGACTGGGAGGAATCTTCGTCTATTCAATTTTGGGAGTTTGACTTGCAGTTTCATCAGTTGGCTCCTGCAAGCGAATGACAGCCCTTTCCCCCAGGTAAGAAAGCCTGTAACCTCTGGCTTTCAGGTGCTGTTGGTGGGCCTCTGTGGAAACTCCATAAGCAGCACGAACTTCCTCTCCTAATGCCTTTTGCCTGGGAGGAATCTTTTCCCATATTCAGTTATGGGAGTCATACTGGCAATTTCAGCACACAGTTCCTGCAAGCGAACAAAAGCCCAGGAAAGAAAGCCTATAGCCTTTGAGTATCAGGTAAATCAGTAAAATCAGTGGTGAGTTTTCCTTCTGTAATGCTTGGTACAGGCTCAGCTGCTGTGGTCTATAGGGTTATCAAATGAGATATGTGAGACTGGAAGAGAAGGTGAGAGTCTGTCTATGTGAGAAGGAAAGAGCAGAGCCTCAGGGTGTAATGTGTAGTTGAAAGGCTGCAAGGAGAAGGGCTAAGCCAGCAAATGGTTGTGCCCTAGCCCATTTTACTCTGCGGGAACTGTAGTGGACACTCTGGACTGAGCCAGCCTGGAAGTGCTTCAGGGTACATCCATGACATCTTGGATGTTATAAGTTAATTCTTCTCTTGAATTTTGAAGACGGCAAAAATACCTGCAGAAAAAAGAAATATAGCAAGAGATTTTTTTATTGCAGCGCTGGGTACCAATTTCTAGCGCTGGGTGCACCTCTGAATCATTTGTACCCTTCTATCAGCTGTTAAATATTCATTTACTGTCAGTTTGTTGCCTTAAAAGGTAATTTCTCTGCTTTGGAAGTGGGTGTTACTTTTTGATTGGTTGCAACATATCTCCCCTGGGCTCGTACAGGTGTGTCTTGCATCATCCCCGTGTTGCAAGGCATGGGGGGGGGGTGGTGGGGGTGGTGGTCTCTCTGTGTTATCCACACGGCAGAGAGGAATACATTTTTATTTATAATTTGTTCCCTGTTCCCAGCCACGAAAGATTCCCTGGTGGTAGGTCCAGACAGGATCCTTCACCTTACAGCTTCCACGGTACGCCTATAAGTTAGTAAATATACCAAAATAGTTCTTTTGTTAGTACCCTCTGTTTATTTTAATTTGCTTGGAATAAAACCGGTTCCTCTATTTTTCACATTGGACACGGACCTCATGTAGTATAATGGAATCATTTCAGTTCTTTCATGGTTTATATACCTCTTACATCAGCAGTAAATTCCTGTTAGTAACTTTTCTCTGTATCTACTTTTTAGTTAAGCATTCACTGCCCATGAGAAAAATACTTCCAAGCAATTTCCCACGCACAAAGATGCATCTCACCACGTCCACTTTTATCTTGCCCAGATAAAACCCCTTAAGTTTCTCCCGGGGTTATATAATTTCAGTTCCCTACATACATCTAGCTGGGAAGAACATGCAAGGCAGAGTGCGGTGGGTAGTGTTTAAACGCCACAAGGTAAAAAGGACTGCCACTCCACTGTGAGTGCATAGAAGGGTGCAATTAGAAGGGGTAGGACACCGAAAGCTTGCTTTCTTGTCACACTTCTGTCATAGGTTTGCTTGTTCTAAAAAAAATCCAACTTGGAATTTTTTCCCTTTACCACTGTGAAAGAAAGGTGTTGAATGAGGGAGGGGGAGGGGGTGGCTGGAGTGATTCACTCACACACAAAGGAGCTAGCTGGTAGCCCCACATTCCAAGCTAATTGGCCGCAGAAGACTGGGGGGGTGGGAGGGGAGGTGTTTTTTTCCTCCTGGGGAAACTGTAACTCCTTACTTCACTTTAGCCCTGACTCAAGGAAGGTATGTGTGTGCAGGGGAAGCTCCGGGTTTCATTTTCTTTTTGGCTGGATCATCTGGCTGCCTTTGGCCCTGGTCCGCCTCTGTTCTCGTGTGCCCTGTTCTGCCCATGGCCTGAACTTGCCTGGGATTTCATTGGAGAAGTGAGTGCCATCTCGGCCAGATGCTTCCCTAGAGCCCTCTCTCCTCAATTTTCCTCTGCACAAGATACCTGTCCCATCTCTCGGTTTGTTTCAGCTCAGCTAATAAGACCCTCATTGCGATAAGTACCTTTGAGTTTGTGCATTGGGTTTATGAAATAGCAAACTTAGCACCTGTAAGTCTCATCTGGAATATGTCCTCAAGGATGCACTCCTGCTCAAGCCTAAACTGCTTCCTCTAGGAATTAAAGGATAATGGCACCCATCCTTATGGAGAAATGCGGGGGGGGGGGGGCAATTTTGCCCAACTCTTCATCCATTTCCCCTTTGAACCCAGTACAATTGCTTCTGGGAAGTTAAAATTCTCCTTAGATGTCAGAGATGTGTTACTTTTCGGGCTTTTTGTGCACGTTTGTGCCGTTATGCCATACCTAATCTACAAAGCTAGGTTCAAGAATTATCAAGAATGGATCCAGAAGCCTACCCCAGGTGTGGGAAATCTTGAATGGCATGGGTTGTGGGAGGATAGACCTTGATGGCAGTGAAGCAAGGTTCTTGAGGTCTATTGCCCAGGATGTAGGTATTGAGAAGACGTTAGAGACAGAATCAAAACCCGTCTCTCTGGGTCTGGCTTTTGGATGGTGTGAAGGAGAGGTTCATTTACAGAAATTCCTTGCAGGCACGCAATTATGCAAAGGGCTGGAAGACCATAGAGGAGGGGATCCTATGCCAGAGGGAAATGGCACTGTTGGAGGTACTTTTTGGAAGGGATGGGCAACAATCCTGACAGGGTTAGGTGTACACCACAGATGTGGTGGAGCCTCACATGTATGGGGACACCCATACATGCCAGTTATCGTTGCAGGCTGGGGAGAAGCCAGAGCAAGTGATGTCTATAATAAATAAACTTCGGTTGTAGGTCAGTATGATTGAAGGCCCGCTACAGGCTTGCATCTCCACTGTAGAGACATAGACCTCAAGACACTAACTACAGAGGTGAAAGATAAACAGGAGAGACTGAGAGAGAGGATTAAGGGAAACAGCTTCCATATGGCACCAGTGAGAACCATATGCCCCCCAGCTAGAGAGAGTGGACAGACCTCGCAAACCAAGCTGTGGTATTTCCTAGCTGAGCATGGAGAAGATATGGGACAGTGGAACAGGAAACCCACCCGTGCTCTAGCAGAGTACGAGAGCTGAAGGACGGAGAAAAAGGGAAGTAAATGAAAGTGAGTTCAGTAGCAGTATCTCAAACAATGTACACCAGCACCACACAGCAAACAAAACCGACAACTGCAACTGGAAGAATCAATGAAAAGCCCACCACCTTGTGGACAACCAGAGAACTACACCAGAAATTACAAATCACTGATTACTAAGCAATTATTAGAAATTAATTACCTAAATAACTACCCAACCAATAAAGTAATTAAGCAATTAACCAATTAAATATTTACCTATTAAACAATTAAGAAATTAACTGATTAACCAAATAACTAAGTTACCAAGTAATTAACCAATTTAAACCATGAAGCAACTAAGTAATTACTTAATTACCTAATTACTACTCCACATGGCAGCAACTAATCAATTGCAGATGATCCACACCTCATTCTACTCTGCAGTACTAATTAATAACCTGTTAATTATGAATTAATTAACGAATTTTTTCACCTGCCCACAATGAATCTCACCTGTACACAGATAGACCAGAAAATGACAATTGTGCAACCAATTAAGTAATTAAATAATGACATTTTCCAATAATGGATTGTTTTTCACTAATAATTTAAATAGCAGATGAATTTTTTTTTTCACTAATGAAGTAATTCATGTTGCTTACCCAATTAACAAATGGGGTTTTCCCCCAGTAATTATGTAATTATTTTTTGTGAAACAGCACTGCCACCTAGTGACCAAACACAGGAACTGCAAAAAACTTTTAGAGTGAACACTGCCACCTACTGACAAAAGAGGACAACTACAAGACAAGAAACCGCACCAGCACGACCCGGCAAACAAAACCGACAACTGCAACTTGAAAAATCAATGAAAAGCCTGCAACCTTGTGGACAACTAGAGAACTACAGCAAAAATGACAAATCACTGATAACTAAGCAATTAATTAGAATTTAATTATCTAAATAACTACCCAACCAATAAAGTAATCAACCAATTAACCAATAGAGTGTTTAACTGGTTAACCAATTAAGAAATTAACTGATTAACTGTGGTAGTTTTAATCCAGGCCTTTCTTGGTGACCAGTTTGCAACCAAGGAAGTGGTCATGTTCCCAGTATTCCGTTTGATTTTTACGTAAACGAGGGTATAAATAAGAGAGGAGAGACCTTCATTCTCTTCTCTTCCGGTGAGGTTCAGGAGCAGTGGTTCCTTGCGCTGGTCTTGCTTATCTGGAGCCTGAGGCCTGCAGCAACCACTGGTCTACCACATGGGAGATTCGTGTCTGCCGATCTTGTTTTTTCTGAGGGATGTGGTGAGATTTGTTTTGCTAATTCTTTTTGCTAGTTCTTGGGTTTGATTGTGTATATCTGTATATCCTGCTTTTACCCCTTTTTGTCCCTTTTTTTCCCTTTCCCTTCAGAGGGTGTTTGGATTTCCTTCGCTGTGTACATAGCATTTTAATTGTATATAACTGTAATAGATATAAATATACATATTTTTTATATAATTAGATTCATTTCAGGTGCTTCAATTTTTTTAGTTTTTTTTTTCCTTTGCCCTAAGAAAAGAAAGGAGGGGGAATGGGTTGTTACTGTGAGTTTGGGCATTTGGCAGGGAGCCAGGTCCAAACCATCACAGATTTTTTTTGGTGACCCATACAGGGATTGTTTTGGTTATCCTGGTTTGCTTTGGAACAGTTACTGGGAAAAGTGCCAAGAGAGGCTTGTTTATATAAACATACTTATTATTTGGGAACAAAGAGAGCGAATATATAAACATGGTCTTTTTATTCAATTTTTTGGCCATCCTAGCTATTTTTATATATGTCTATGGATTTCCTATAAGAAGGAAATAAGAAGGCATCTACCAATTTTACCTTTCCTCACTTATGACCTCAAGGGCCTAGTAGCAGAGGGCCCTTGGATTGGAATTGGTCCCAATCCTGACATAAATTGTTTAGCAACGCTACTATTATTGATAAAGGCCATGGAAATATTATTTAAAATTGGAAAGGTAGTGTGGTACTGCTTTCCTTGTTGCAGGAGAGGCCGAACCTTGAAAGGATTCTCTGGAACTTTAGGAAGGGCCTTGAAAAAGCCAGTCTCTGGATGGCAAGAAATGTGGGTGAATTTTGGCAAATTGGTAGGATGTGTGACACCTCCCATTAGTTGGGAGTTCATGCCAGAACAAGTGTTTGATCCTGATGAGATGGCACGTCGTTTAGTGGAAGGGTGTTTTTCTTATGAGGACCCAATCGTTCAGTTCTTTGCTTTGTACTGGGGCTGGTGAGTGCTTATTGAGCTGCCATTGACTATTCTGGGCAGGCTAAGGCCGAGGCAGAAACTCAAACCATGTCCCCTGGGACCAGCGCCGCCTCTACTACATCCACTGGAAGCAGAACTCAAACTACACCACCCGAGACACCTCTTGCCCCTGTAGTGACAAGGAAGAGATGGATATCGATGCAGGACAGTGTTAGTCTACAACCAATGGGAGATCAAAGCAAGTCAGATGATAGTGGGGAAAGGCCCAATACTGATACCAGTGCCAGTAGTCAACAAAACCAAAACCCCCCAAGAATGGAAAGTGAAGTTTTGTGATCAATGACCCCGGCAGAACTTCGGGACTTGTGAAAAGATTACACTCGTCAGCCTGGTGAACGAATTCTATCGTGGCTGCTTCGATGCCAAGACGGTGGGGCTAGAGCTCACATATTGGCAGGTCATGAAGCACAACAACTAGGATCCCTCGCCAAAAATCACAAACTTGAACAATTAGTTGCAGACGCGAAACCAGAAACCAGTCTTTGGGTGCGGCTTGTCACAGCTGTTAAAGTATCCATTCAAAGACTATTTGCCGTGTCCCCCGAGGAAGTGGACTAAGGTAGAAGAAGCCATCCAGTACTTAAAAGAATTTGCATTATTGGAACTTATGTATGATGACTCTCAATACAGTGGTGGTGTTGAGGAACCAGAGGGTGTCACTTGCACAATGCCTGTGTGGAGAAAGATAATCAAGGGTGCTCCTGCACCTTACATTTATGTCTTGGCAGTAGTGATGCTTCCAAACACGCAAGAAATGCTTGTGGGCACGCTGTGTACTGTGTTACAACATATAGAAGAAAAAGGAGAATCCAGGAATGCATTTTCTAGAGAAAACTCTGATTCCAGTTACAGATGAACACCTGCAAAGAGGGGTCTTATGAGTGCTCTGAACATGAATATGACTGACACTACAGAGATAGATCAGCCGAATGGTCTCAACCATGACCTTAGTCCCAGTCCCGGTCCCACTCACGATCTCCTTCCATCACACGCAGGAGAGAAAGCCCTAAGCGTAGATCACGTAATGAACTGTGGTCTTATCTGTGTGCCCAGGGAGAGAACATGAGGAAGTGGGATGGAGAATCTACTTCCAAACTTGAAACCAGAATGAGAGAACTAAGACATAAGGAAGCCAATAAGAAAGTCATCTACGTGGTAGATGCAGATGTCCTGAAAAGAGAACTGCGATCTCCAAGGCACAGGAAGACTGAGGTTCGTTTCCGGGATGACAAGAAAGCCTCTGACAAGCCACAGCAAAGATCCGATGATGAATACTCAAACCAGAACCAATAGAGGCCTTTGGCCAGGAGAAGGAGAGGGACGAGAAAGATAACAGAGTTTACTAGGCTGTGTGGGTTTGATGGCCTGGCACATCAGATCCTCAAAGATGCCACGCTTTAATAGATACCGGTGCACAGTGCCTTCAGGACACAGGGGCACAAAGACTGTTTCCATTTCTGGGGTGACAGGAGGGTCTCAAGACCCGTCAGTGGTAGAGGCTGAAATAAGCTTGGTGGGAGACCAATGGGAAAAGCATCCCATTGTGACGAGGCCAGAACCCCCTTGTATCCTTAGTACTGATTACCTTAGGAGAGTATACTTTAAGGCCCCAAAGGGATATTGATGGGCTTTTGGTGTAGCCATGGTGACTGAAGAGGAGTCCAAACTATTATCTGCCCTGCCTGGACTCTCAGAAGATCCTTCTGTTGTAGGATTATTGCAAGTTGAAGATCCGCAAGTGCCAACAGCCACTAAGGCAGTTCACAGGCAACAGTACCGGACAAATCAAGACGCTGTGATCCCCATCCATAAGATGATCTGGAAACTGGAAAGCCAAGGGGTGATCAGTAAGACTCGCTCACCCTTCAACAGCCCCAACTGGCCTGTATGTAAATCCAATGGAGAATGGAGATTGACTGTGGACTATCGTGGCTTGAATGAAGTCACACTGCCATTGAGTGCTGCTGTGCCAGACATGTTGGAGCTCCAGTACGAACTGGAGTCCAAGACAGCGAAGTGGTGCCTCTATTGACATCGCAAATGCGTTCTTCTCCAATCCCTTGGCAGCAGAGTGCAGGCCGCAGTTTGCTTTCACCTGGAGGGGTGTGCAATACACCTGGAATCGACTGCCCCACGAGTGGAAGCACAGTCTAACCATTTGCCATGGGCTGATCCAGGCCACCCTAGAGAAGGGCAAGGTCCCAGAGCACCTGCAGTACACTGATGACATCATTGTATGGGGGGACACAGCAGAAGAAGTTTTCAAGAAAAGAGAGAAAATCATCCAGATTCTCCTGAAAGCCATTTTGCCATCAAGAAGAGCAAAGTCAAGGGACCTGCCAGAGAGATCCAGTTCCTGGGGGTGAAATGGCAAGATGGATGATGACAAATACCAACAGACGTCATCAATAAGATTGTAGCCATGGCTCCGCCGACCAACAAGACAGAGACACAAGCTTTCCTGGGAGCCATAGGCTTCTGGAGAATGCACATCCCTGAGTACAGCCAGACTGTGAGCACTCTTTACTTCGTGACCCATAAAAAGAATAGCTTTCAATGGGGTCCTGAACAACAGCAAGCGTTCAAACAGATCAAGCAAGAGATTGCACATGCCATGGCTCTTGGGCCAGTCAGGATGGGACCAGAATGTACTTTATTCTGCAGCTGGGGATAAAGGTCCTTCCTGGAACCTCTGGCAAAAGGTGCCTGGTGAGACACGAGGTCGACCACTTGGTTTCTGGAGCCAAAGCTACAGGGGTTCTGAAGCCAACTACATCCCTGTGGAGAAGGAAATTCTGGTGGCCTATGAAGGCATACAAGCAGCCTCAGAGGTGGTTGGCACTGAAGCACAGCTCTTCCTGGCACCCTACTGCTAGTGCTGAGTTGGATGTTCAAAAGGAAGGTGTCCTCTATGCATCATGCTACCTGGAGCAAGTGGATTGCTTTGATTATGCATCACATATGAATGGGAAACTCAAATCGCCCTGGAATTCTGGAGAGTATAACAAATTGGTTGAAGGTGGAAAGTTCAGTCTGGCAGATGAGGAAGAAGAAGAAGAGTGAGTCGAGCTGAAGAAGCTCCTCCATATAATCAGCTGCCAGATGAAGAGACACGCTATGCCCTTTTCACTGATGGTTCTTGCTGTATTGTAGGAAGGAACTGGAAGTGGAAAGCAGCCATTTGGAATCCCACCTGACAAATGGCAGAAGCTGCTGAAGGTAAGGGCAGTTTTTTTATAGTTTTCTTCCTTTGCCCTAAGAAAAGGAGAGGGAAGGGGTTGTTACTGTGAGTTCAGGCATTTGGCAGGAAGCCAAGTCCGAACTATCTCATTAACCAATTAACTAATTAACAAGTAAATAACTAGGTAACCGACTAATTAACTAATTAAAGCCATGAAGCAACTAAGTAATTAGTCTTGTCCACAGGGCAGGACACAGGCTGTGTGGATCAGGCGTGCAGCAGTGATGGGCAGAGCTGCTTTGGGGAAGGCAGGAGGATGATTGCTTCCTTCAGCCCCCATGGCACTCTGAACAAAAGGGGATGATTTTCAACACTTCCCAATGGGTTCAGGGCATAGTGTAACAGCTGGGAGGTGCTGAAATGCTTTAGGCATCAGAGCCATCCACCTGGAACCACAAACCACACAAAAACTGGGGTGGTGTCAAACAGGGGAAAAAGGAGATGGGGGATGGAGCCACATGGGTGGCAAAATTCTTGACTAGTAAATCCTCAGTAATGGGAATGTTGAAGGGGCAAGGGGCTGAGCTCTCTCCAGAGCCACAACTGGGTCAGGCATTCATTTCTTGATCCTCACAGATGAAAGGTGGTGGATCTGGGATCCCAGGGTGTCTCAGTGTATGCAGCACCTGGGGGAGCTGCAGGCTCTCAGTCTGTGCCTTTCACCTCCCAGGCAGCTGGTCCAGCACCCAGGCAGGCACAGCCACCAATGGTGAAGGATTCCCTCCTCACACACTCAGTGATCCTCAGCATCAGGGCCAAGGCTGCCCAGCTGCCACCACCAGGACATGAGGAGGTTCATCAGCTGGGATCTCACTGGGCTATTATGGCATATCCTGCTCACTGCTTCCTCTCCCTATCACACCTTCTCTGGTCTCTTCTCTTTTTCAAAGAGCCCATGTCAGCCATTTGGGCAGATTTGCATGAGCTGGCTGGTTCCACATTCATCTAAAGGATCAAGATGGGAGCTGGGGGAGGAGTTCAGTATCTGGGATGGTCCCTGCACAGGACACCAAGAATCATGAGCTCTACATTTCTCTAACAGACAGCAACCCCTCGACTAAGACAATATTTCCTGTCAGAGGCAAGTGATAACTTGTAAGCCCTTTCCACTCTTCTGTCCTCCTAGACATATTTTGTCCACATTGTGACCCACCCTTCCTCCAGGGTCAGCCATTCCCCTCTGGATCTGGATCCTGCGCTGTGTCCTCACCTTGCTCCTCTTGTCGTCCGCCCCCATCATCACCCTCGTCCTGGAGAGATGGGGCCACTGAGCACCGGGAGAGCCCAGCCTGGAGACTTCCCCATGCCCATCAGTGCCCTCTGATGCTCTCCCTGCCCTGCACTCCCTGCTGTCCCCGTGTCTCTGCCCCCTAACTTGAGTGGGACCAACCCCACCCCCAGCTCCCCTTTGGGCTCAGCCCGCTTGGGGCAGTGCTCAAGGGCTGTGCTGCCATTGCCCTGCTCTGCTTTGCTCAACCCCTGCTCTCTGCTCACACACAGCCCTGTGGAACTTCACAGAATCACACCCAATATTCCAAGTTGGAAGGGACCCACAAGGATCATCGAGTCCAACTCCTGAGCCTTCACTGGACCATCCCCCAGAGTCACACCATGTTCCCGGGAGTATCGTCCAAACGCTTCTTGGACTTGCACCAAGCCAGCGGTGCTGAACCCCCACACAGGCACCTCCTGCTCCCAGACAGCAGCACCTCCAGCTTCTGGGTAAGGGAGAGGGGATGCAGCCATCACCTAAGTTATCCCAAACAGGGTATTCACATCAAACCTTCATGTTTGCCCCACCGCTCTGGGAGGATCTGTGGGCACGTGCTGGGAATTCCTGGAGGCGCTGCCATTGTTGGAGGAGCTGCGTTTCTGCTCTTCCTCCCCCTGTCTTGGCTTTAGTTCTCCTGAAGGAAACATTTGCTTCGAGAGGCCTCAAAACACCCCCAGGTCCTTCTCCATGAAATACCCTCCCTCCCAGTTTTGTGAAATCATCTGGTGCATATAGGGAAGGTGTCCACACAAGTTCTCGGAGAGGGGCAGAGGCAAATGGGAAGAGCCTTCAAGATCTCTCTGGGCTGTAAAGAAAACATGACTTTGCACCTCTCTCAGTTTAATGAGACACAAGTGTTTGTCTATGGAGGATCAGTTTTGAGGAAGACCAATCTCCTTCTTCTAAGCAATTGTAAATCCAAAATTAAGAGGGTCTAAGTGAGAAAGTATGGAGAAAGAAAAAAAATAACAGCCCTTTATTAAAGGATATATGTGTATTGGCAAAACAACGAAAGAACACAAAACCAACTAAATAATCCGGTACCAAAAATCCCCCTCAAATAAAGGAAAGAGTCTGGTATTCCTTGCTTTTTGGCGCAATTCCAATCACGGTCAGCAAGGGCCGCTGTTGGATCACAGGAGGAGCAGAGTCTGCAGCTGCTCCCTGACAAGGGCCATTTTCACCCCACACACTGAGAAGGGGAAGAGAAAGGGGATGTTTCTGCCTCATCCAAGGAGAAGGGTCAGGTGAAATGTCCCCCAGGAGCAGCTCTCTATCTCCAGGAGTTTTAACCAAAACCTGGTGCATGGGGCTCGTGTGGGGACATCAAATCCAGCCCACATGGGAATATGCAGAGCTCTTTTTTTCTAAAACTTTAACATTACGACACACCTTTATCTACCAACTGATGACAATTTTGATGCAGGAACAGGTGTGACCCTGTGACCTCACATGGTATTTTAACGCTCCAATGGCATGGGCCTTTCTGGGTCCAGCCAGGGCTAGAAATTACTTTTGGCTGGGATTTAGGTTTGGAAAGAAAATCCAAGGAAAGAAAGGAGGGGCAGTAGAACTGTATGAATAAGAAGGTTTGAGGGTCTGGTGGATGTCTCAGTGGAGCTTAGGCGGCAGACGTCTCCGTCCCACCCCCTTGTACCTTCACAGTCTCTTCATGTCTCTCCAGCCATCCCTTTGTATCTCCAGGGCTGTCACTGGGCAGCTCAGCCCCATTCCAGGAGGGACTGTGGGAGGCAGAGGTGCAGTCAGGGAGAGAAATCCATGTTTGTTCTTTATGGGAGCAGAAGCACCTGAGCATTGCACACCCCCATAGCCCTGAGCACAGCAGGGCCTCTGCCCCTGTGTGCCTGTGCAGCCAGAGGAGCATCAGTGTGGGCACAGAGAAGAGCAGACCCGCAGCTGGATCATGTTGTTTATGGACACACAGCTTCCTTTGGACACAGGGGATGGAGATGTCTTCAATCGAGGGGCTCACGTCTCCATGTACAATACAGGGAATAGATTTGTTCTGGATTTATCCATCAGACATTGCCAATACATGTGCGAGTCACAAAGATGCTTTGGGATCAAGGCATCCAGAACACATTTCTGATGGGCCTGGGCCTGGTGGAAGGGCTGGGTGTGGACATGTTGGCATGGCCAGGGCTTGTGGGGAGGTGTTGCCCTGCCAAGCCAAGTGAGACCAAGAACATCCCCGAGCATGACATTTGCAATGGCACGTGTTCCATCCCATCCACACAATAGTCAGTCAGGATGTATCAAAAAGAGCAAGAGCTTTCTGCGCATACACCTTTGGACTAGAAGGTATCTTAGAGAGTACAGAACCCTAGATCTAATATAAGAAAAAATTCCAAACTTAAATTTAAGCCCTAACCCATAACTGTGACCATATCCCTTACTTTAAACCAAATGTTATCTCAACAATAACCCTAACCCTAACCTAATCCTAACCCTAACCCTTAGCCCTAACACTAGCTCTAAACCATAGCCCCTAACATGAACCCTAACCATGACTCATCATCCATCTTGTACAGTTTGTGCACCATTATTGGCACTACATAGAAAACAAGAGCTTTGTGTGCTGCCACCTTTGTCTGGGAGGTATTTTCGTCAGTACTGAACCCAAGACCTAAACCTAAAAAATACGCTCAGTCTGAAACTAATGCCAAACCCTAACTACTAATCATAACCTTATCCCTTAGTCTAACCAAAATGTTACCTGAACCCTAACGCTAACCCTACCCCTAACATAACCCTTACCCTAACCCTAAGATTTACAATAACTTTTACTCATAGCCCCTATCATGAACTGTAAACTTGACTCGGCATATATCTACTGCAGTTGGTATGCCACTTTCAGCACTACACAAAGAGCAAGATCTTTCAGTGCATACATGTTTGGACTGGGAGATAGAGAGTACTGAACACTAGACTAATATTAAAAAACAATCTAAACTTAAACCCTGACCAATAACTGTAACCGTATCCCTAACTCTAACCCAAACATTATCTCAACAATAACCCTAACTCTAACCTAACCCGTAACTAGTCCGAACCCTCATACTAACCCTAACCCTAATCTTAAGCCTAACCCTAACCCTAACCCGGACCCAGAAGATGTAAAAATATGGTTTTCTGGTAAAATATGCTGAGTCATAGTTGGCTGATATGCGCAGTTAGCAGAGTTATATAATGTTATTAGTAGCAAATAGAAGATTATTTATGTAACTTGGAGACCAATAAAGAGTTAACATGAGAAGCCTAAAAGCGTATAAAAAAACCAGCTTCATGCAATAAAGAAATCCATTTTCTGTTTCCACAAGGGTTTGTGTTGTGTCGCGCCTCGACCCGCGACACTAACCCTAACCCTAACTAACCCTAATGCTAAGCCTTACCCTAACCCTAACCTTAACCCTAACTCTAACCCTAACCATAACACTACCCTAACCCTAACACTAATTAACTCTAATGCTAACCCTAACCCTAACCCCAAGCAAAACCCTAAACCTAACCCTAACCTTAACCCTAATATTATCCCAAGTGCTAAACTCTAACCCTAACACTAACCCTAATCCTAAACCCTTACCCAAACCCTAAACCCATCCTGAACCTTACCCTATCACTAACCCTTACCCTAACCCAAACCCTAACCATAACCCTAACCCCAACTCTAACCCTAACCATAAATCTAACACAGACCCTGAAAATAACCTTAACCCTAAACCCAAACCCTAACACTAACGCTAACCCTAAGAACCTATCCTATCCCTCATGCTAAACCCTAACCCTAACCCTAAAAAACCCTAATGCTAACCGTAACCCTAACAAACTCTAATGCTAACCCTAACCCTAACCGTAAACCCTATACCTAACTCTGATCCTAACCCTAAACCTACCCTAACCAAAACCTTAACCCCAACCCTAACACTAACCCTACAAGCCCAACACTAACCCTAATGCTGAACTGAAAACCTAACCCTAACCCTAACCATAATCCAAAACCTAACCCCAACTAACCGTAACCCTAACCCTTACCCTAACCCTAACTAACCCTAATGCTAACCCTACTCTTAACCCTGACACAAACTAACTCTAAACCTAACCCCAACCCCAGCCCCACCCTAACCCTAACCCTAACCTTAAGCCTAACCTTTAACCTAAACCTAACCCTAATGCTAACCCTAACCCTAACCCTAATCCTAACCCTAACCCTAACTCAAACTAACCCCAACTGTAACCCTAACACTAACCCTAATCCTAAACCCTAACCTTAACCCTAACCCTAAACCCCTAATCCTAACCTTAACCCTAACCCTAAACCCCTAACCCTATCCCTAACGTTAAACCCTAAACCTAACACTAACCCTAACCCTGAACCTAACCCTAACCCTAGCCCTAACCTAGTTTTACCTAAACCCTAGTCCTAACCTAATCTTAATGATCGTCCTAACCCTAACCCTAACCCTAATCCTAACTTAACCCAAACCCTAACCCTTACCCTAACCCTAACCCTAAACCTTAACCCTAAACTCTAACCCTAAATCTTGCCCTAATGTTGTAGTATGTTGAGGACAACCAAAATAATAGAACTGGGCATCTTATGATGATAGCCTAAATTCAGCTTTTATTTGCTTCATCTCGTATATTACATCTTCTGCTCACACCGCTGCACTCACACACTCCTGTAGAATCTTACATACTAACACTATTCTTAGCTCTGTTATCTATAATTTACCATTAATCTTCACATATGATTGGATGTTCACGTCTTATTTACATTCTTTTCCATGCTGCTAGGCTGCACGGCCTTGCTGCATCCTCCGACAACCTAACCCTAACCCTTACCCTAACCCTAAAGCTTAAGCCTAAACCTAAACCTAACGCTAACCCTAAGCCTACCATAACCCAAACCCTAACTCCAACCCTAACCCTAACTCTAACCCTATCCCTAACTCTAACCTTAACCCTAAACCTAACCATTACTATAACCCTAACCGTATCCCTAACCCTAACCTTAACCCTTAAATTAACCCTAACCCTAACCCAAACCCTTACCAGAACCCTAATCCTAACCCTAACCCTAACCCTAACCCTAAACCTTAACCCTAACCTTAACCCTAAAACCCTAACCCTATCCCTAACGCTAAACCTAAAACTAACCCTAACCCTAACAATAAAGCTAAAGCCTAACCATAACCCGAACGTACTCTAAACCTAAACCAAACCCTAACCTTAACCTTAACCTTAACCCTAACACTAACCCTAAACCTTCCCATATCTCTAACCCTAACAATAACCCAAACCCTAACCCTAAACCTAACCCAAACCCTTATCCTAATGCTAACCCTAACACTAACCCTAAACCTAAACCCTAACCCTATTCCAATTGCTAAACCCTAAAATTAACCTTAACCCTAAACCTGAAGCCTAACCCTAAACCTAACCCTAACCCTAATTCTAGTCTGAAACCTAAACCCTAAGCCTAAGCCTAACCCTAACCCTAAGCATAAGGCTAAGTAAACCCTAATCCTAACCCTTTCCCTAGCCCTTACCATATCCCAAACCCTAAACCTATCCCTAAAACCCTAACCACATCCCAAACCCTAAATCCTAAACCTAACCCTAACGCTAAACCCAAAGCCTTATCCGAAACCCAACCCTTACTTTAGTCTTAGCCCTATCCTACACCTACAATAACTCTAACCCTATCCCTAACCCTAACCCTAACCCTAAACCTAACCCTAACTCTAACCCTAACCCTTACCTTAACCCTAACCCTAACCTTAACCTTAACCCTAATCTTAAAGCTAACCCTAATCCTAACGCTAACCCTAACACAAACCCTAACACTACCCTAACACGAAACCATAACCCTAACCATAATCCTAACCCTAACCCAAACGCTAACACTAATCATAACCCTAAAATCTAACACTAACCCTAAAACCCTCGCCCTATCCCAAACGCTAAACCTTAGAACTAACCCTAACCCTAACCCCTAAGCCTAAACCTAACCCTAACCCTAACCCTAAAACCCTAACACTATCCCTAACGCTAAACCCTAAACCTAACCCTAACCCTAACCCTAACCCTAAAACCCTAACACTATCCCTAACGCTAAACCCTAAACCTAACCCTAACCCTAACGCTAAACCCTAAACCTAACCCTAACCCTAACTCTAACCCTAAAACTAACCCTAGCCCTAACCCTAACCGTTTGGGGACTCAGACGGGCCATTTCGGTGCGAGGGTTCTAACATCCAACAAATGAAGTTCCAGCTAGGAAAAAAAGCCCTTACCCACCATCTTTCTTGGGCAATTGGTGATCCACCCTTGGCTCTCCAGGCACACATGGAGCTTCCTGTGCTGGCACTTTTTGTCTGGGAGGAATCTTCATTCTTAGTCGATTTTGGATGAAGACTGACCATTTCAGCGCAGGACTTCTGACACCAAACAAATGAAATTCCACCCAGGAAAAAGAGGCTATACTCTCCATCTCTCCTGTGCAATCTTCACTCTTATTTAATTTTGTGACTAGTATAATCACCCAATTACCTTAATAATTAGGACTGCATTACTCCCTATTTAGCCTTTAAATGTGCTCCCTAATTACAGCTAAATTACCCATTTAATTAAGGCATAATTACCCCTTTATTTAGCCTAATAATTAGCTTTTAATTAGCACTAAATTAGTGTGTTAATTAGGGCTTAATTACCCATTTAATTAGCTCACTGATAAGATCTTACTTTGTGCTGAATTACCTCTTGAAATAGGGCTTAATTACCCTTTTTATTATCCCACCAATTAGCCCTTAAATTCCCCTTTATTACGACTTAATTAGGCCATCAAGTATCCAAGCACGCAACCAAATACCCCCTTTCCCAATCTCCCGCCGTAACCCCAACCCCCTTCCTTACCGAATCTCTCACCCTAGCGCTGACCCCATTATCGCATTAGCTACTAAGGCTTAGAGTTAGGGTTAGGGTTTTAGGGTTATGGTTATGGTTTTAGGGTTAGGGTTTTAGAGTTAGGGTTAGGGGGTTACAGTTAGGGTTTGAAGGTTACAGTTAGGGTTTTAAGGTTAGGGTTTTGGTTAGGCTTAGGATTAGGGTTAGGGTTTAGGGTTAGTTAGGGTTAGGGTTTTAAGGTTAGGGTTTTGGTTAGGCTTAGGATTAGGGTTAGGGTTTAGGGTTAGTTAGGGTTGGTGTTAGTGTTGGGGTTATGGTTTAGGGTTAGGGTAAGGGTTAGGGTTAGGGAAGGGTTAGAGTTAGGGTTATGGTTAGGGTTGGGGTTAGGGTTGTTAGGGTTAGGGTTAGTTGGGTTAGGGTTAGGGGTTAGAGTTAGGGTTAGATATCTTGTTTTGGGATCTCGGCGTCTTCTCAGAGCAGCAGGCATTCGCAGCTGAGCTGCAGTTTCTCTGATTGTTTCCAGTGGTGTATCGGCCGAACTCAGAGGTCAAATCACATAGAGACACCAGCTGTGGCTGCTAACGCTGATCTAACTTTATTTTACAGAATGGAGGGTTCTTATATGCACATAAGAGAGGTTCTGGAAAAAGGGAGTAGGTATATATAAACCTGGGCAGGGCATTGGATAGGATTTAAGATCGATATACATAATAGAGGGAATACATGCATGTTTAGGTAACTACTAAATTCTTAATTGGGAAAACTAACTGTCCCTGACTGGACACTGGCCAGTAAGATAAACCTGCTCTCCCCCACAAGGGAGAAAGCACACTATCTAACAAATAGTTTGTCTGTGATGCTGTCTGGCCTATGTTGCCAGAAGTCATTTATTTCCACCTTCTAAATTCCTCTTCCTTATCCAAGTTACCCCCAACAGTTAGGGCCAGGGTAAGGGCTAGGGTTAGGGCTAGGGCTGGGGCTACGGTTAAGTTTAGGGTTAGGGTTAGGGTTAGGGTTAGGGTTAGGGTTAGGGTTAGGGTTAGGGTTAGGGTTAGGGTTAGGGTTAGGGTTAGGATTAGGATTAGGGTTAGGGTTAGGGTTAGAGTTAGGGCCAGATGTGGGGTCTGGATACAGGATGGGTGCTAGCAAGGAGCCCTGGGAGTTCTAGTTTTTAAGAACTCTGTTAAGCATGTGGAGTTGAAGGCTTGGATAGGATTTTCTGATAATGTCACATGTGTTGTGACCTGTCACCATTTGAAACAACTGTATAAGCCCTTGTCTCTTCCAATAAAGCATGGCATTTTTTACATACCACATGAGTGTCAGTTTCTGGTCCCTAGGACTGTTTATTTATGATATTAATACAACTGCTACCTTTGGCAGCCAGAGATAACCTTGGCAGGAAAATGCTCACCTTGCTTGTCTGCACTGTGGTGACCATAGCCCAAACCAATGCTTGCATCCCACTTCGAAAGAAAGAAGAAAAAGAGGCTCACACAATGACCTCTGACAAGAAGTGCCTGTAAGAACTTCAAAGACAGACCCACAAGAATCTTACATGGGGAATATTCTACACTCTGCCCTGCACACCCTAGTGCCGCCCGTAAAACTCAGCGTCTCCGCTTCCCTCTCGTAAGAAACTTCATCCTAATCATCCCATTCCCTACGCTCATTTCAAAAGCCCTCCCAGCAATTCCCAAGCCTATACCTGGCTCTCATCCTCTCTCTGCCTCAGAGCCCTTCACTTATCTTGCAGAGAGATGAGCCTGTCCATCCACCTTCAAAAACCATGTCCCTTCCGGCTGCCTCAGGGCATCCTGCAGTAAATGCGCTGGGGCAGCATTTACTTCTCTTCTTCAGCTCCAAGAAAGGAAACCAAAATCAATGCATTACTTTAGCAGCACATCAGCCATGCCCCAACCATTCCCACACTCACCCTCTCCTAAGTGCACCCAAGTCCTCGTGTCACTGCTTCCAGCAAGTGGTGCAGCTTGCCCCTCCAACTGCATGGCACACCTGGAACAGGGAAAAAAAAGCTTTTGAGGGCACTTCTGACTCTTCCCTGGACCCCTGCTGGACCCCTGCTCCCCCTCGATACCTCCCCGACTCACATGGGACGCTCATTTCTTTTCAAAGGTTACCAGGCTGGCACCTTGAAAGAGAAGAGGGGAATGCTTAAATGCCTATCCCTGAAGTAGCCTGCCATTGCCCACAAGGCCAGTGGAAGAGCACCTGACCTTGTCGCTCGGCTCCTCGACCCATGGCTCTGCTCCTCTGGGAATACGGATGGCCACTGCAAAGAAATCACAGAGCTCAAAGCAAATAGAGGCGGATCCCCTTAGAGTGCAACATTCTGACCAAAGTTCCCCTCTCAGGTTCCTTTATGCTTTATTCCTCTTACTGCAAGGACCTCCTTCCCATTCTGCTGACGCTTGTCAGGTTGTGCATCACTGGAAAAAAAGCAAATGACAAAGGATGTGCTTAGATTCACCAAAATTAAACCTACCAGAAATACTGCCTGATTTTTACCAGCAAGAAAATGCTCACCTTGCTTTGAATTACAGACACTATTTGGCATCTTATCTCTGTCTACAAGCTCCAGAACCTTCTTGACCTCTGACAAGAAGCACCTGCCAGAACTGCAAGAACGAATGCACAAGAATCTCAAGTGTGGGAGATTCTACGCTCTGCCCTGCACACCCTCTTGCTGAGGACACAACTCAGCCTTCCGCTTTCCTCTCCTAAGGGACTTGTTCCTAAAGCTCTCCTGGCAATTTCCAAGCTTGTACCCAGCTATCATGCCCTCTCTGGATCAGAACCCTCAACTTATCTTGCAGAGAGCTGGGCCTGTCAATCCACTTTCTAAAAGCATGCCCCTTGGGCTGGCTCAGAGGTTACCGCAGTCACACCAGGCCCTGCTAAGACCCCCTTAACATGGGCTGGGCACTGGAGGCAGGGGGAGAGCCCACCCTGGGTGTGGCCACTCTTCCCCAGCCCTGTCTGGCCCAGCTTCCTCCACCCTGTACACTCACCGCTGGACAGCCTGTGCTGGGGCAGCATTTACTTCTTGGGCCCTTCAGAGCTGCCCCCATGGGGACACTTGTATTTTATGTGCCAGCACCGGAGCCAACCCAACTAGTCCTGCCCCTTGTCCCCAGCCTGGCTCACTGACTCCTAGTGGCCCCTGGAACCCAAAAACCAAAGGCTGCCACCCACAGAGTGCAGCCCCACCCTCTGCAATGGGGACCCAGGGGTTCCCCTCACCAAGCCGCCCCTGTAAACCCTTGTCAGAGAGAAAATTGGGTGACCTGAGTCCTGGATGCTTATAGTAAAGAGGTCAAAACATTTCTTGAATAATGGAGGGGGTTGCCTTTTTTATTCTTGACATTTCCAGTTCTCCATCTGGGGGCAGGATGTCCTCTAGGCTGATGTTTTATTCCCTATGGAGTGAGTGCAGCCTCTGAGGGCTGAGCCCTCTCTGACTGGGCTTGGCCTGTCCTGGAGAGCCTCAGGCCTGGCTGGGCTGCCCCAGGCAGACGCTGCAGGAAGAAGAGCTCAGGCCACCTGTGTCTGGTGTCCTTGGGGCTCAGCCTGTGCCCCATTCCTGCCCAGGGGCTGAGCCCACCTCTGCCTTGGGGCCTTGGGAAAGGGCTGGAAAGGAAGAGGTCCAGGAGCCTTGGGGTCTGCCCAGCTTTCCTCCTCCCTGGGGGTTCCCAGTCCTCTCCTTGTAGCAGTTATTCATATAATAAATAATAAGTCCCATGGGGACCATGAGGGCACCAGCATGGTGTGTAACGAGAGTCCTTTATTCAAAAAGATCACAGCTTATATAGAAGTTTCAAATGCTGGCACGTCACTACATGTGACTATGTCAGTCAATTCCATACAAGCATCCAACCGCACATGTGCAACAGAGTACTTAAAACTACAATTCCCAGAAAGCCTTGAGGCACCTGGTCTAACCACACCCACATCTCCCCCGTTTTATTAATAACAAAATATAGAACAGTGCAAATTTAAAAAACAGTGCAAATCTTAAACTATTTTTCTACAAAACACTTAACATAGTAAACTTACCCCTTATTTAAACCTTATATACCTAAGAGTTCTATGCAATAACAAAACTTTATTAATCAAAAACCTTATTTACCTAAGAGTTTTATGTAACTGGGTAGAACAAAAAACCTTTATCTGAGGGTCTACATATAATTGGGGAAACTTACTTTATTAAAACACAAGGAAAAGCTAAAGGAGGAACATCATCTTCTGAGGTCTTTTTAAGGTGATGTGGTTAGAGGTAGTGTTTATTTCAGATATATTACATAAAGTGCATATGGTTACATACATTCATACATTCACTCAATCTCTCTCCCATTCATTTGGTGGCCACCACATTCTCTCTTCATTCATGCATACTTGCAACTTAACAATTCTTAAATGAAATCTGTTTAATTCATCAGTTACTTAATCACATGCATATTGTTACCCTGTATACCCCCTTTTTTTGTAGTTAATATTGAAAATTAATGAGTTTGAAGGTATAATACTGGTAAGTAGTGTGTATATTCCTGAGTGTGTAGTTAGAAAAATGAATAGATAAGTTAGTCTTACTATCTGTTAATTAATAACAATGGAAATTCTTAAAGATGTTAATTACATTACTCAAACAAGATAGTTATAACATTTAAACTTATCTAGATGGATTTAAGAACTTAACAATCCTAAACAATGCTTAGTAAATGTTAATATTAGTAATTTAAACAAAGCTACAGGGAAATTAGAAACTTAAAAATGTATTAGTAAGGTAATGTTGAATATTTCTTTCTTATTAATGTAAAGACAAAATCTAAAGATAGTTAACTAAATTATTTTAGACAAGAACATTTCTAATAATTTCTGAAGACTTATGTGTAAAACATGGAAAAAAAAGTCAGTATATGTAGTTCTGCATAGCTTCAGCTCCAGTCTGGGTCTTTGTCGGGGCCACTGCCCCCCTCAAGGGGGGTGGTGCTATGCCGCTGGTTACTGCCGCCGGGCCTCAGCTCAGCTTGGCTCGGCACTGCACTGTGCCGCGCTGTCAGTTTCGGTTTTCACTGGGGGCTGGCCCCCATGCCCCTGTGGCGGCTGAAAGGCGGTGCCGCACTGTGCCACGTGTGAGGCTGTGCCAAGCTGTGCTGCTGCTGGCCCGGGTGTTACCAGCAGAAAGCAGCCGTCCCGCGGTTGTCGAGCGCCCCAGGACACCTTGTCACGGCGTCTGGTATCGTGGGCGTGTAGTTTTTCAGTTGCATTAGGAATTCCACGAGCGACGTGGTGGATACTGTGGGTTTCGTATCGCTGTTGGCCACGGGCGGGACGTACATGCCATTGGACACTGCCCCATCCGGGCAGTTGCCAGCAGCGGCCAGGCTGGGTTTGTTGTTCTCGGCCGGCGCGGGGAGGGTTGTCGTGGCGGGCGCGGGGTCCATATTGGCGCTGCCTGCAGTCCCTCGCGCTGCTCTGCTCTTGGCCCGTCTGACTGCGGCCGCCGAGAGCTCCTCCAGTTCTGCGTTCTGCACCTGCTGTCAGCACCTCTCTTCTCTCGGTCCTGGGATTCGATGAGACCTGCTGTCCGGCGGCCCTAGTACCCTCCTAGTACCCTGCGACGCCGGGCCACTTGCCCGCCGGTCTCCCCCCAGCTGACCCGGAGCTGGCCGTGGCGCACCGCCGTGAAGGAAATGCGCCTGACTAGGGCCACCCACTGGCCGGGAGGCGGTCTTTGCGCACACCCAGTGCACGAGCCCAGCCTGACCCGGCCTGGCTGTACTGCCTGTGTACGCTCTGCGTGGCCACACTTGGCTGGGTCTCACGAGTTGCTGTCCACATTTTATCTGCCTCGAGACGCCCCGGCCGCGCTCCCCTGCGCTGCCTGTTTTGGCTTGCTAATTCTGCGAGTGCCGTCACAGTAGCATAAAGCCTTGCAAGCAGCCTCGCCCTCACCAGTCCGAGCCGCCGCCCCCGGCCCCGTCCACAAACTCGCGCCATTGCTCCAGCACAAGCTTGCCTCGCCGCCCACAGTCCCGAGTGGCCCCACGCCAGTCCGAGACACCCTGTACCTGCTCCTCCAGGTCGCCCCGGCCTGGAGTCCCCTGGACTCCATCCACAAACCTGTGTCACAGTCCCAGGGCAAGCCCGCTCGGCCGCTCGCCCTGCCGCTCGGGATGGCCGTGGCGCCGCCCCACGGCCTTTCTCCAGGCACGGCGGCTGCCCCTCCGGGCCGAGGCTCCACGAGGAGCTCCACACGGGTTGGGGGCGTGGCAGGTGCTGCAGCGCTTGGGCTACCGTCTCCCGCTCGGCTGCATCTCGGCTGGGCCCCGGCCTGCTTACTGCCCCCGGGCAGAGGCGTCCTGTGGCTGTGCCGCCCCAGTGCCCCCGCCCCGCGCTGCTCTGGGTGTGGTGCTGCCCGCAGTGGCCAGGCTGGGCTTGTTGCCCTCGGCAGGCACGGAGGGGGCCATCGCGGCGGGTGTGGGGTCAGCATCGGCGCTGCCGCTTATGGTCCTGGCTCTGCTCTCGGAGCCGCCCACTTCGTCACTCACAGTCTCGAGCAGCTTCATGCTGCTCTTTTTAAACATCACGCCATTGCTGCCGGTAGGCACAGCAGCTGCTGCCTAGTTACTGGCTTCCAGCACGGAGTACGCTCTGCGCATGCCTCCAGCAGAGGCAGTCTACAAAATGCCCATGAGACAGGAAGAGACGGCACTACCTCCTGCTCCCAGCATGGGCAACATGGCGCCATCCATGCCCCGGCGTGGTCGCCGTGTGTCTGCAAGTTTGTAATGGCCTGGGAATTCAACGTCTGCTTCTTCTTGCCAGCCACCCATTTTGCGACACACACCTTTCTCCCAGGACCCATGCATCCGTGAAAATGCAGCACAAAAAGGCACATTTCAAGGTCCCTTCTCCGTGCTCCCGGCACCCCCTCCCTCATGGTAACACCACGTGGAGTTTTTTGTCCGGGCATGTCTGGGGGAGGGGAAGATTCAAAGCCTCTCTCCGCGGACTCCACAATGTCTATTTTCTTAAACTCTACTTTCTCTCTGTTTCTCCACTCCTCTTTCCAAGTAGTTTCTTTAAAAATTGTAAATAATAGCAGTCCTAAAACAGTTATTTTCATTAATTTTAAAAGTCCAGCTATTTTATGTCTGTTAACTTGTTTCCAAGTCTTTTCACTATCAAGCTTAAGGCTTTTCCAATATTCTGTGGTTCACGTGAATGAAAAGTTTTCATTTTTTCTCTCTTTTTTCTTTTTCTATTTTTTTTTTCTATTTTTTCCTACCCTCTCACCTGGACGTAGGTTTTTCTTTTCCTTTCTTGTTTCGTGTTTCTTCTTTCTTCTCGAGAGCTGTCGTCTCAAAACGTAGGCAATTTCCTACCGAGATTTAGGCCTTTAATCTGAGCTCCACCCGGCAATTGTCGCTGACGCCCATCAAAGGATTCATTCTCTGGTACCTGGCGTCTGTTGTCTTTTTAACGGCGGGCGTTCTTCAGCTTTAAATATAGGCTGGTTCCTAATGCCTGGTCCGTAGTAGTCCCTGATGCAGGGCAAGGTTTAAGTCCTTTTTACGGGTGCCAAATGTAGCAGTTATTCATATAATAAATAATAAGTCCCATGGGGACCATGAGGGCACCAGCGTGGTGTGTAATGAGAGTCCTTTATTCAAAAAGATCACAGCTTATCTAGCAGTTTCAAATGCTGGCACGTCACAACATGTGACCATGTCAGCCAATCCCATACAAGCATCCAACCGCACATGTGCAACAGAGTACTTAAAACTACAATTCCCAGAAAGCCTTGAGGCACCTGGTCTAACCACACCCACATCTCCTGACACCCTGTTGGCCCCAGGCCTTGCCAGCTCCATGTCACTGGCCTTACCCCCCTCCTTGCCCTCTCTCCAGCCACTCCTGCCTTTTATGTCAAGGCACCATCTAAGGAAAACCCCGGTTATCAGCAATGGCACCTGTGGGACGGCTGCAAGTGTCGAGTGTGCCAGGTAAGAGCAGGAGCACAGAGAGCCTGAGGAGCCAGGAGATGCCCTGGCTGGGCATTGTGCTGCGATGGGGAGGAGCTGACCCCTCTGTACAGTCTCTAGCAATCACTCCCAGCCAAGTTCTGCCCAGGCTCTGTGCACAGGGACAGAGCGCTGACAGTTTTCAGCCCCTGCGCTGTTCCACAAAGGCTGTGATGTCACAAGGCCCTTGCCTGGCACCCAGGAGATGGGCAAGGCAATGCAAGGACAGAGCCTCTGAGCCACCAGCATGCTGTCCCAAAGGCTGGGATGGCACAGAAGCCCAGAATCCATGAGGCTGGCAGAGACTTCGGAGATCAACAGGCATCCAGCCTTCAACCCATCCCCAGCATGTCACACAGACCACGGCACTAAGTTTGCCATGTTCAGTCTTTCCTTAAATACCTCCAGGCATGGTGACTCCACCACCTCCCTGGGCAGCCCATTTCAATACCTAATCCCTGTTTCTGTCAAAAATTCCTGCTCCTGTCCCTGACAATCATCTCCTGACTGGCAGGTCCTCATGTCCTCTTGCCCAATCGCCTGTTGCCTCACAGAAGAGGCTGACCCCATGTGGTGGTTTTAATCTAGGCCTTCCCTGGTTACCAGTTTGTAACCAAGGAAGGGGCAGTCTTCCCAGTATTCCATATGTATAAGGCCTGTCATACTTCAGTGGTCACAGACCTGAGAAAGAAATCTATTTTTAAGACCAGGACATCAAGAAGGCACAATTTCTAAGCCATAAAGACACAGAAACCAGAGATGAAGATAAAACTAATACAGACAATTACTGAGACTGTTCCTATCTTGGGAAAAGATAAGAAAAGGACAAAAATTGTGGACTAAGTATCATACAAAGTGAGAAATCAATAGCCAGTAGAAGAGAGAATAAGAATTAATGCAGTGAGCTACATAACTTGTAAGGCAATGGACATTATTCCTTTGTTTGCTAAAATGTCGAAATAGTTCAAAATTTTGAGAACTGATGTCCATGTGTTAGAGAGCAATCCCCATGTCCCTTCAACTCTAGAACCGAACCAACTGATCAGATTTTATTCCCTGGCTTTTGCTGACAGTTAATGGGGACACAGATTAGACAAAGTAGCCCTGGCACAGCAGACAAGACGAACTGTTGGCCCTGCAGCGGGTACCAAAGGAGTTTTGGGAAGATCTTCCAATTCTCTGGTCTGGAGATTTCTCCACTCCTTCTCTTCTGGGAAAAAGAACAGGACATTAATTTAGGGTGCTTGATTTTAAGGTATTTTGCCTGTACATAAGGCACACCAATGGGAAGGACGCAGTGTGAGGCTGAGAGGTTTCTGTCATGGTTTGTGGGCTTGGGTAAGATTGGGAGATATTTACGGGACTCCCATAAAATCTTGGCTTTGGGAAAGGTTGGGAAAGGAGTTAAAAGGTGGTTTTGTCTGAGGTGTTAAACATGGGAGTGGGTCTATCTTCACAATGCCCAAGACAAGAGATCACAGAAAGCTGCCCTGCAGGTTATATTTTAAGGAACAGAAAAAGAGACCGAGGGTAAGGGGTTTCTTTCCTGGAGGGACGGGCTGTTGTTCACTTGTAGGAGCCCTGCACTGAAATTGCCAGTCCGGCTCACAAATTTGAATACAGATGAAGATTCCTCCTGGACAAAAGCTTCCAGGACAGAAGGGTCTTGCTGCCCATGAAGTGCCCAGGGTGGCCCACCAGCTGCACCCGAGAGATTGAGGCTATGGGCTCTCTTTCCTGGGGAAAGGGCTGTCGTTCGCTTTTCAGAGGTCTGCTCTGAAATTGTCAGACCTACTCCAAAACTGAATACCTATGAAGATTCCTCCCAGACAAATAATGCCAGGAAAGAAAGCTCTTGTTGCCAATGGAGTACTATGGTTGGCCCACCACTTGCACCTGAGACCCCAGAGGTAAGGGCTTTCTTTCCTAGGGGAAAGTGCTGTCATTCGCTTGCAGGAGCCCTGTGCTGAAATTACCAGTCTGACTTAAAAAATTGAACACAACTGAAGATTCCTCCCAGATAAAAGACTGCAGGGATAGAAAGCTTTTGATGCCCCTAGAGTGCCCAGGGATGTAACTGCATCTGAAACCCAAAGGTTACAGGCTTTCTTTGCAGGGGGAAAGGCCGTGACTTCACAGAGTCCCCTGGCAGATGGGTGGAGCTGCACTGTGGGGGTGTGAGGCATTGGTTCTTCGGTTTCCAGGGGCTATTCCAGAATGCAGAGGATAAGCTGTGACATCACAAAGGGCCCCATGGCACATGGGTGGGGCTGCATTCTGACCTAGTGGGGTGTTGGCTGTTTGGTTTCCAGGGCCCATTCTGGAAAGGAGACTACAGCCCATGACTATGGCGTTTCAGGTCACAGCAAGGGTGTTAGAAAAGCATTCTGGGAGTTGTGGTCCATGGGTACTCCATCACACATGAGCAGTGGAGTGCTTGTTTAGTATTGGTCAAGAAGGTCACATGTTTTGAAGTGTTGCAATTTGAAACCACTATTTAAGCTTTTGTCTCTCTCAATAAAGAATCTTTTATTACACACCATATAGGTGTCTCTGGGGTCCACTAGGACCCTTTATTTATTATATTAATAATATTGCAACATATGGCACCTGAACAGGGACAAATATGGAAAGTGTCAGGAACCAGCCTAAATTAGCGCTGATGGATGCTCGCCAGAGAAAAGCAAAAAACACCATGTACCAGAGAAAAAAAGCCTCTGATGGGCGTTGGTGGGAAGAGCCGCAGATGAGCTCGGAGAAAAAGTTTGCACAAATAGCCTGGGAAAGTAGGAAGAAGTCCTATGTTGAAAGAGAGAAGCTCTTGAGAAGTAAGAAGAAAAAGCTGCATCTGTGTCCCAGGTGAGAGGCTGAAAAACGGGAACTTATAATTCACGTGAATTACACAAAAATGCAGAAGTTTTAGCTCAAACTGTTCCTTGTGACATCAGCAATGTCCCCAATGATGTCATTGGTGTCTCTCTAATGTCAACCCTTTCCTTGTGAAGACGCTGATGTCCCTGTGACATCAGCGCTGTCCCTTTGTTATCAACAGTCCCATGTGATGCCACTGTTCCCAAATAATATCACCTATGAGTGTGTGATGTCACCACTGTCCCCTGTGGTGTTGCCACTGTCTCCAGTGATGTCACCGATGTCACTGTGATATCCAAACTGTCCCTTTGTTCTCACCAGCCACCTATGATGTCACTGGTCCTCAGTGATGTCACCCATGTCCCTGTGATGTCATCAGACCCCTTTGATGTGACTGATGTCCCTGTGACATCACGGCTGTCCCATTGTTTTAACCATCACCCTGTGATGTCACTGGTCCCCAATGATGTCACTGCTGTCTCTGTGGTGTCACCACTGTGCCAAGTGGTGGCACCTTGTCCCCGTGATGTCACCAATATCCCTGTGATGTCACTGATTTCCCTGTGATACCAGGCCTATCCCTTTGTTTTAAACAGTCCCCTGTGATGTCACTGGTTCCCAGTGATGCCACCCATGTCCTTGTGATGTCACCATTGTCCCCTCTAATGTCACCAATATCTCCAGTGATGTCACTGATGTCTCTTTGATGTCAGCCATGTACTTGTGATGTCACTGATGTTTGATGTCACCAATGTACCTGTGACATCACAGCTGTCTCTTTGTTTTTACTAATCCACTGTGATGACACTCATCCCCAATGATGTCACCAATGTCCCTTTTATTAGGTTTAGGCTTAGGGTTAGGGTTTAGGCTTAGGTTTAGGCTTGGGTTTTGGGGTTGGGGTTAGGGTTAGGGGTTAGGGGTGAGTGTTAGGGTTTAGGGTTTATGGTTAGGGTTTAGGGTAAGGGTTAGGGTTTAGGGTTTAGAGTTTGGGTTTGGGTTCAGGTTAAGGGTTAGGATTGGAGGTTAGGGTTTAGGGTTAGGTTTAGGCTTACATTTAGGCTTAGGTTTTAGGGTTAGGGGTTAGGGTTTCGAGTTAGGTTTAGTTTTAGAGGGTTTCTTAAGTTAGGTCTAGGGTTCAGTACAGATGAAGATACCTCCCAGACAAAGGTGCCTGCACACAAAGCTCTTTCTCTTTGTGCAGTGCCCAGAGTGGTGTAGCAACTGCACTGGAGAGACGCAGATTCAGGGCTTTCTTTCCCGGGTGGAACGGCAGTCGTTCTCTTGTAGGTGTGCTGGGCTGAAATGGCCATCCCACAGTGTGACACATTTGCTTGTTCTAAGGAAAAAAGGAATTGAGCACTGAATGTTTTCCTTCCCTCACTTCCCCACTTTGTGGGAGGGATGTTGAATGGGCAGGTTGGCCTTGCCTTGGGTAATTGAGCAACACAAAAGAACTGGTCAGGGTCTCAGATTCCAGACTGATGGCCCTCAAAGTCTGTGGGGAGGGATAAGGATTTTTTTTTTTTTTCTTTTCTTATACTTCTCCTGGGAAACAGTGTCGAAGTTTGTAATTGGGGAGGGGAGCTGACCAGCTCGGGGTTTGTTGCTCTCTTGTGATCTAAAATAGAGAGTGCAACAGGCTGTGCAGCAAGCACACTGTATCTCACTACGTAAGGAAGAGGCAAGACGCAGGCGCAGTGCAAGTAACAGCCAGGGCTGATCCAACTTTATTAAGAAAATGGAGGGTTTAAATAGGGTTTGGGATGGAAGGGACGAGAACTTGGGTGGAGGAAGAGAGGAGCATGCAAATCCTCTTACAATAATAGGATAACAGGTTATACATAATCATGAAGGGGTTGAACAGGGTGGTAACTGGGGAGTGGCTTTGGGCTAGAGCCTGCCAAACGCTTTGATTGGTTGCTACCTCATGGTAGTTCAACTCAAGGGAAAACTGTTGCTATGCCTGCTTGGCAAAAAGTCCATGAAAAAGGAACATAAGATGGAGAACAAACCCACATGTAGGTTTATTTCACTTAACATAAATCAGAGTGTAAAGTCCCAGGTGGCGATTTTCCAGGTCCTGACTCATCCAGCTGATCTCTCTCTGCAAATACTGCTTTCCATTCCCTGTAAGATGACTTGTTCTCACTCTCAGGTGACTCACAATCCCCAACAATTCCTTCTGTTTTGTCTTTTAAATGAACTGAAAAGATACACCTAGTAGCAGTTCCTTTTAGGTAAGAATAGAGAGAGGTTAACGAGACAGAGATGCAGACCAAAAGTATTTGTTTCAACCAGCTGGGGAGAAAAGGTAAGTTTAGCCCATCAAATATATCATTGGAGTAAAAGCTAGCTGGTTTCCGAGCAGCGGTAAACAGGTTTTTAATGTAGAAATACTGTAGTAAACAAACTTTGTTTGGTCAGTTTCGCTGGTGAAATTGAAATAACACAGATTCTGAAAATTGTAATTTTGAGACTCTTGACACCTAAGATTATTGGTCAGCAGAAAATAATCAATAGCTACTTGATAGTTGAGAGACACACTATTGAATATCAGAGAACTGTTTAGTAACTTATGGATCGTGATGCTGATGGCATGGGCTTCGCTTAAGAGCCAGTGTTTCATATTATTAAGAAGTTCAAAACTCTGCACTGATTCTATTTTAGAAAGGATCGAAAAATTTTTCCACAGATCAATTTTTTCATTTTGAGAAAGGGAGGGCATCTTAGTATTTTCTTTACTTTGGGGTTTTGAAAAAAGAAATTTGGCAAAGTTAAATATAATCAGTTTTCCAATGGTACAAGGTCCCCAACTGGAAAAGATGGGACTCTGGACCAGGCTCTATCTCCACAAATTAAAAATTCCTCTTCCATAAGTTTTCTACATTTTTTGTAATTATGGGAATATACTTCTGGTACAGGGGAAGTGGAGCACCATAGGGATGCGTTTTTGTAGTATGGAGAATTAGAGGTTACGTGATGTTTTCCTGAGAATGCAGAGTTTCTATCAGTAAAAAAGAAGCAATAATCAGACATCATGGAACCTAAAATTTCTACCTCTAAAGGTTCTTCCTCAGTTGTCCTATGAAGTCTGAAGAACCATTCTACAGCATGTTTGAAAGGAAGCCCAATTATACAAGATTTGAGAGGGTTGTCAACGTTAAGGGTGGTTAGACACACAGAGTCTGTTTTTACACTTTGTGCCAGAGTTACCCACACATTCCCATGACCCTGCAGTGTTCCTGGAGGTAGGTTGTTTATCAGTTGTCCGTTGACTGCTGAGATGGTGGCAAAGATGATGAAGACCCAGGGTGGACCTCATCAAGTTGGGACCCATAGCGTTCCTGTTTCTGTTAAAATACAAGCATACCCCTTTCCCCATGTTATGAGGGGGAAGGGGCCTTTCCACTGGTTAGTAAGTAGATCTTTGTATATAACTTGTGCTTTTTGCTGCTGTAAAGATGGATTATTTGCAAAATGTTTACAGGCTGGTCCTCGCTGTCTTGCCTGTTAAGAAAGTTTAACACATAGGTCGCTTTTGCAAGTTTCTCCTGTGAAGTGAGACCTGACCCCCCTTTTTCCTGTTTTTTAAGAATGTTTTTTAGGGTATAGTGGGTGCGTTCCACTATTCCCTGGCCTGTAGGATTGTGAGGGATGCCTGTGGTATGTTTGATGCCCCACCGTTGCATGAAAATTTGGGTGCCTGAGGACAAGTATGCAGGTCCGTTGTCAGTCTTGATTTGATGTGGAACTCCCATCTGTGCAAAAGCCAGAGTCCAATGTTTTCTGGCGTCTTGACTTTTTTCACCGGTGTGTGCCGTAGCGACTAAAAATTTTGAGAATGTATCAATAGAGACATGGACGAATTTTAACTTGCCAAATTGTGGCACATGAGTGACGTCAGTTTGCCAAATTTGTAAAGGTTCTAAACCTCTGGGATTTACCCCAGCGGGTTGGAGAGGGGTGACTTTTTGGCAGTCAGGGCAAGCCCTGACTATATCCTTGGCCTGATTTTGGGTAATTTGGAATTGTTTGGTTAATGCCCTTGCATTTTGGTGAAAAAAGTCGTGGGAAATCCTTGACTGCTCCAATATTTTGGGGACAACAGATACTCCTGCCAGAAGGTAGGCGCAGCAATTCCCCTCAGCTATAGGACTGGGGAGAGTGGAATGGGAGCGAATATGCGTGATGAAGAATGATTTATGCCGGTTTTGAATCAGGATCAGGAGTTGTCAAAACAAAAGGAAAAGAGTCTGATTAGTAACTTGTTTTAGGTAAGCATTTTCTGCTCTTTGTACAATGCCCACAACATATGCAGAATCGGAGACTATATTTAATTCAACCTGATAAAAAATTTGGAATGCACGAACAACTGCTGACAACTCAACAATTTGAGAAGACCCTGTTACTTTGTGTATGTTTTGCTTCCAGGTCCCATTAGCATTCCAGACTATCACTGCGTTCCTGGTTTTACCCGAACCATCAGTAAAGACTGTTAATGCTTTTGGGAGTGGGGTTAAGGACTGGACAAATTTAGTTTGTATGGGAATTAATCGTAATTTTTGTAAAATTCTCTGATTGAGGATGCTGAATTTAACACTTCCAGTAAAATTTGCAATTGCTAATTGGAAATCAAGTGATGTTATCAGCATTTGCTCGTACTGATGGGATGTCAGAGGAAGGTAGATAGTTTCAGGTTCTTCCCCTGACATTTCCCACAGTCGAATTCGTCCTTTATAGACAACTTTAGAAATTAATTCTGGCAGAGTGGTTAAAGTTTTACCAAACTGGTGGGGCAAAAAGACCCACTCCCACAGGAGAAAGTTATTTTGCAAGGGTGGAATTTGACCTATAAGAGCAAAAGGTTGAGCAGGTCCTAGCATAACAATAAGTATTGGTGGAATATCAGGGATCTTCCGGTATACTTGCATATTGGACAGCTTTTGTTCTACTATTTTTAAAGCAGCTTTAGCTGCAGGTGTTAGGGATAGGGCAGAGCTTAAGTCAGGGTCCCCACTCAAAAGAGTGAAGAGAGGATGCAGTTCGTCTGTTGATATCCCTAACTGAGGTCTGACCCAGTTTATATTTCCCAGTAACTTTTGAAGGACATTAAGGGTGGATATGTTATGGTTGATAGTAATTTTTTGTGGGGTAATGGAGGTAGAAGTGATTCTCCAGCCCAGGTAGAGCCACGGAGATGTCCATTGTATTTTTTCATCAGAGACTTGCAGGTGGTAGGTTTCAAAACTGGAAATGACTGCATTTAGGGTATGTTTAACTTCCCTTTTGTTTTGGGCACAGATTGAAATATCATCCATATAGTGATAAATAATAGAATTTGGATTGAGGATAATGCTTTTGACACATAAAGTTGTCATAAAGTAGGTAAATTTTTCATACCCTGGGGCAGAACTTTCCATGCAAATCTCTGGGAGGGCTCCCCGGCATTCAGAGCTGGAATAATGAAGGCAAATTTGTCCATATCATTGGGATGAAGGGAAATCTGGAAAAAACAATCTTTTATATCAATCACAACTAATGGCCAATTCTGTGGGAGTATGGACAAGGAAGGCATTCCTGGCTGAAGTGACCCCATAGGTTCTAAAACATCATTAATTGGTCTGAGATCATGTAAAAGATGCCACTTTCTAAAAGACTTACAGATAACAAAAACAGGGGAGTTCCACGGGCCCACAGTGGGGATTACATGGCCTAATTGGAGTTGTTCTTTAACCAGTTGATGTAATATGAGCAGCTTTTTAAGTGGGAGAGGCCACTGGTCTACCCATACTGGGGTGGAAGTTTTCCACCGCAATGCGGGTAGTAGCTGCTCTCCAGTGGCCAGGCTTAAAAATTTGAGTGAATTTTTGTTCCCCACTGTGCCATCACGTCCCTCCCCCACAAAGTCGTGGGAAGTGGCAGCACCAAAGGCTTACAAGTAGCCTTTTGACCATCAGGATCTGTGAAAAGAATTATTAGTTTGCTTTTCCGCAGCCTTAAGGAACCTCCCACCCCTGAAACACTTAATAAAGAGTTTTCAAGTGGCCAGGAGTGAGGCCAATCATGCTGAGCAATTATGGTGACATCAGCTCCGGTATCGATCAGGACTAAAATTGAGGTTTCTCCAGCTGGCGATTTGACAAGGACAATCATTGTCGGTTGTTCTGCAGTCAGTACTTGAGTCCAGTTAGCTTGGAGTTGCTGGTTCTCTGAAGGTTGAGAAATGAGTTGAGAAATAGGAAGAAGATTAGCTATGGGTTGCTCTGCAGGAAGTTCTGATGGAGGTAATAAAACATGGACAGTTACACAAACAGCGTTTGAGTCACAATTGGGTAGAAGTTCAGTTTGGACTACAATGCCCTGTTGAAGTGCAGTATCCGAAGGCAAAACAAGATATCCATGGCTGTCATGTAGCAGTTGTGGAGCAGAAGTTTGTATAGTCATTTCCCCTGAGGTGAGATGCAGTTGGGAGGGATGTGGGTAAAGGGGAATATGGGTAAAAGGTGTTAGTTGACCTTGGTTATTGTTAAAGTGGGATTGGAGACAGTTCTGGTGAGGGGAGGTTGGCACTGGCAATGATGGTGAGGAGAAGGTATTTTTGTCATCACGCCCCTCATGGCGCTCTTGGGCAAGTTTCCCGAGGAGGTGTTGTTTAAGTTCTCAAGAGAAGCTGGAGGAGTGGTAAAAGTTACCCTTTTTCTCTGAAAATCTGGAGATTTTGGAGGTGGCAATGGTTTATTGTTTATGTTGGTAAGGGATCAGCACTGGGAGGTCCAGTGCCTTCCCTTCCCACATCGCTGGCAATTAAATTTTGGTAATTGTTTTGGACGTGGGATGTAAGGGCATTTTTCCTTCATGTGGCCAGATTCACCGCAATTGAAACATTTGTTTTGAGCCACACACATCATTAGATGAAACTGCTGAACCTGAGTTTTTACTTTTTCTTTCATGCAACCTACATTGCGGCAAGCTTCAATCATATCTAGAAGCGTGGGATTTTTGAGAGGTTTTAGTAACCTCTGGCACTCCTCATTAGCCCGTTCAATCACAAGGGACTTAAATAAAACCTCCTGGGATTGTTCATCAGTAATTTGTTTAGTAATGGCTTCTTTTAAACGAGTGGCAAAATCTAAAAAAGGTTTTTTAACTCCTTGGAAAATTAAAGGATATGATGGTGTAGATGTAGTCACTCTTATTACTTTAATAATGGCTTTATGTGCTAAATCTTTAGATTTTTCTAACATCACTTTTGGTGTGCATGTTTGAGCAGTATTAGTGGTATAATCCCCTTCACCTAGCATTCTATCTATGGCCTTTGGTGTTGTTAAGCCATGTGTTTCTCCGCCTTCTCTGATGTATTTTTTAACTAGGAGCCTCCATTCTGTCTCAAAGGCTGAGAACTGAATAACTGGGAGCCAAGCTCTCGTAATGAGGCGAATATCATTTGGAATTAGGGTATAGGTTTGAAAAAAAGATTCAATCATGCTATGGTAAAAGGGAATTCAAGCCATAGTCTGATATTGACTTTTTTACATCTTTCATAATTGAATAGGAGAATGGGGTCCACCGAGGTGCCCCGTTTTCAGTTAATTCAACAGGGAAAGCTTTAAGCATTTCTAAATCTCCTGCTTTTATTGCGTCAGCCTGAAATTCTTTCCATGCCTTTTCATGAGCATCAGCCACCTGGTGAGTAATATCCATCCAGGGGCCTGGTGTTATTTGGCCCTGGATAGTAGTAGATGTAGGGTATACTTCTGCATGAGATGTGGAAGAGGTGTTTGTTTTAACATCAGCAGTAGAGTTATTATTGATGACACTGTCTGCTGAGGTACTTGTATGTTTTGTTAACACAGGTGAAGGTAAACGTGCTTGAGTAGAGTTACTTATAGTTTGTTTATGTGTAACTTTCAAAGATGTAATGGGTTTTATAATTTTTTTCTTAGCACCCTCAATAATATTTTTTAAAGGAGGTGGAGGTGTATCGGGGGTTTGGCGTTCATTGTCAGTAAGAGATTCGATGGAAGCTGACTGGGTTTGTGTTGCTGTGTTGATGCGCAAGGTGTTCTGAGTTGTATGTAGTGAGTGAGAGGATTTTAAGGAAAAGCGTTGAAAAGCCCCCAGGGAAAGTAAAGGTGTAGCTGGGGAAAGTGGAGTGGAGGTAGGTGCTGACAGTTTAGAAGGGGTGCAGGTATTAGGCTGTAATGACGGCTGAAGTGGGGGGGGAGAGACTGGGTAGGGAGTGGTAGGAGTAAGCTGCAGTCCATGGGCGCTGCCATTTTGGCAGATGTTTACATCCCATGGCCCGGAAAAGCCATCTTGGACTGGGTACACTTCCGGGGGGTTGTAATAGGAGGAGGGTGTTGGGATGATGTAAGGTTGGGAGGGGTGTGACAGCGTCACAGGGGTGACATAAGAGGGAGGTGTGTCCCAGTGTTGTGTGGTTAACTCTCCGCCCCCAACCACGCCCTCTTCTATCCCCCGAGAAAGATGGAGTTTCCCGCTGTTTTCAGGGTCGACGCGAGGAGGAAAAGAAGAAGAAGAAGAAGTCCTGCGGCCATCTTGTCTCCCCTCCCCTGCAGATACATATCCCATCATTTTGGGTATGGGAGGTGACAGAGATGGTGATATCTCTGAAGCACGGGGCGAGACAATATCTTTGGGACACAGAACAGCTTGCTGCAGAGACTGTGGCAGTGGTGGTCTTAGAGTCTCTGGGCGGTAACATTAAGATTAATCTCCATGCAATTAACACCTTTGCAGCCACTTTATCCCCTTTTTTTTCCGCTTTCCACATTAGTTCGCCAATTTTGTAATTTCTTCAGGTAGCGTGCCTTTGTTGCGTTGTATCCAAGTGGCAAGGGCTTTAAGGGACGCTTTATCATATTTGTGCCCTTTAGCTTCAATAACGCCACGTACACGCTTATATATGTCCTTCTCCGGCTTACGGAGAGACGCGCCCATGGTAACAAGCGAAATTTGTATATGGAAAAAAAGCTGAATTATGAAGATGGGGTTTTGGAAGTCGGGTAGTGGGAGGGAGGGGCCCTTGCTGCTCACCTCTCCCGCCGAACGTCCAGGGCCAAAGGGATGGGGGACTCGTCGCAGCGGAGGTCCACAGCAGCAGGGAAACTGCCGGTGCCACAGGATTTCATGAACAGTTTGTTGTGCACTCTCTGGATGAAGACACCATCCAGACCAAAGGTGTATGCACCGAAAGCTCTTGCTCTTTGTGTACTGCCAAGAGTCCTGCACCAACTGCACTAGACAGATGGTGAGAGTTAGGGTTAATGTAAGGGTCTAGGATTTATGATAAGGTTTAGCATTAGGGTTAGATTAGGTAAGGTTTGGGTTATGGTAAGGGATAGGGTTATGGTTGGGGTTAAGGTTTAACGTTAGGTTTCGGTTTAGGGTTTTTTTTAAAGTTTAGATCATGTGTTCAGTATGGACGAAGATACCTGCCAGACCAAAGGTGCCCACACAGAAAGCTCTTCTTCTTTGTGTAGTGCCGAGAATGGCGCAGCAACTGCACTTGAGAGACAGAGGCTCAGGGCTTTCTTTCCCGAGAGGAACTGCAGTGCACACCCTCTCAGTGCAGCCTCAGAAGTTACCTTTGTGATGTCATGGCCTACCCTCTCCATTCCAGAATGATGCTTGAAAACCAAAGGACCAATGCACCACACCCCCAAATTGCAGCCTTTCGTTTTTGCCATTGGCCTATTTGTGATTTTATGGCCAATCATCTCTATTCAGAATGGCCCCTGGCCACCAAAGAACTAATGCCTCATACCCCAAGAATGCACCCCCACATGTCTGCCATGGGACTCTTTGAGATGTCACAGCCTACTCTCTCCCTTCTAGAATGGTCCCTGGAAACCAAAGAACACACGCCCCACAGTGTCCCAGTGAAGCCCCACCCGTGAGCCATCAGCCCCTTTCAGATATCGTGGCCTGTTCTCTCCATTCTGCAGTGCTCCCTGGCCACCAAAGAACCAATGCCTCACTACCCCAGAATGCCATCCCACCTGTCTTCCATATCCCAAGGGAATGGCAGCCGGAGATTCTGTGGAGACATCTGCTTTGTCCTGTTTGATACCTCCTGACTGACTATTGTGTGGATGGGATGGAACACGTGCCATTGCAAATGTCATGCTCGGGAAGTTCTTGGTCTCATTTGGTTTGGATGGGCAACACCTCCCCACAAGCCCTGGTCATGCCAACATGTCCACACCCAGCCCTTCCACCAGGCCCAGACCTATCAGAAATGTGTTCTAGATGCCCTGATCCAAAAACATCTTTGTGACTCGCACATGTGTTAATAATGTCTGGTGGATAAATCCAGATCAAATCTATTCCCTGGACTGGACATGGAGACGTGAGCCCCTCGAGTGAAGACATCTCCATCCCCTGTGTCCAAAGGAAGCTGTATGTCCATAAACCACGTGATCCAGCTGTGGGTGTGCTCTTCTCTGTGCCCTCACCGATGCTCCCCTGGCTGCACAGGCACACAGGGGCAGAGGCCCTGCTGTGCTCAGGGCTATGGGGGTGTGCAATGCTCAGGTGCTTCTGCTCCCATGGAGAACAAACATGGATTTCCCTGCCCAACTGCACCTCTGCCTCCCACAGTCTCTCCTGGAATGGGGCTGAGCTGCCCAGTGACATCCCTGGAGAGACAAAGGGGTAGCTGGAGAGACACAAAGGGTCTGTGGACTTACATGGTCAGAGAAACGGTAGACATCTGGGGCCCAAGCTCAGCTGAGACATCCACTCGACCCTCAAACCTTCGTATTCATACTGTTCTACTGCTCCTCCTTTCTTTCCTTGGATTTTCTTTCCAAACCTAAATCCCAGACAAAAGTAATTGAAAGAAGGAGATTGGTTTTCCTCATAACTGATCCTCCATAGACAAACACTTTTGTCTCAAAAAACTGAAAGAGGTGCAAATTCATGCTTTGTTTACAGCCCAGAGATCTTCTAGGTTCTTCCCATTTGCCTCTGCCCCTCTCCGAGAACTTGTGTGGACACCTTCCCTATATGCACCAGATGATTTCACAAAACTGGGAGGAGGGGTATTTCATGGAGAAGGACCTGGGTGTGTTTTGAGGCCTCTCGAAGCAAATGTTTCCTTCAGGAGAGCTAAAGCCAAGACAGGGGGAGGAAGAGCAGAAACGCAGCTCCTCCAACAATGGCAGCGCCTCCAGGAATTCCCAGCACATGCCCACAGATCCTCCCGGAGGGGTGAGGTAAACGTGAAGGTTCGACGTGAATACCCTGTTTGGGATAACTTAGGTGATGGCTGCATCCCCTCTCCCTTACCCAGAAGCTGGAGATGCTGCTGTCTGGGAGCAGGAGGTGCCTGTGTGGGGGTTCAGCTTGATGCAAGTCCAAGAAGCATTGGGACGATACTCCCAGACACAAGGTGTGACTCTGGGGGATGGTCCAGGGAAGGCTCAGGAGTTGGACTCGATGATCCTTGTGGGTCCTTTCCCACTTGGAATACTGGGTGTGATTCTGTGAAGTTCCACAGGGCTGTGTGTGAGCAGAGAGCAGGGGCTGAGCAAAGCAGAGCAGGGCAATGGCAGCACAGCCCTTGAGCACTGCCCCAAGCGGGCTGAGCTCGAGGGAGAGCTGGGGGTGGGGTTGGTCCCACTCAGGTTAAGGGGCAGAGACACGGGGACAGCAGGGAGTGCAGGGCAGGGAAAGCATCAGAGGGGCATGTGGATGTCTCCAGGCTGGGCTCTCCCGGTGCTCAGTGGCCCCATCTCTCCAGGACGAGGGTGCTGATGGGGGCAGACGACAAGAGGAGCAAGGTGAGGACACAGCGTAGGATTCAGATTCAGAGGGAGTGGCTGACCCTGGAAGAAGGATGGGTCACAATGTACACAAAACCTATCCAGGAGGACAGAAGAGTGGAAAGGGCTTACAAGTTATCACTTTCCTCTGACAGGAAATTAATTAATAATTAATAATTCACTTGATTAAGAACTGTCAGTTAATATGTCACCAGCACAAGGACAGGCTCTGCAGCCATGAGCTGGGAACATCGCTCTAGAGGACCATTCTTCTCCTCCTCCTCATCCCCTGCACAGCCTGCCCAGACCCCTCTCTCTCCCCCCTCCTCATTGCTACTGACTGATGTCATGGATCAGCCTGATGATGTCAGCAGCATCCTATCTGCCCACCTCATCCTTGCTGCTACCACCCAACAGCCCAGGGGTCCCTCTGCCCTGCAAGGTGACACAATGACCCCCTCTGATGATGCCATTTGTCACTCAGACTCCTGGTGATGTCACAGGCTCCCATACTCTCCTCGGGCACCATCTGAGTGGGACATTTCTGGTTCCCACTCAATGACTTGGGCAGAATTTGGCCACAGTGGATCTCTGGGGTACAGCAGGGCACCCCCAAAATGTTGGGGGAAAGCCAGATCCACCCCTGGTGCTGAGAGCATCATCCCCACTGTCCCCAGCAGTGGGGACATCAGGGACATCCCATCCAGCCGGGCTGGGGACAGCAGGTTTGGGGGCTCCCCCTCCTCCAGCTCCGTGCAAGAGCACAGAGGGGCACGCGAGGGGCACGGTGCCCCCGGAGCAGTTTTCTCAGACGGAGAGTGCAGGGGGGAGCAGTAACAGTATCCCCCTCGTCCCCTGCAAGGGAACACGGAGCAGTTAGCTAATTGCCGTGGTGGGACCCTGCTCCGGCCCCCCCTCGGTGCTGCCGAGCGGGCTCCGCAGCACTTTGTGCTTAACCTACATTCGCTTTTGTCCCTACCGGGGCGGCTGGAGTGTGCCCGGGGCCCAGTGTTCAGCTCCGCCTGGAACGGCACAGCTTGGTGTGGCAGGGCCCACTCCCCCTTCTCCCCCTTCTCCCCCTTCCCCCCCAGTAGCCTCCAGCTCCAAATTAAGCAGCTAGTGCTCAGCTGAGCACTGGGTAAGTGGGTCACACTCAGGCAGTGACACGACACCACATGCGGTGTCCCTAAGATGAGGTTGGAGTTTTGCCTTCTCCTGGGAAGGGTAATCACAACAACTGCTTCCCCAGGGTGTCTTTCTCCCTTGGAGCATCCTGAGCATTCTCCTCCACGCCTTCAGGGGGATGGGAGCTCTCACAGCCTCTTGAGGAGCGGCATTGCCTGACGACAGTTTCGATTAAGCTTTGTTCACAGCAAGGGCCGAGGCTCTGTTTAATTAAACAGAGGCAGAAGGTGCCCACTCCAGCTGTGACATGGAGCTGGATGTGCAGCGGAGGTGCCCAGGAGGGTGGCAGAGGACTGCTCTGCTCAGGCATGTGGCCCTGGGGACTCATGAAACCCTTTTGTCCTGGGGGAGGACCAGGAGAAAGGAGGTTAAGTCTTTGATCTGGACACCAGCCCCAGTGTTGCCCAGTGTGCGGTTGACAAGGTGATGTTGAGTGCAGTTCATGGTGTGTCCTGCATGCCTAAAGCATTTCAGCACCTTCCAGGTGTTACACTATGCTCTCCCGTGACTGGGAGGGTTGTCCACAGTGGCAAAGGCTGGGCTGAACTGCCCAGTGACCCCCAGTATCCTACTACCCAGGGACATGCCATAGGGCAGGGCAGGGTCTCCTCGCTCACCTGAGGTCTCTGGAGCCGATGATATTTTCCACAGTGCCACAACTCATCTGCAACTTTCAGCTTCTGTGCAGCACTGAGGGCAGAGTTTTTCACTCAGTTGCTGTTGTTCTTTTGCTGGTATCCACATGGGTATGTCCCTGGGTTCACCCTTGTCCCAGGGAAGAGCATGTAGTTGCTCTTCTGCCTTCCTTGGGCTTCCAGGCTGCTCAACTCCACCCTGTCCTTGCAGAAGACATTTTGGGTGACAGCAGACTCCCAGAAAATTGGAGACCAAACAAAACCTGTTCCCCTGCTTTGTAGCAATGGGGTTCATGAAGATGCCTTTTGTCCTGAAACTAACTCAGCAACAACTTTCTTTGGGTTTCTGGTTCCAAGTGGGTGGCTCTTGCTGCCTAAAACACTTCTAGCATCTGTCAAGTCTCACACTAAAACCAAAATACTTAGGGAGGCCTAGAAATTAGTCTTAGAGGGACAGCAGCACATTTTGGACTGAAATTCAATGTCTTTGGAATATGTTTGCCCCGAAGGACATTTCCAAAGTTCTAATGCAAGTTTATAGGTGTGGCTGAGTGACTCCCCTTACCAAACTTATCTGAGCAAGGCTTGGAGCCATTTGGTCTATTGGGGGGTGTCCTGCCGATGGCAAAGGGTGGAAATCCATTTGTCAATCTGAGCCCCAAAATGGAATAAGAATGAAGATTCCTCCCAGGAAATCTCCAAGTGCATTCTCTAAAAGCCTATGGCTCCCAGGAAAGCTTGTGTCTCCGTCTTGTTAGTCAGTGGAGCCATTGATACAATCTTATTGATGATGTCTGTTGGTATCTGTCATCATCCATCTTGCCATTTCACCCCCAGGAACTGGATCTCTCTGTCAGGTCCCTTGACCTTACTCTTCTTGATGGTGAAACTGGCTTTGAGGAGAATCTGGATGATTTTCTCTCCTTTATCAAAAACTTCTTCTGCTGATTCCCCCCATACAATGATGTCATCAATGTACTGGATGTGCTTTGGGGCCTTGCCCTTCTCTAGGGTGGCCTGGATCAGCCCATGGCAAATGGTGGGACTGTGTTTCCACCCCGTGGGCAGTCAGTTCCAGGTGTACTGCACCCCCCTCCAGATGAAAGCAAACTGTGGCCTGCACTCTGCTGCCAAGGGAATAGAGAAGAACACATTTGCAATGTCAGTAGTGGCGTACCACTTTCCTGTCTTGGACTCCAGCTCGGACTGGAGCTCCAACATTTCTGGCACAGCAGCACTCAATGGCAGCGTGACTTCATTCAAGCCATGATAGTCCACAGTTACTCACCCTTCAACAGCCCCATTTGGCCTGTACGTACATCTGATGGAGAATGGAGATTGAGTCTTACTGACCACCCCTTTCATTTTAAATTTCCAGATCATCTTATGGATGGAGATCACAGCATCTCAATTTGTCCGGTACTACCGCCTATGCACTGTCTCAGTGGCTGTCGGCACTTGCTGATCTTCGACTTGCAATAATCCTACAACAGAAGGATCTTCTGAGAGTCCAGGCAGGGCAGATAATCACTTGGACTCCTCTTCAGTCACTGTGGCTACACCAAAAGCCCACCGGCACCCCTTTGGATCCTTAAAGTATCCTCTCCTGAGGTAATCCATGCCAAGAATGCAAGGGGCCTCCTGTCAAACTTATTTTGTCCTCTACCACTGACAGATCTTGAGATCTTCCTGTCACCCCAAAAATGGAAACAGTCGTCGTGCCCCTGTGTCCTGAGGGCATTAACGTACACTGTGCGCCGGTATCTATTAAAGCTTGGTATCTTTGAGGATCCGATGTGCTAGGCCATCAAACCCACACAGCCCAGTAAACTCTGTTATCTTTCTAGTCCCTCTAGTCTCCTTCTCCTGGCCAAAGGCCTCTATTGCTTCTGGTTTGTGAATTCACCATTGGATCTTTGCTGTGGTTTGTCAGAGGCTTTCTTGGTATCCCAGAAACGTACCTCAGTCTTCCTGCATCTTGGAGGTCGTAGTTCTCTTTTCAGGACACCAGCATCTACCAAGTAGATGACTTTCTTACTGGCTTCCTTGCATCTTAGTTCTCTCACTCTGGCTTCAAGTTTGGAAGTAGATTCTCCATCCCACTTCCTCATGTTCTCTCCCTGGGCATGCAGATAAGACCACAGCTCATTACGTGATCTACGCTTAGAGCTTTCTCTCCTTTTGTGTGTGATGGAAGGAGATTGTGAGCGGGACTGGGACCGAGATCGAGACCGTTCAGCTGATCTATCTCTTTAGTGTTGGTTTTTGTAGTCTTCCTAGTCATCCTCATATTCAGAGTGCTCATAAGACCCCTGGTGCCACATCCAAAGATTGGTTTCGGGTTTTGCATCTGGAACTAATTGGTCAAGTTCACAATTTCTGGTGAGGGATCCTTGTTGTTGTGCTTCATGACGTGCAAACATGTGAGCTCTAGTCCCACCTTCTTGGCATCGAAGCAGCCACGATGGAGTTCGTTCACCAGGCTGACGAGTGTAATCTTTTGCAAGTCCCGAAGTTCTTCTGGGGTCACTGATTGCAAAACTTCACTTTCCATTCTCGGGGGGTTTTGTTTTTGTTGACTACTGGCACTGGTATCAGTATCTGACCCTTCCTCACTATCATCTGACTTGCTTTGATCTCCCATTGGTCATAGACTTGTGCTGTTGGGCATCGATATCCATCTCTTCCTTGTCACTACAGTGGCAAGAGGTATCTCTTGTGGTGTAGTTTGAGTTCTGCTTCCTGTAGATGTAGTAGAGGCAGCGCTGGTCCCAGGGGCCATGGTTTGAGTTTCTGCCTCAGCCTTAGCCTGTCGAGAGTAGTCAACGGCAGCTCGATAAGCCCTCGCCAGGCCCCAGTACAAAGCATGTTTGGGTCCTCATAAGAAAAACACCTTTCTGCTAAACGACGTACCATCTCGTCAGGGTCAAACACTTGCTCTGGAGTGAAGTCTCAACTAATGGGAGGTGTCACTCATCCCACCAATTTGCCAAAAGTCACCCACAGTCCTTACCATCCAGAGACTGGCTTTTTCAAAGCCCTTCCCAAAGTTCCAGTGAATCCTTTTGAGGTTTGGCCTTTCCTGCAACAAGTACCACACTACCTTTCCAATTTTAAATAACACTTTCATGGCCTTTATCAATAATAGCACCGATGCTAAACAATTTATGTCAGGATTGGGGCCAATTCCAATCCAAGGGCCCTCCGCTACTAGGCCCTTGAGGTCATAAGTGAGGAAAGGTAGAAATTGGTAGATGCCTTCTGGTTCCCTTCTTGAGAGAAATCCATAGATATATATGAAAATGGCTAGGATGAAAAAAAAATGAATAAAAAGTCCATGTTTATATATTTGTTCTTTTTGTTCCCAAACAATAAGTATGTTTATATAAACAAGCCTCTCTTGGCAGTTTTCCTGGTAACCAAAACAAGCCCTGTATGGGCCACCAAAAAAAATGCTGTCATGGTTTGGACCTGGCTCCCTGCCAAGTGCCCAAACACACAGTAACAACCCCTTCCCCCTCCTTTCTTCCCTTAGGGCAAAGGAAAAAATCCTATAAAAATTGAAGAACCTGAAGTTATAGAAAAATATATATATTTTACATATATTACAGTTATATATAATTAAAATATTATGTACACAGTGAAGGGAATCCAAATGCCCCCCTAAGGGAAAGAGAAAAACAGATAAAAGGGGACACAGAACAGATATACACAATCAAACCCAAGACTAGCAAAATAACTAGCAAAACAAATCTCACCACGTCCCTCAGAAAAGCAAGATCACCAGACATGGCCACCACTCTCCAATCTCCGGCATGGCAGACCAGTGGTTACTGCAGACCTCAGGTTCTAGATAAGCGAGACCAATGCAGAGACCCACTGCTCCCAAACCTTGCCAGAAGAGAGGAGAGTGAAGGCCTTTCCTCCCTTCTTATTTATACTCTGGTTTACTGGGAACATGGCCACTTCCTTGGTGACAAACTGGTCAGCAAGGAAGGTCTAGATTAAAACTACCACACTCCCCAAATGCACAGGAAAGATGGAGGGTAAGGGTTTTCTTTCCTGGGTGGAACTACATTTGATTTGTTTCAGAAACCCTGAGCTGCAATTGTCAGTCTGAGCCCCAAAATGGGCTAAGGTTGAAGATTCCTCCCAGACAAAAGGTGCCAGCACAGGAAGCTCTATGTGTGCATAGCGCCTCCAAGAGTGGCTCACCAATTCCACAGGAGAGGTGGAGGATAAGGGCTTTCTTTCCTGGGTGGAACTGCATTTGTTTGGTGTCAAAATCCCTTCCCTGGATTTGTCAGTCTGAGCCCCCAAAAGGAATAAGAACAAAGATTCCTTTCAGACAAAAGGAGTCAGCACAAGAAGCTCTATGTGTGCATGGAGAGCTAAGAGTGGTTCACCAATTGCACAGGAGAGATGGAGGGTAAGGGCTTTCTTTCCTGGGTGGAAATGCATTTGTTTGGTGTCAGAATCCCTGTGCTGGAATTGTCAGTCCTAATCCCAAAATGGAATACAGAAAAAGATTTCTCCCAGAATAAAGGTACCAGCAAAGGAAGCTTTATGTGTGCATGGAGTGCCAAGAGTGGCTCACCAATTGCACAGGGGAGATGGAGGTTACAGTATGGGGGTTTCCCCAACAGGCCTGGGGATCCTCAGAGAGATAAAAACTAAGAAGGAACTCTTGTATGAGGCAAGGTGGCATGCACGGACCTGGAAAGTGTAACAACATGGTTTCCAATCAGGGTTAGCTGAGTCATCTGAGTCATTTTTGTCGGATGTGCTCAGTGAGCAGCTTTGTCATGGTGAATCAGCAAAATGACATAATGTCATAACCTGCCAATGGAGGGATATTTATGTAACTTGAAAACCAATATTGATTTAACATGTGTATCCTAAAAAGTTTATAAAACTCACTTCCATCAGTACAATAAAATTCCAGTTTTCTGATTCCATAAGGGTTCGTGTCATTTTGTCCTGCTCTGACCCGCGACATCTGGTGACCCACTATACAATCATCGAAGAAGAAAGAAGAGAAGAAGCAGTGAAATGGATCTGGAGTTTACTGCCGCACGGATCAAGACCAGTGAATCGCAGAAGATGAAAAGGAAAGCAGTGAAGCGGACCTGGAGTTTTGTGGTTGCATGAGCACGCATCGTTGCCGCTGCTCACCCGCCGAGCCGAGAAGGAGGCTCCACCTCAGCTCTGTGTCCGGCTCCACTAGAAGGCACTCCAGTGCCAGTACAGCCAAAAAAGGCACAAGGTCGTGTTGTCTGCCATAAGCCTCCTGAAAATGGAGGTTGTTCCTGCTCAAATTACCATAAAACCTGGTGATCCTGTAGCATTTTGGCAGAAAATCAGAGCTCGAGCAATGCAGGAGGGGAATTGGTAGAAGAGATTGATACTCCATCAGAGGGCGCTTCTCATCAGGCAGTCTCTTTATCTGGTGGGGAGGTTGTGGCTTTCCCAGTGGTGAGGGGAGATCCAGCTGCTGGGCAACCTGATGAGTACCCCACATTTTCATGGAAAGTGATACAGGAATTACAGAAGTGTGCATTGCATTATGGACCTAACTCACCACTTACCATAGGCTTGCTAAGGGTATTGACTATGGAGGAAATAAATCCATTTGATATACAGATGATTGCCCAGATTATATTTTCCCCAGTCCAGTTCTTGGTATTTCAGTCAACCTGGATAAAAAGGGCTACTACGCAAGGGGTGAAACATTTACAATGGCCTCAAGATGATCCCTGATATGGAAATAGTATCACTAGTTCAGGACAATTCTCAAACCCTCGACATCAGGCACAATGGCATCCTTTAGTATTGGAGCATAGGTACAGGTATAGGTATAGAGGCTATTCTTCATACTGCAGAGTTATCAGCCCCTAAGCCTAGATATGCTTCTATTAGATAGGACACTAAGGAGCCTTCTTTGCCATTTGTTCAGAGACTGTTGGCTGCTATAGAGAAGCAAGTTTTTGATGCTGGCCTGTGTGATGCCCTAGTGAAACAGTTGGCAAGAGATAATGCCAATGCAGATTGTCAGAAAATTATAGATGCCCTTCCTGGTGATCCCTCACTTGATGATATGATTCAGGCGTGCTCAAAAGTAGGATCAGTGGATCACAAAATGACTGCATTGGCTACTGCCATGGCTGCGGTTACTACCACAGACCATAAATATGGCTCTTGCAGTAAAAAGGTACACTGAAAAACTGAGTGTTCCCAGAAATCAAAGAAGATCACACCCACACAGTCAGCAGTAACAACTTGCCTTAGGTGTGGGAAAGTAGGGCACTTTTTGCTTGGCAACCTTGGTCAACTTATCGTGCTGATGGACATACGTTGTCAGGAAACGGGAAGAGGAGCGCGAGGCTTTGGCTTCGACACAAGTACCTGCCCCAGTCGACCAACTTACCCAGCACTTCCAACGACCGCAGATTTATGTGACCAGTTATCAGAAGGGACAAAGGGAACAGCTGGGATGGATGTATCCACTGCTTGCACAGTAACCATTTCCACTCTGGGAGTTCATTAAGTCCCTCTGGATGCTTGGGGACCTATTTGCAGGGGCTTAAGTCCCTTGTTAATTGGTAGATCAAGTGCTACCATTCAGGGGATCATGGTATATGTGGGAGTTATTGATGGCGATTGTACTGGGCAGATATGTGCCATGGTATCAACATCTACCCCACCTCTTTGCATTGAAAAGGGAACGTGCATTGCTCCTGAAGGATACTGTTACCATTATATGGATGATATCCTTCTAGCAGCTCCTTCCAGTGAGATGCTGTCTGCCATGGAGTGTAACACCCATACTTCTTTGAAGCAGTATGGTCTGGTTGTGGCTCCAGAGAAAGTACAGCGTGCTCAGCAGTGGTTTTACCTTGGCATGAAGGTACTTGAACATGCCATTCAGCCACAAGTCCTTCAATTGAGTACAAAGGTTAAAAATTTGAATGATGTCCAAAAATTGGCTGGAACTATAAATTGGCTATGTTTTTATCTTGGCCTAACTACATCTCAGTTACAGCCTTTGATTGATCTTTTAAAGGGCAATTCTGATCTTCATGCCCCTCGAAAGTTGACCCCCACAAGCTAAGCAAGCCATTGCTTTAGTGGAACAGCACATGCAAACTAAACGTGTGGAGAATGGCCGCTGATGTTGCAGTTCAAGTATACATCCTTATCGAAAGCATGGTACCTTTTGCCATGATTTAGCAATGGAACCCTGTCTGACATGATCCTTTGCATGTGTTGGAATGGCTCTTCCTGTCGGTGAGCTCCAGGAAAACTGTTCCTGGTTTATTTGAGCTCCTAGCACAGCTAATCGTCAAAGCACATTCCCCTTGCACAGAACTTACAGCGCATGATACTGAGATCATCATAGTGCCTGTGCAACTAGATTATTTTGAATGGTGCTTGGCCAATAGTTCCCCTTTACAAGCGGCACTGACCAATTACACAGGTGCCATTAAGTATCATCTACCATCACACCCTCTATGCAAATTACATGACCAGTTTTTTCTGGGACAGAAACTTCTTTCTTACATGACAGCCATGCCTGGACCCACAGTATTCACCGATGCATCAGGAAAAACAAAAAAGGCAGCTGTGGCTTGGTATGATGGTCACCAATGGCAATACATTGTTGAGTTTCAAGAAGGTTCACCCCAGGTCGTTGAACTACGTGCGGTTACTGTTGCATTTCAGCATTTTCCCTGTCTAATTAATATTCTTACTGATTCTGCATATGTAGCAGGCTTAGTTCGACGCTTAGATAAAGCGGTCCTTCGAGAGATTTCAAATGCCCTCTTGTTTGGGGTCCTTCATTTGCTGTGGGAAACAATTCAGAAATGTTCTAATTCTTATTACATTTTACATGTGCGTACTCACACCAGTTGGCCAGGTTTTATAGCCACTGGCAATGCTCACGCAGATTGCCTTGTTTTACCCGCTGCTTTGGGCCCAGTGCCCAATCTTCAGCAAGAGGCAATCACTTCACATCAGTTTCTCCATCAAAGCCATCGGACCTTGGAACGACAGTTTAATTTAACACATGCTGAAGCTCGTTCCATCATTGCTGCATGCCCTGACTGTCAAGGTCAGTCAGTACCTGCATTTTATGGTACTAACCCAAGAGGGCTGCAGGCTTTAGAGAGCTGGCAAACTGATGTGACCCATATAGTGGAATTTGGACTCCTAAAATACATACATGTCTCTGTTGATACCTTCTCCTCTGTTATAGTTGATACTGCCCACAAAGGTGAAACTGCTCCGTATGTTACTTGTCATTGGCTGTGGGCATTTTCTACATGTGGTGTTCCACACCAAATTAGGACTGACAATAGTCCTGCCTATGCCTCTTCCTGGGTGCAATCTTTTCTTCAAATGTGAAGGATCTCTCATGTCATCAATATTCCTTACTCCCTCCAGGGTCAAGGCATATTGGAGAAAGTTCATGGTGCCCTTAAGTGTCAATTAAAAAAACAGAAGGCAGGAATGTCTGGGGAAACCCCTGAAGCTTGCCTTGCTAAGGCTTTCCATGTGCTCAATTTTGTTAACATCGCAGAGGGCCAGCAGGACCCACCCATGGTCCAGCTCTTTAGGTCCTTACAAAAATCCACACCTGTTTCCCCTGGGGTGAAGGTCAGGGTAAAAGATTTGCAAACGGGGCAGTGGTCTCAACTTTGTGAACTATTATCATGGGGTAGAGGGTATTCTTGTGTTTCCACAGATGAAGAACCTCAATGGGTGCCTGCTCATTGTGTTCGACCTATACTGGGTGAAACGTGTGCACAAGTTACATGAAAACTCATCCATGAACATATTCAGCAACTGAAAAGGAATGCTGCTAACAGGGACCGATAACAAATGGACTGTCCAAGCTGCTACTCTTCCCTGTGCAGGTCGTTGTTTTTTGTACTCTTGATATTGCCGTAATTTGTGTCTATCTTGCAAAGGGCCCCGTAATGGATGACACTCATTGGCAGTTTCTTTAATTAAAAAACAGGGGGACTTATGGTGGATTTCTCCAGCAGGCCTGGGGATCCTGGGAGAGATAAAAACTCATACAAGAGTTCCTTCTGAGTCAAGGTGGCATGCACATAACTGGAAGGTGTAACAACATGTTTTTCCGGCAGAGTAAGCTGAGTCATTGTTGTTGGACATGCGCAGTGAGCAGCTTTTTCATGGTGAATCAGTACAGTGACATAACGTCTTAAACTGCCAATGAAGGGATATTTATGTAGCCTGAAAACCAATAATGATGTAACATATCTAGCCTAAAAAGTGTATAAAACTCGCTGCCGCGTGTGCAAAGAAGGTTCCAGTTTTCTGATTCCATAAGGGTTCGTGTCGTTTTGTCCAGCTCTGACCCGTGACAGTACGGGATTTCTTTCCTGGGTGAAAATGCATTTGTTTGGCGTCAGAACTCCTTCGCTAGAATTGTCAATCTGAGTCTGAAAATGGAATATGGAAATAGATTCCTCCCAGAAAAAAGGTGACAGCACAGGAAGCTAAGCCCAACCCTAATTCTAACCCTAACCCTAAACCTAACCCTAATCTTAAATCATAGCCCCTAACACTAACCCTAATCCTGACTCACCATCCATCTAGTGCAGTTTGTGCACCACTATTGGCACTACACAGAGAGCAATATCTTTGTGTGTATCATCACCTTTGTCTGGGAGGTATCTTCATCCGTACTGAACCCTAGACCTAAACTTTAAAAATAGTCTCAATCTGATACTAAAGCCAAACCCTAACCCCTAATCATAACCCTATCACTTACTCTAACAAAAATGTTACCTAAACCCTAACCCTAACCCTAACCCTGACTCTAACCCTAACTGTAACTCTAACCCTAACCAAAACATTACCTAAACCCTAGCCCTATCCCTTTCTCTAACCCAAACATTACCTAAGCCCTAACCATAACCTAAACCTAACTTTAAACCTAACCCTAACCCTTACGCTAACCCAAACCTTTAATCATAACCCATGAACACTAACCCTAACCCTGACTCAACATCTACCTAGTGCAGTTAGTTCACCTCTCTCAGCACTATATAAAGATGAAGAGCTTTCTGTGCGAGCACCTTTGGTCAGAGAGTTTTCTTCGTCCTTACAGAATTTTGGTTATTAGACCAGCCAAGACCCTAACCGTAACCCTAATTCTAACCCTAACCCTAATCTGAAATCATAGCCCCTAACACTAACCCTAACCCTGACTCACCATCCAGACAGTGCAATCTATGACCACAGCTGGCAAAACACAGTGAACAAGAGCTTTGTGCGTGGCACCTTTGTCGGGGAGGTATTTTCGTCCATACTGAAGCCTAGACCTAAACTTAAAAAATACTCTCAATCTGAAACTAAGGCCAAACCATAACCCCTAACTGTAACCCTATCCCTTAGTCTAACCAAAATGTTACCTAAACCCTAACACTAACATAACCCTAAACCTAACCCTAACCCAAACTCTAACCCTAATTGTAACCGTATCTCTTACTCTATATGAAATGTTACCTAAACCCTAACCCTAGCCTTATCCTAACCCTAACCTAACCCTAACCCTAACCCTAACCCTAACCCTAACCCTAACCCTAACCCTAACCCTAACCCTAACCCTAACCCTAACCCTAACCCTAACTGTAAGCCTAACCCTAAGCTTTAATCATAGCCCTGAAACCGAACCCTAACCCTAACCCTCTGACCATGACCCTGACTTTTACCCTTATCCTAACCTAACCATAACCCTAACCCTAACCCTAATGAAAAGGAACATGAGTGACATCATTGGGGATGAGTGAAATCACAGGGGATTGGTTAAAACAAAGAGACAGTTCTGATGTCACAGGGACATCGCTGACATCACATGGGACATCGGTAACATCACAAGTACCTGGATGACATCAAAGAGATATCAGTGACATCATTGGGGATAGTGGTGACATCACGGGACTGATGACAACAAAGGGACAGCTGTGATGTAACAGGGACATCGGTGACATCACAATGGTCTGGTGACATCACAAGGATATTGGTGACATCATGGGGACAAGGTGCCACCTCTGGGAACATTGGTGACACCATAGGGACAGCAGTAACTTCATTGGACACCAATGACATCACAGGGGGATGGTTAAAACAAGGGGACATCTGTGATGTCATAGAGACATCAGTGAAATCAAAGGGGTTTGGTGACATCACAGGGACATGGGTGACATCACTGAGGACAAGTGAAATCACAGGAGACTGTTGATAACAAAGGGACAGCCGTGATATCACAGTGACATCGGTGACATCATTGGGGAAATTGGTGACTTCATAAGGACAAGGCTGACATTACAGAGACAATGATGACATCATCGGGGACATTGGTGACAACACAGGGGACAGTGGTGACATCACACAGAGATCAGTGATATCATTGGGAACCAGTGATGTCCCAGGGGACTGGTGACAACAACGGGACAGCTGCGATGTCACAGGGACATGGCTGACATCAAAGGTGTCTGGTGACATCACAGCGACATTGGTGACATCAAGGGGACATGGTGCCACCACTGGGGTCAGTGGTGACATCACAGAGACAACAGTGACATCACTGGGGCCCTGTGGAGGTATACAGCAAGGCCGTGGAGCCTGCCAGTAAGGAAAGAATGTAAATAAGAAGTGAACAACCAATCATGTGTGAAGGCTGGTAATAACATATAGATAATGAAGCTAAGAATAGTTTTGGTATGTAAGATTCTACAGTCAGACTGAGAGTGCAGGTGTGTGAGAACAAGATGTAATATACTGGAAGAAGCAATAAAAAGCTGAATGTAGGTCATCATTATAAAGTGCCCAGTTTTTATTTAATGGTCGTCCTCAATATACTACCACAGGGCCCAGTGACATCACAGAAGGCTGCTGACAACAAAGCCACAACCGTAACAGGGGCACTGGTGACATCACAGGAGATTTCAGTGACTTCACAAGGACAGGTGTGACATCACTGTGACATCAGTGACATCATGGGGGTAATTGCTGACATCATAGGGGACAGTGGTGACATCACCTAATCCTAACCCTAACCCAAATCCTAACCCTAACCCTAACCCTAATGTAACCCTTACCCTAACACTAACCATCACCCTAAACTTTAATTAAAGTTTTGGTAAGGGTTAGATTTAACATTAATCTTAACCCTATCCCTTTCTCTAACCCAAACCTAAACCTAACTTTAAACGAAACCCTAACCCTTACAATAACCCTAACCTTGAATCATAGCCCCAAACACTAACCCTAACCCTGACTCACCATCTACCCAGTGCAGTTGTGGCTTCTCTCTCGGCACCGGATAAAGAGGAAGAGCTTTCTGTGCAAGCAAATTTGGTCAAAGAGTTTTCTTCGTTCTTATGGAATTTTGGCTGTCAGACGGTAGTTTCAGCCCAGTGTCCCTACGACTGGCATTCCACCTGGGAAAGAAAGCCCTGAGCCTCTGTCTCTATTCGCAGTTGTTGTGTCATGCTCAGGGCTACACAAAGAGCAAGAGCTTTCCGTGCATGCACCTTTGGACTCGGAAGCATCTCAGACAGAACTGAACCCTAGATCTAAGCTTAAAAAAAAATCTAACCCTAAACCTAATCCTAAACCCCAAACCCTAACCGTACCCCTATCCCTTACTCTCACCAAAACATTACCTAAACCCTAACCCTAACCCAAAACCGAATCCTAATCCTAACCCTAACCCTCACCTTAAACCCTAACCCTAACCCAACCCTAACCCTAACCCTAACCCTAACCCTAACCCTAACCCTAACCCTAACCCTAACCCTAACCCTAACCCTAACTCTAACCCTAACCCTAACCCTAACCCTAACCCTAACCCTAACCCTAACCCTAACCCTAACCCTAACACCCTAACCTTTAATCATAGCCCCTAACACTAACCCTAACCTTGACTCAGCATATATTTACTGGAATTGGTGCACCACTTTCAGCACTACACTGTTGCTTAAATGGCTATGGGGAAAAAAAAGACTCGAAGTCAAATTAGGTAGGAAATAAGGATACAAAGGCTTTAAGGAGCCCCCAGGTTTTCCGTAACACCCCAACGCGTGCTGCGGAATACAGGTGTTTACAGTTTTTATAATGATTTTCACCCAATCCCCATCCGGCCACCGCCCAGGTTCTGCCTTTGCCACACCTCTTGGGAATTGGGTCTGGGGGCATTTTGGGACCCCCTCTTCTTCATCTTCATCTTCCTCAGAGCACATAATGTTCTTGAAGGCCTTCCAGAGTGCTAGGCCTAAAGGCTGTTGCGTCTACGGCTATATCTTCTTGCGTAGATTTTAGGGTGTTCTTTAAAATTTTACCTTGAAAATGAGACTAAACAGGCCAGTGAAATTAAGGGAATTGATATGGGAATGGGTAACAGGGTTTGCTATGGGTGGTTGGTTGTGTTAAAGGGTAAAGGAATAATGTATTGCTACTTTAAAATCTACATTTACTACATGACTACTTTTAAAATCTACAAAACTAAAAAAAATCAAAACTCCAAGGTATCAACAAAAAGAGCAAGAGCTTTCTGAGTGTGCACCTTTGGACTGGGAGGTATCTTAGACTAAGGGATACAGTTCCTGTTATGGGTTAGGGTTTAGGTTTAGGTCTAGGTCTAGATTTTTTTAAATATTAGAACTAGGGTTCAGTACTGTCTAACCCAAACGTTATCTAAACAATAACCCTAACCTAATCTTAACCCGAACCTAATCCTAACCCTAATCCTAATCCTAACCCTAAACCTAACTGTAACCCTAATCCTAACCTAACCCTAACTCTAATCCTAACCCTAACCCTAAGCGTAAACCCTAACCGTAATGAAAGGGACATGGGTGACATCATTGGGGATGAGTGAAATCACAGGGGATTGGTGAAAACAAAGAGACAGCTGTGATGTCACAGGGACATCAGTGACATCACAGGGGGACATCGGTGACTTCACAAGGATGGGGTGACATTACAGTGACACAAGTGACATCATCGGGGACATTGGTGACATCATAGGGGACAGTGGTGACATCACAGTAGGATCAGTGACATCATTGAGGACCAGTGACATCACAGGAGTCTGGTGACAACAAAGAGTCATAGCTGCATCACATCTTTCCTGCTTCACGATGGCTTCCAGTTCCTCCTGTTTGTTGCCCATGCTGCGTGCATTGGTGTACATGCACTTCAGCTGGGCTGCTGATTTTACTCTTAACTCAGGCTTTTCATCCCCGAGCTTCCCTTTGGAGAGCCTGGATTCAATCCCTTCCCCCTTCAAACCTAGTTTAAAGCCCTCCTGATGAGCCCCGCTAACCTATGGGCTACAGTCCTTTTGCCCTTTGTAGATACATAAAGCCCATCTGGTTTAAGAAGACTCGGTACTATGGGGTTTTCCCCATGGTCAAAAAAACCAAAATTTTGACAGTGGCACCAATCCTTTAGCCACCTATTGATAAGGTAGGCTTTGCTACTCTTCTCCTCATTCATCTCCTCATTCATTCCAGCAAGTACAGCAACTGAGGCAAATGCTACCTGTGCGCCTGTCCCATGAACTGATCTACCCAGTGCCTTGAAATCCTTTTGGATTGTCCTGGCACTTCTCCTATTAATATCATCACTGCCAGCTTGGATTACCAACAGTGGATAGTAATCTGAGGTCTGAATTAGCTCAGGAAGTCTCTTACCAATGTCCCTCATCCTGGCTTCGGGAAGGCAGCAAACCTCCCTGTGGGATGGGTCTGGTCAACATATAGGGGCCTTAGTTCCCCTCAAAAGGGAGTCACCTACTACAACCACCCTTCTTTTTTTCCTTATAGCTGTAGTTGTAACCTGTCTGGTAGACAGGGTACAACCTGCAGACAGATCTTCCTCTTGCCTGACCTCTACTTGACTTTCTGAGTCTAGGGCCTCATATCTGTTCTTCAAGGGCACCTGGGAAGCTGATGGGGGTCAAGAGAGTGTTCTTTTACATCTCTGAACAGGGACCTGTTTCTATTCCCCCCCATTCACTCGGTTTGCTCCATCTGCCTGATGGCAGGAGGGGCAGGGCGTCACTGTCTCCTGCTGGACTTCCTTGGGGGTTGAAAGGGTGTGACTCCACCAGTCTATTTCCGTTCACTTTCCCTAATGCTTCTCAGCCTTTCTACCTCTTCCTTGAGCTCTGATACCATGCTGTCTTGGTTTTGCTCTGGGTCAATTTTTTCTCACCTTTCACACAACTACTATAAATTGAGAGAAGGTTTATGCAGACAAAAGAGATCTGATTTGGGAAAATATATTAACATTTATTACTAGCAAGATAAAAACTAAAGAACTACATCTACAATGATTTTAATTAGATAAGAGTACTATGTATTTACAGAAATACCCCTCCCCCCCTTTGTATCAGTTCAAGGAGGAGAAAGCAGTCACATTCTCCATTTCCAGAGCTCCAGGTCTTTAAAATAACTTTGCAGCACTCAAAAGTTCTTCTTCTTCTTTTATCTCTAAGAAGACAACTCTGATTCGTTGCAGCTGGAACCATTTCTCTTTATCTCTCTCTTCTGTGTCAGCCTCAGGGCTGGGCCAAACCCCTCCTGGGCTAAGACTGGAGGCTGGGGGGTTACCCAGGCCCTGCAGGTCTTCCATGGACTGCAAGGGGACACTTGCATAGATCTTCACTACAGGGTCACAGGGGATAATAGCTTTTGAGTCCACCCCTGTTTCCTGTGGGGTCCCTCCCCATGGGAGGACAGTCCTTGATAGACTTTTCTGATGTGAGTCCATCTCTCAGACAACAAGGTCTTCCATTCTCTGCTGTCTCTCAGGGTCACAAGTTTAGCTGCACCAGCATGGATCCTTCACTTGGATCACAACTCAGGGTCACAAATCTCCAGCACCAGCATGGATCTCTCACTGAGATCCCAAGCTTACCCAAGCCATCTCACTCCAGCGTAAGCCTCTCTTAGGGTCACAAATCTCCAGCAGCAGCATGGATCCCTCACTCAGATCCCAACATCTTACCCAAGCTGTTCTGCTCCGGCGTAAGTCTCTCCATGCCTTACAAGCCTCCAGCAGGACTCTGTTTCATTTCAGGCCTTCTCATGAAGTCTCAGCTTCTTCGTGTATCCACAAGCTCCTCTATGAGCTGCATGGGTTTCTCTTCACGCCAATAATCTTCTACAGGTGGCAGGGATTTATTTTTCAGTCTTTTGCCTGCTGAAGGGAGGGGGGGGGGGGGAGAAGCAGCTCCCCCCTCCAAACTTCTCTCTCCTGCTGCAGCTTTGGCCTTGAAAACTTCGTTATCTTTCTGCTGGAATTCCTTTTGCAGCATGTCTTGTCCAGGTTCTTCTCTAAAGGTTTTTTTTTCTTCTCTATTTCATTATAGGAGAGAAGGGGGGCTTCAGTGCCACACCTGCCTCCAGCCCAGGGTGGGGGGGGGAGGCCTGGCCCCCACCCAGGGCCTGACACCACTCTCTACATGGCTCCTAATTTCAACTGCATCACAGCCTTCTCTTCTGTTTTCTTAAATATGTGATTTGCAAAGGTTTTACTAAGAGCTTTAATTGGCTTTTTCTCCAGAAATCCACCTGGACAAAACCATCCTCAGCCCCAGGGGCTGGCTGGTGGACAAAACCACGTCACATGCACAGAAAATCATTCACCTGCTCATATAGCACACAGGTGCCTCTCACAGTGTCCTCTGGTACTGATGCCAGGCTCAAAGAATCTGTGCAGCCAGACCTGAATGGCTGCATCCTTCGTAGAGGGTTCTGTCTGTGTCAACACAATCCTAGTGGTAACGAGAGCGATGGCATACATCCTTTTGGAAACCATTACTGGCTTTAGTTGAAAAGTGAGGGAGGGGGAAAAAAAAGCTCGCCTGAGAGACCTAGGAGGTGGCTGTGCCCTGTCTGTTCACCCTGCCTGTAGGAACTGCCACGCAAACTGCCACGCCACACACTCACTGACTTGCCACGCTCCAGGTCACCGCACTCCCTGGATATTTTTATATAGCCCTCTCTAGTACCTGCTAACAAGCCTGTCTGGCCACTCTCTCACCCGAGTCGGTTCCTGAGGTGCAGATAAGCCCAGGCTTGTGCATGTTCAGCCAGGAGTGGGCTCTGCTGAGAGCCACAGCTCCAAGGGAGCAGGGACTCCTCTCCACAGAGGCTTCTCCATCTGCAGGCCAGCATCTCTAACAGATGCTCTGGGCACACGATGCAGGCTGTGGCCAGAAGTAAGGCAGGTGTGCAGGGGATATTCCCTTTTTTGGTCCTCCACAGATGGAAAAATAGAGCACCGTGGATATAGGAAAAGCCCGACTTGCCGCTGGAGGGCCGTGTCCAGAAGTGCGAGGAGCCTATTCCCCTGTGGCAGCATCCCGAGAGCCATGGATTGGGCACTGGTGGCTCTGGGACTCTTTCAGCTCTGCAACTTGCAGCGGGCCATGCCTTCCTTGGACCTTTTCCAGGCTGGGGAAATTCCAGCCATTCCCCTGCCAGGTGCATCCTCAGAGATGAGACGGCTCTCCTGACACCTGGAGCTTAGAGGGAGAAGGGAGACCTGTCCACAGGGATTCCTCTGTCTGGAGTGCGGCAGCTCTCCCAGAGTTGCTGGGAGGGATGGAGTCTCTCTCCACAAGGAAGCCGGCTGCGCAGATATTCCTCCATCTGCTCCTGCACTACTGGCTCCAGAGAACGGCCTGGAGACGAAAACCTCTGCCTTTGCCTTGGGCCATCTTGTCCCGGGTTTCCTGTCGCCTCTTTTAATATGGAAGCATCCTGGGAACCCTGGTTTGGGCAGTGGCAGCTCCAGGACACTTGCTGCTCTGCCAACAGCTGCTCCTGGGAACGCCTTACTGCAGTGGCCTGGGGTCCCGCTCTTCCTTTCACACTTTGCCTGGCCAAGTGCATGTTCACGGAGGTGCAGGCTATGCAGTTTCCTGCCCCTCCAAAGGCAGCAGGGAGACCCGTCCACAGGGGCTCCTGACTCTGACTCCAGCAGGTCTCCGAGAGGCTCTGCCAAGGATGCAGTCTCTTGCCACAAGGAGCTGCGGTGCCGAGATATTCCTTCTCCTGCTCCTGCCATACTGCATGGAAAGAGAGCCCTGGACTTGGGAACACCTGCTTTTGCTGAAGGACACAGCTGTCCACACGTGGCTGCACAAAATCCTGATGTGGCAGTGCCGCAGCTCCCTGGGAGCCATGGCTTGGGCACCGGTGTCTCGGGGACAGAAGCTGCTGGGCCACCTGCTCCTGACAATGCCTCACTGCAATGGCCTGGGCTCCCACTCTTCCTTGCAGCCTTTTCCTGCCCATGTGCATCTTCAGCCAGGAGTGGGCTCTGTTGACAGCTGCAGCTCCAAGGAAGCAGGACCTCCTTTCCACAGAGGCTTGCTTATCCATCTGCAATCCACCGAGGCTCTGGGCAAGATGAAGGCTCTGGCCAGAAGTATTGCAGGTGTGAAGGCCATCCTCCCTTTCTTGGTGCTCAACAGAGGGAGAAATAGAGCACCCTGGAGACGGGAACAGCCAGCCTTAACAGTGGAGGACCCTGTCAAGAATTGCGTGGAGCCTCTTCCCTTGCGGCAGCATCCCGAGAGCCATGGATTGGGCACCGGTGGCTCCAGGACTCTTTTAGCTGTGCAACTTGCTGCTGCCAATGTCCGAGGTCTTGCCCAGAAGTCGTGGAGGTTCAGTGGTAGTCTTTATCCTGGTCCTCCACAGGTGGATCAGGAGAGCAGTCTGGAGATGGGAACGGCATTCTTTACTTCTGAAGCATTTTGTCTGGAATTGTGCTGAAGATGTTTTTTTTTTGGCAGCATCCTCGGGTCACTGGATTGCGCAGTGGCAGCTCCTGGACACTTTTGTCCTGCCAGTTGCTCCTGGGAATTCCTCATTGGAATTGCATAGGCTCCTTCATTTACTTCCAAGCTTTTCCTGTCCTTTTGCACTATCAGGTAAGAGCAGGGGCTGCTGATACTCGCACCTATGAGGGAGCATGGAGACCTGTTTACAGGGTTCCTCTGCCTGGATTCTGCCAATTCTCAGGGAGGCTCTGACAGGGGTGAAGGCTCATCCCAGAAGTATCGGAGGCATGAGATATTCATTATCCTGCTGCTTCACAGTCGGCAGGAGGGAGCACCCTGGAGATAGGAACACCTGACTTTGTCACCACAAAATTTCTTCCAGCACCATAAGGATTGTCTTCTCGTATGGAACTACCGCAGCTTCCTTGAAGTCTTGGATTGGCACTGAAGTCTTGAGCTCAGTTGCTGCTGGGCCACCTGCTCCTGGCAATGCCTCACTGCAATGGCCTGGGCTCCCACTCTTCCTTGCAGCCTTTTCCTGCCCATGTGCATCTTCAGCCAGGAGTGGGCTCTGCTGACAGCTGCAGCTCCAAGGAAGCAGGAACTCCTTTCCACAGAGGCTTATCCGTCTGCAGGCCACAGAGGCTCTGGGCAGGATGGAGGCTGTGGCCAGAAGTATTGCAGGTGTGCAGAGGATACTCCCTTTCTTGGTCGTCCACAGAGGGAGAAATAGAGCACCCTGGAGACGGGAACAGCTGACCTTGCCACTAGAGGATTGTGTCCAGAAGTGCGTGGAGCCTCTTCCCTTGTGGCAGCATCGCGAGAGCCATGGATTGGGCACCGGGGGCTCCAGGACTCTTTCAGCTGTGCAACTTGCTGCTGCCAATGCCTTCCCTCAAGCCTGAAGCACGCTTAAGGTTTCGAGGCTTTTCCTTGCCCGTTGCATTCTCAGGTATGATGCAAGTCTCCTGACAGCTCTGGCTCCAAGGGAGCCAAGAGAGAGGACACCCTGTGGACAGGACTCACTGCAGCAGGTCTCCCATAGGCTCTGCCAGGGACCGAGTGCCTTGCCAGAAAGGCACTGCGGTGCAGAGATCTTTCTTCTCCTGCTGCTTCCATACCGGTTCAGGAGAGAGCCCTGGACTTGGGAGACCTGCCTTTGCACTGGAGGATCTTGTGCAGCAATGTGCGAGGAGTCATCTCCAACGGCACTGCCGGAGAGTCCAGGGAGCCATGGATTGGGCACTGGTGGCTCTGGGGGCTCTTTCACCTGTGCAACTTGCTGCGAGCCATGCCTTCCTTGGACCTTATCAAGGCTGGGGAAATTCCAGCCATTCCCCTGCCAGGTGCATCCTCAGAGATGAGACGGCTCTCCTGACACCTGGGGCTCAGAGGGAGAAGGGAGACCTGTCCACAGGGATTCCTCTGTCTGGAGTGCGGCAGCTCTCCCAGAGTTGCTGGGAGGGATGGAGTCTCTCTCCACAAGGAAGCCGGCTGCGCAGATATTCCTCCATCTGCTCCTGCACTACTGGCTCCAGAGAACGGCCTGGAGACGGCAACCTCTGCCTTTGCCTTGGGCCATCTTGTGCCACGCTTCCTGTCACCTCTTTTAATATGGAAGCATCCTGGGAACCCTGGTTTGGGCAGTGGCAGCTCCAGGACACTTGCTGCTGTGCCAACAGCTGCTCCTTGGAATGCCTTGCTGCAGTGGCCTGGGCTCCCGTTCTTACTTCCAGACTTTGCCTGGCCAAGTGCATGTTCAGGGAGGAGCGGGCTCTGCTGTTTCCTGCCCCTCCCAGCCCGCAGGGAGTCCCTTCCACAGGGGCTCCTGACTCTGACTCCAGCAGGTCTCCGAGAGGCTCTGCCAGGGATGCAGTCTCTTGCCACAAGGAGCTGCGGTGCCGAGATATTCCTTCTCCTGCTCCGGCCATACTGCATGGGGAGAGAGCCCTGGACTTGGGAACACCTGCTTTTGCTGAAGGACACAGCTGTCCACACGTGGCTGAACAGAATCCTGATGTGGCACTGCCGCAGCTTCCTGGGAGCCATGGCTTGGGCACCGGTGTCTCGGGGACAGAAGCTGCTGGGCCACCTGCTCCTGGCAATGCCTCGCTGCAATGGCCTGGGTTCCCACTCTTCCTTGCAGCCTTTTCCTGCCCATGTGCATGTTCAGGCAGGAGCGGGCTCTGCTGACAGCTGCAGCTCCAAGGAAGCAGGAACTCCTTTCCACAGAGGCTTATCCATCTGCAGGCCACCGAGGCTCTGGGCAGGATGAAGGCTGTGGCCAGAAGTAATGCAGGTGTGCAGGGGATACTCCCTTTCTTGGTCCTCCACAGAGGGAGAAATAGAGAACCCTGGAGATGGGAACAGCCGGCCTTGCCACTGGAGGATTGTGTCCAGAAGTGCGCGGAACCTCTTCCCTTGTGGCAGCATCCCGAGAGCCATGGATTGGGCACCGGGGGCTCCAGGACTCTTTCAGCTGTGCAACTTGCTGCTGCCATTGCCTTCCCTCAAGGCTGAAACACTCCTAAGGTTTTGAGGTTTTTCCTTGCCCATTGCATTCTCAGGCATGATGCAAGTCTCCTGACAGCTCTGGCTCCAAGGGAGCCAAGAGAGAGGACTCCCTGTGGACAGGACTCACTGCAGCAGGTCTCCCAGAGGCTCTGCCAGGGACCGAGTGCCTTGCCAGAAAGTAACTGCGGTGCAGAGATCTTTCTTCTCCTGCTGCTGCCATACCATTTCAGGAGAGAGCCCTGGACTTGGGAGACCTGCCTTTGCACTGGAGGATCTTGTGCAGCAATGTGCGAGGAGTCATCTCCAACGGCTCTGCCGGAGCGTCCAGGGAGCCATGGATTGGGCACTGGTAGCTCGGGGACACTTTCAGCTGTGCGACTTGCTGCGAGCCATGCCTTCCTTGGACCTTATCAAGGCTCAAGAAATTCCAGCCATTCCCCTGCCAGGTGCATCCTCAGAGATGAGACGGCTCTCCTGACACCTGGGGCTCAGAGGGAGAAGGGAGACCTGTCCACAGGGATTCCTCTGTCTGGAGTGCAGCAGCTCTCCCAGAGTTGCTGGGAGGGATGGAGTCTCTCTCCACAAGGAAGCCGGCTGCGCAGATATTCCTCCATCTGCTCCTGCACTACTGGCTCCAGAGAACGGCCTGGAGACGGCAACCTCTGCCTTTGCCTTGGGCCATCTTGTGCCACGCTTCCTGTCGCCTCTTTTAATATGGAAGCATCCTGGGAACCCTGGTTTGGGCAGTGGCAGCTCCAGGACACTTGCTGCTGTGCCAACAGCTGCTCCTTGGAATGCCTTGCTGCAGTGGCCTGTGTGGGAGAACACATAATGGATGTGTGAGCAATTTATGTTGTGTGTGGTATTTTGATAGACTTTTATGAACTTTTATATAGTTTTTATAGTTTTATAGGAATTATAAGTTATGGATGCCAAGATGGCAGCAGGTTGTCTTTGCTGGAACAAGAGAAACTCGGTGCCAAGAAGAAGGTGGAGTTCGTTAAAGTAAACAATTGCCTTGTTACCTGTTGGTAACCAATTGTAAAGGCATTTGTTATGCATGTTTACATCTGGTCAGTGTTCGGTAACCAATTGTATGCTTCTTGTCACGAGACCTTGTGTACAGATGCTATAAAGACCCTGAGCTGTCCCAATAAATCGGACATATTTTAGATCTTATAGATTGTGTGCGTATGTCTCCTGAGAGCCTCCCCGTCACCAAGTGGCGCCCAAAAAACAGGGACACTAGGACTGCTGCCCCCTGATGATTAGCCAGGAAGGGTCTTAAAAGCGAAATTCGCTGCCCCTCTGAAGTTTAGGCAGAGACGGTGTTAAAAGCGGCAGTCTAGAATCGGGACTTCGGGTTCGCTGTTCGGTCAGGACGTGAAAGCGAGCTGGAACGAAGGAGGGAGAAGCTGGCTGGAATTCCGGTGACGTTACCCCAGCGTCTGGAATTGAAAAATCCGCGCGGTAAGCAGTTCGTGGGAATCTCGCCCTGATCAAGCGAGTAGCCAGAAAGGGGAAACAAGATGGGGACCGCCCTCTCAAAAGAGGAGGAAGCGGGGGAAAAGTTTCTCCAAACTATCCTTTATAAAAAGGACTTTTATTATTTATGTGCCGCCCTTAGAGGGTTGTTGGAATGGTCCAGGGCAAAGGACCTTATCCCCGGTGTTTCTGTTGCCTTTGAAGTGTCTACTTGGGACTCTCTAGGACAGAGACTGTGGGAAGAGACCTCAAGAGGGTCTAAAGTTGCTAAAAAGTTTCCTACTCTGTGTCGTCTGCCGGTGGATGCGCTGCGGGAGGCGGGAGCCGAGAGGCGATTGTCTTTATCTGTGCGCGCAGTTTTAGATAGTGAGAGCGGGGCGGAAGCGAAAGTTTCCGAGAGTAAAACTTCTGCGGAGCAAATGGTGTTCGGCACTGCGGCCGCGCCCGTACCAGCGGCGGCCAAGAAGCGGCTTGGCTTAGTTCCAGATGTGGCGGGGGGGACAGAAACTGCAAAGAGAGAAGGCGGCGCGGAGCCAGCGGCTCCAACCATCACTGCGCCTGCGCAGCCCGTAACTCCCCCCCACCTCGCAGTCCCTGCGTTGCCGATGGCAACAGCATCTGGCAGCGCGCCTGCGTCAGCGGCCGAGCCTGCGCAGTCAGTCATCGCAGCGGGACCTACTACGCCTGCGCTCTCAACACCACCTGCGGTAATCGTCGCGCATGCGTCAGGCACGGAGCCAGCCGTTACGTCATTAACAGCGGCAACTACGAACTTCGTGCAGGCACTGACAGTCGCATCTTCGCCGAAATGTTACCTCTCTCAAACCCGAAAGAACGTGAATCAACTTTTCGGAACACCGAGACAGCCCCCGGGACTGAGGGTGCAGAGCACGGAGGCGCAAAGAGCGGCGGGAGCGAGCGGGCAGCCCACATCAGCCGTGCTCGCGGCAGTGACGGCAGCGGCGGCGGCGACGAGCTCCCTTAAGCTGTGGCAAAGGGCGCCGTGCCGACCCCTCCCCAGGCTGCGGCGGCGGCGCGCCGGGGGGTTATCTCCCCCGCGCCACAGTGGCCGTACATCGGCAGCGAAGCGGTGTCAACAGTGCAAGCTGCGCCCCTACTCCTGTTTGCTCGAAACAACTACAGCAGCAACGACGCAGACTACGCATATTTTAACTCAAACATCTCAAGCACTGCAGCCCAGCCCCTCGAGGCGGCTGGAAGGGTGGTTGAACAGGAAAAAGCAGTTTTTGTGGCTGCTCCAGTGGGGCGGCAGTGGCCCTTAGCATAAAAAAAAAAAAAAAAAAAAAAAAAAAAAAAAAAAAAAAAAAGTTTGTTAATTTAAGTGTAAAATCGTTTTGCTCACTGGAATGTGGAAAACAAAATAACATTGAAAAATGAGTTTTTCTAAATGATTTAAATTGATAATTTAAGTTTTGTAGTTTACAGGTTGCTAATCCTGTTGTTTTTTCTTTTTTCTTCAGTGAGATTTAAGATTATTAGTGGGTAATACAAAAGAAATATTGTTTAAAAGGTTTAAAATAATTTTTTCACAGGTTATATGACACAAACTGATTTGCCCTGTAAACAGGTTAGTCTAGAACAGTACAAAAGGTGCTCCTGTAATAGCTTTAATTTGTTTATCAAAACCCAATTGGTCTTTATTAGAGGGAGTATTTATTAATATATATGAAACGTGTATAAATTCTTATGGCAATCATTCAACTGTTGACCATCAGAAACAGAAAGATAGTGAAAACGTTTAAATGCAAAATGCAGATGGCTCATGCTCAAGGTTTTCAGGCTTTACATGAAGGTCAACGTTACCTTTTGCAGGGACGCCTGCTATTTTGTGAGCCTGCTGACCCTTCGAAGATGAAGCCTCTGCTATGGGGAATCGCATATAAATCGTGTTATAATCAAAAACAAAAGCTTCACTGTGTGAAAGCATGTATGATTGAAGTATGAATGAGGTGGCCGCCTTATGAATTTTGAAAGAATTGTGTGCAAGAGAAAAGTATTGTCTAGGTTTATATATCCATATATATATATATATTTGTAGGCTTGGTAATGCATTACACAGGTATTAAGAGTTTTTAACCAAAAAGTATTTTTACATTGTAAGGACCTTTAGGTAAAAATTCAAGTGCTCTCTTGTTAAGATATTCATCTTTGTCTTGTCAGGGAATTTTTGTGGTGCCAGGAGTGATAGATGCTGATGCTACAGGAGTCATCAAAATCATGGTATATACTTTAACACCACCAGTTTTCATTCCTACTAACAGCAAAATAGCATAGCTAGTCCCTTTCAAGGCAATGGTGCCCAAGGCAGAATCACGGACTCAAAGAGATAAAGGTTTTGGTTCCACAGGTCCTCCTGAGGTGATGTTAGCCATAGACATAAAGCAGGGAAAACCTGAGGAGAGTGTAGTTGTGCAGCATCCTAAAGGCCAGTCCAGCACTATGACTATGCTCGTTGATATTAGAGCGGATGTTACCATCATCCCCAGACATAAGTGGCCCAACACCTGGCCTGTGGTAATGGCACCTGCAGGAGTGAAAAGGGTAGGCAGTGTACAGCAGACATGGATCAGCAGAGATGTGATAAGCTTTCGTTTTTCTGACGGTGCATCAGTGAGCACAAGGCCCTATGTGTTATCTTTGCCAGTGAGTTTGATAGGTCGAGACCTGCTAGGTCAGATGGGAGCATGCCTGGTTACTTCTCCTTTTTAGGAGCGGCCATTGGAAAGCAGCCAACCTTGAAGCTGAAGTGAAGGACAAAAAAAACCATATGAGTCAATCAGTGGCCGCTGAAGGAAGACAGGCTGCAAATAATACAACAACTGGTTCAGGAGCAATTAGATGCAGGTCACATTGTTCCATCTACAAGCCCATGGAATACTCCCATATTTGTCATTCCAAAAAAGTCAGGAAAGTGGAGACTATTGCATGATCTGCGGGCCATTAATGCAGTCATAGAAGATATGGGAACCTTACAACCAGGTTTACCCTCTCCTACAATGATTCCACATGATTGGGCTATACTGATAATAGATCTAAAAGATTGTTTCTTCACTATCTTCTTGCATCCAGATGATACTGCAAAATTTGCCTTTACAGTACCCTCAGTGAACAAAGCAGAGCCAGCAAAAAGATTTGAATGGGTTACTCTTGCACAGGGGATGAAGAATTCACCTGTGATGTGTCAGCTCTATGTTGCTTGGGCCTTGCAGCCATTTAGAAATCAGCATCCTGAGCTATTGGTTTATCACTACATGGATGATATTCTAGTGGCAGACAAAAATTTGGATATCCCTGTGTTGTTGTTGCAGTTAGAACAGGAACTAGGTCAGTGTGGTCTGAAAATCGCTCCTGAGAAGATTCAGAGACAAGAGCCTTGGCAGTATTTAGGTTGGACCATTACATCTGGTATTGTGAAACCACAGAAGTTAACCATTAACACTGACATAAAAACCTTGACTGATGTGCAGAAGCTACTTGGTGACATACAGTGGGTAAGACCTGTTTGTGGGATAACCAATGATGATCTAGCTCCTCTAATGCCTTTGCTAGGGTCTGTTGCTAATGCAGAGCTTCAGAGAAACTTGTCAGATGTGCAAAAAGCAGCTATAGTTAACATCTCAGGTAAGATAGCTGCAGGGTACACCTGTAGAATACTAGAAGATCAACCAGTCCAGTATCTGATCATTAACTCTGGAGGAAATAGACAACATCCCTTAGGTGTCATCTGTCAAATAGCAGTCAGCATCAGAATTTTGGAATGGGTATTCTTGCCCTATCAACCCAAAAAGACAATCATGACGTGACCTGAATTGTTTGCACACCTTGTTATAAAGGGAAGGCGACGGATTTGTGATTTAACTGGAAGGGATCCATCTGTGATATTTCTGCCAGTCGCTCAGAGCTATTTGGAGTGGTTGTTTGAGAAATCTGAACCATTCCAAATAGCTATGGCAGATTTTGAGGGACTGATCACAAATCATTATCCATCAGACAAATTGTTACCTTTGTTACAGCATCAGATTATTGAACAGCTTGTGTTGCGCTCAGATGATCCTGTGGAAGGGATTACTGTTTTTACAGATGCTGGAAGAAAATCTCAACGAGCAGCAGTGACCTGGCAGGAGGGAACAAACTGGAAACACAAACTGCTTCCAGGTGTTACAGGTGACACACTGCAAACCCTTGAACTGCGGGGTGTGGTGTGGGCTTTCAACTTCTGGAAGAAAGAACCTCTCATTGTAGTTTCAGATTCTCTCTATGTAGTGGGAACAGTTCAAAGGATAGAAAGGGCAATGGTCAAAACCCTGAAGAATAAGATCTTGGCAGCTCTTATGACACAGTTGTTACATTTGTTAAATCAGAGAACACATCCCTACTTTATCACTCACATCAGGAGTCACCAGAAATTACATGGCGGTCTAACACTTGGGAATGACAGAGCAGACAAGTTAGTAGCACCTGCATAGGTCGGTCCTGCAGTGAATAAATTTCAACAAGCAGTCTTGTCTCACGAATTTTTCCATCAGTCTGCAGATGTGTTAGCCAGACAATTTGAGTTAACTCTATCAGATGCACGTGGTATTGTACAAGCTTGTTCAGCCTGCCACAAAAATGGGCTGGGCATTGGCTTGAGGGTAAATCCTTGTGGTTTACAGGCATTACAGCTTTGGTAGATGGATGTCACTCATGTTAATGAGTTTGGGAGGTTGAAATATGTCCATGTGTGTATTGACACTTTTTCTCATGCTATATGGGCATCTGCTCATGCTGGAGAAGGTGCCAGATATGTCATTCATCATATGCATGCATGTATAGCGGCCCTAGGAGTCCCCACGGAAATTAAGACCGATAATGAGTCCGGTTATACCTCACAGCGTTTTCACAGATTCTGTATGAATTGGAGTATTTCTCATGTTATTGGCATAGCTCATTCTCCTACTGGACAAGCTATCCTCGAACGAACTCACGAAGTCCTGAAATCACTTTTGCAAAAACAGAAAGGGGGAGAAGAGCTGGAAAGCCCACATAACCGACTTGCAAAAGTGTTATATGTTTTGAATTTTTTACGGTTGACGGGTGGAAGATCGGACCCTCCCATTGTAGTTCATAATACTTCTATGCAGTCAGGTTTGGTAAATCCACAGGTAACAGTGAAAGTTCAGTACAAGGACCCTCAAACTGGGGTCTGGAAGGGGCCTGCAGAGGTAAAACTAACTGGTAGAGGGTATGCTTGTGTCCTCACAGATACAGGAGTTCGATGGCTGCCTGCACGTTGATAAAACCTTGGAAAGGGAGTGATTCTGCAGAGCAAGGTTGATACTGTGGTAGATAAGCTATTCAGAATTACAGAGTTTTTTCAGTATTATTATAAGGTAACTTTATAGTGTAGTATCATATAATCATAGAAGTTAAGAGTTTAAGAGAGTGTTTTGTGTGAACTTGATATATTATTCATTAAATTTTAGTCTAGGTTAAATTTTAGCGTTATAAGATAGAAAAAACAGTAAGTGTGTGAAGGTGTTATTTTTAATGGTGATGAGTATATGTACTTGTGTGTTACAATATGTTAGAGGTAAGATAAGAATGTATTAGTGTAGCATAAATTGCTCAAAAACAAAAAAGGGGATTTGTGGGAGAACACATAATGGATGTGTGAGCAATTTATGTTGTGTGTGGTATTTTGATAGACTTTTATGAACTTTTATATAGTTTATATAGTTTTATAGGAATTATAAGTTATGGATGCCAAGATGGCCGCAGGTTGTCTTTGCTGGAACAAGAGAAACTCGGTGCCAAGAAGAAGGTGGAGTTCGTTAAAGTAAACAATTGCCTTGTTACCTGTTGGTAACCAATTGTAAAGGCATTTGTTATGCATGTTTACATCTGGTCAGTGTTCGGTAACCAATTGTATGCTTCTTGTCACGAGACCTTGTGTACAGATGCTATAAAGACCCTGAGCTGTCCCAATAAATCGGACATATTTTAGATCTTATAGATTGTGTGCGTATGTCTCCTGAGAGCCTCCCCGTCAACAGGCCTGGGCTCCCGTTCTTACTTCCAGACTTTGCCTGGCCAAGTGCATGTTCAGGGAGGAGCGGGCTCTGCTGTTTCCTGCCCCTCCCAGGCCGCAGGGAGTCCGGTCCACAGGGGCTCCTGACTCTGACTCCAGCAGGTCTCCGAGAGGCTCTGCCAGGGATGCAGTCTCTTCCCAAAAAGAGGTGCGGTGCTGAGATGTTTATTCTGCTCCTGCCACACTGCATGGGGAGAGAGCCCTGGACTTGGGAACACCTGCTTTTGCTGAAGGACACAGCTGTCCACACATGGCTGAACAGAATCCTGATGTGGCACTGCCGCAGCTTCCTGGGAGCCATGGCTTGGGCACCGGTGTCTCGGGGACAGAAGCTGCTGGGCCACCTGCTCCTGGCAATGCCTCGCTGCAATGGCCTGGGCTCCCACTCTTCCTTGCAGCCTTTTCCTGCCCATGTGCATGTTCAGCCAGGAGCGGGCTCTGCAGACAGCTGCAGCTCCAAGGAAGCAGGAACTCCTATCCACAGAGGCTTATCCATCTGCAGGCCACAGAGGCTCTGGGCAGGATGAAGGCTGTGGCCAGAAGTATTGCAGGTGTGCAGGGGATACTCCCTTTCTTGGTCCTCCACAGAGGGAGAAATAGAGAACCCTGGAGATGGGAACAGCCGGCCTTGCCACTGGAGGATTGTGTCCAGAAGTGCGTGGAATCTCTTCCCTTGTGGCAGCATCCCGAGAGCCATGGATTGGGCACCGGGGGCTCCAGGACTCTTTCAGCTGTGCAACTTGCTGCTGCCATTGCCTTCCCTCAAGGCTGAAACACTCCTAAGGTTTTGAGGTTTTTCCTTACCCGTTGCATTCTCAGGCATGATGCAAGTCTCCTGACAGCTCTGGCTCCAAGGGAGCCAAGAGAGAGGACTCCCTGTGGACAGGACTCACTGCAGCAGGTCTCCCAGAGGCTCTGCCAGGGACCGAGTGCCTTGCCAGAAAGTAACTGCGGTGCAGAGATCTTTCTTCTCCTGCTGCTGCCATACCATTTCAGGAGAGAGCCCTGGACTTGGGAGACCTGCCTTTGCACTGGAGGATCTTGTGCAGCAATGTGCGAGGAGTCATCTCCAACGGCTCTGCCGGAGCGTCCAGGGAGCCATGGATTGGGCACTGGTAGCTCGGGGACACTTTCAGCTGTGCGACTTGCTGCGAGCCATGCCTTCCTTGGACCTTATCAAGGCTCAAGAAATTCCAGCCATTCCCCTGCCAGGTGCATCCTCAGAGATGAGACGGCTCTCCTGACACCTGGGGCTCAGAGGGAGAAGGGAGACCTGTCCACAGGGATTCCTCTGTCTGGAGTGCCGCAGGTCTCCCAGAGGCACTGGAAGGGATGGAGTCTCTCTCCACAAGGAAGCCGGCTGCGCAGATATTCCTCCATCTGCTCCAGCACTACTGGCTCCAGAGAACGGCCTGGAGACGGCAACCTCTGCCTTTGCCTTGGGCCATCTTGTGCCACGCTTCCTGTCGCCTCTTTTAATATGGAAGCATCCTGGGAACCCTGGTTTGGGCAGTGGCAGCTCCAGGACACTTGCTGCTGTGCCAACAGCTGCTCCTTGGAATGCCTTGCTGCAGTGGCCTGGGCTCCCGTTCTTACTTCCAGACTTTGCCTGGCCAAGTGCATGTTCAGGGAGGAGCGGGCTCTGCTGTTTCCTGCCCCTCCCAGCCCGCAGGGAGTCCCTTCCACAGGGGCTCCTGACTCTGACTCCAGCAGGTCTCCGAGAGGCTCTGCCAGGGATGCAGTCTCTTCCCAAAAAGAGGTGCGGTGCTGAGATGTTTCTTCTGCTCCTGCCACACTGCATGGGGAGAGAGCCCTGGACTTGGGAACACCTGCTTTTGCTGAAGGACACAGCTGTCCACACATGGCTGAACAGAATCCTGATGTGGCACTGCCGCAGCTTCCTGGGAGCCATGGCTTGGGCACCGGTGTCTCGGGGACAGAAGCTGCTGGGCCACCTGCTCCTGGCAATGCCTCGCTGCAATGGCCTGGGCTCCCACTCTTCCTTGCAGCCTTTTCCTGCCCATGTGCATGTTCAGCCAGGAGCGGGCTCTGCAGACAGCTGCAGCTCCAAGGAAGCAGGAACTCCTATCCACAGAGGCTTATCCATCTGCAGGCCACAGAGGCTCTGGGCAGGATGAAGGCTGTGGCCAGAAGTAATGCAGGTGTGCAGGGGATACTCCCTTTCTTGGTCCTCCACAGAGGGAGAAATAGAGAACCCTGGAGATGGGAACAGCCGGCCTTGCCACTGGAGGATTGTGTCCAGAAGTGCGTGGAACCTCTTCCCTTGTGGCAGCATCCCGAGAGCCATGGATTGGGCACCGGTGGCTCCAGGACTCTTTCAGCTGTGCAACTTGCTGCTGCCAATGCCTTCCCTCAAGCCTGAAGCACGCTTAAGTTTTCGAGGCTTTTCCTTACCCGTTGCATTCTCAGGCATGATGCAAGTCTCCTGACAGCTCTGGCTCCAAGGGAGCCAAGAGAGAGGACTCCCTGTGGACAGGACTCACTGCAGGTCTCCCAGAGGCTCTGCCAGGGACCGAGTGCCTTGCCAGAAAGTAACTGCGGTGCAGAGATCTTTCTTCTCCTGCTGCTGCCATACCGGTTCAGGAGAGAGCCCTGGACTTGGGAGACCTGCCTTTGCACTGGAGGATCTTGTGCAGCAATGTGCGAGGAGTCATCTCCAACGGCACTGCCGGAGCGTCCAGGGAGCCATGGATTGGGCACTGGTGGCTCTGGGGACTCTTTCACCTGTGCAACTTGCTGCGGGCAATGCCTTCCTTGGACCTTATCCAGGCTGGGGAAATTCCAGCCATTCCCCTGCCAGGTTCATCCTCAGAGATGAGACGGCTCTCCTGACACCTGGGGCTCAGAGGGAGAAGGGAGACCTGTCCACAGGGATTCCTCTGTCTGGAGTGCGGCAGCTCTCCCAGAGTTGCTGGGAGGGATGGAGTCTCTCTCCACAAGGAAGCCGGCTGCGCAGATATTCCTCCATCTGCTCCTGTACTACTGGCTCCAGAGAACGGCCTGGAGACGGCAACCTCTGCCTTTGCCTTGGGCCATCTTGTGCCACGCTTCCTGTCACCTCTTTTAATATGGAAGCATCCTGGGAACCCTGGTTTGGGCAGTGGCAGCTCCAGGACACTTGCTGCTGTGCCAACAGCTGCTCCTTGGAATGCCTTGCTGCAGTGGCCTGGGCTCCCGTTCTTACTTCCAGACTTTGCCTGGCCAAGTGCATGTTCAGGGAGGAGCGGGCTCTGCTGTTTCCTGCCCCTCCCAGGCCGCAGGGAGTCCCGTCCACAGGGGCTCCTGACTCTGACTCCAGCAGGTCTCCGAGAGGCTCTGCCAGGGATGCAGTCTCTTGCCACAAGGAGCTGCGGTGCCGAGATATTCCTTCTCCTGCTCCTGCCATACTGCATGGGGAGAGAGCCCTGGACTTGGGAACACCTGCTTTTGCTGGAGGACACAGCTGTCCACACGTGGCTGAACAGGCTCCTGATGTGGCATTGCCGCAGCTTCCTGGGAGCCATGGCTTGGGCACCGGTGTCTCGGGGACAGAAGCTGCTGGGCCACCTGCTCCTGACAATGCCTCGCTGCAATGGCCTGGGAAGAAAGGTCTTTTGTTCGCTTGCAGGAGCACCGCGCTGAAATTCCCAGTCCAATTGCAAAAATTGAATACAAACAAAGATTCCTCCCAGACAGAAGGTGTCCGGGACTAAAGTTCCTGCTACCCGTGGAGCGCCCAGGCCGACCTACAACCCGGACCCTTACAGCCGAGGGTAGGCACTTCCTTTTCGGGGAGAAAGCCCTGTCGTTCGCTTGCAGAAATCCTGCACTGCTATTGCTACTCTGACTTCAAAAGAGAATATACAGGAAGATTCCTCCCAGACTAGAGGTGCCATGACAGGAAGCTCCTGCTGCCCACAAAGTGCCCAGGCTGCCCTACGAAGTGCACTTGAGACCCCGAGGGTCAGCTCGCTCTTTCCTGAAATTTCGCTTGCAGGAATCTTGCACTGATATTGCTACTCGGACTCCAAAATTGAGGAAGAACGAAGATTCCTCCCAGACAAGAGGTGCCATCAAAGAAAAGCAAAGGTTTAGAGGAGCTTGTAAATAAATCAGCCGAGGAATTACCCAGCGTTTTCCCAGTTTAACCCCTGTCACACCAATCACCTTCACAGTGCCATGGCTTAATTCTTAAGAAAGGGGGGACGAGAAAAAGGGGGGAGGAGGAAAAGGGGGGAGGAGGAAAAGGGGGGAGGAGGAAAAGGGGGGAGGAGGAAAAGGGGGGGCGAGGAAAAGGGGGGGCCAGGAAAAGGGGGGGCGAGGAAAAGGGGGGGCAAGGAAAAGGGGGGGCGAGGAAAAGGGGGGGCGAGGAAAAGGGGGGAGGAGGAAAAGGGGGGAGGAGGAAAAGGGGGGAGGAGGAAAAGGGGGGAGGAGGAAAAGGGGGGAGGAGGAAAAGGGGGGAGGAGAAAAAGGGGGGAGGAGAAAAAGGGGGGAGGAGAAAAAGGGGGGAGGAGAAAAAGGGGGGAGGAGAAAAAGGGGGGAGGAGAAAAAGGGGGGAGGAGAAAAGGGGGGAGGAGAAAAAGGGGGGAGGAGAAAAAGGGGGGAGGAGGAAAAGGGGGGAGGAGAAAAAAAGGGGGGAGAAAAAAAAGGGGGGAGAAAAGGGGGGAGAAAAAGAGGGGGGAAGAGAAAAAGGGGGGAGAAAAAAAGGGGGAAGAAAAAAGGGGGGAAGAAAAAAAGGGGGGAAGAAAAAAAGGGGGGAAGAAAAAAGGGGGGAAGAAAAAAAAGGGGGAAGAAAAAAAGGGGGGAAGAAAAAAAGGGGGAAGAAAAAAGGGGGGAAGAAAAAAATTGGGAAGAAAAAAAGGGGGGAAGAAAAAAAAGAAAAAACCTCTACAACAGCCCAGCAGGTTTCTGGGGGAACCCGAATTATTTCTGCAGTTCAGAAGCTGCACATCCCTAAAGCATTCCCTTGGGAACACTAAGCTTTCACAAGCAGCTTCTACTTCAGTTTGGACTTCCAGCACATTTAAGACAATTTAAATCAGAATGAAGGGACCTGATGACAACACAGCATTGGGTCAGGGACATCAGGACACTCAAACCATACTCACTGTGGACTCTCCAGCCCCAGCACTCCTGGAGCCTCCTCATTTCTCACAGAGACTCACTTCTGTTTCAAGGACTCCCATCAGGAAATGGATCCCCGTTCCCAGAAGCAAATCTCAAGGGTCTTTTTACAACCTGCAAACCACAAGAATGACCAAGAGCAGCTTCTGGCAGAGGACACAAAGAGGATTGTGGGGATCAGACACCTTGACCTGAGAGGGCTCCAGCTTTCACCTGCCATCCCCAAGCAGTTCTAGATTTTCATGCTGCTTTGCTTCACAGGCCTTTTCTGCCAAGCTCACTGCTGGAGGATTTTGTCTGGTCTTGAGACGTGTCTTACAAAGCTGAGCTTTATGAGAACTGAGGCACTTCTCATTATTCCTGACTCTTCCAGGGCTGCACTTGCCAGGATCCTTTGGGCACAAGGGAGCTTCCAGACTGCCCCAAACCTTCACAGCCCACTTGCTCTTCTTACCACAGCTGGACCTGGTGAGTGTCCCTTCAGAAAGAGAAGGCAATGAACCTTTCTGAAACCAGAACCTCCCCAGCTTTGCTTTCCCATTCCATGTTTTGTTCCCTACACAACTGAGGCCCTTTCAGGCCTTGCCCAGTGGCAGCCAAGGAATCCAACCCAAGAACCTGCCAGGGAGCAGCATCTGTGCCACAGCAGCAGCATTCAAGGCCTGTCACTGCCGACCCTCTGCTTCTCCCAACAGCTCCAGTGGCATCACAACTTGTCCCGAAGGCAGAAAGGCTCCTTTTGGGAGCACCATGAGCCATCTATTGTGTAGCGCTGGAATTCCATCTCCTGGACAAGCTGGGAGAAGCAGGGAACAAACCAGGACCTTACAGGTCAATTAGGGACACCAAACAGCAGCTCCAATAAAGGTACTGAGTCAACACCTCACCAAAGACACAGGACAGCAAGGCCTAACACCTAGACAATCATTTCAGTTTTCAATTTATAAAGTCAAACTAAAGTAAAGCTTTTCAGGCTCTTCGGAAGACTCAATCCCATTGTAACCAGTTTGTGGGACTCATTCCCAGCCTCCTGAGGTTCATTTCCCACCTCACTCGTGGCTGCAATAGACCTGGCTACACACACACACACATAAAAGGAGCTGCTGCAACTTGTCCAGTTTCCTGCTTCTCCTTGAAACTCCTCCAGCTGTTTGCCCAGCTCTCCAGGGTCCATTCCTTTGCCCACTGGACTTGTTCCCAGGGCTGCCAGGGCCACCCTGGGCTCTCACCTGCCCTCACACTGAGTGACCTTTCCCAGCCCCGAGTCCATCCAGCACTGACCGAGCTGCTGGGGGCTGCAGTTCTCTCTGCTCCTTCCCTTCCTCTGCCTGGACAACACCCCTTCCAGCTCCTGCACCCCCACCTCTTACCTCCCAGAAAAGCAGAGCTGCGTCCTCCTGGATCCTCCAGCTGGACGCTGCTGGCTCTGTGCTCTTCTAAAGTTATCCAGCTGCCAATTACAGCCACAAAAGAAAAGTAACAGGAAAAGAGGGCTCAGGCAGCCAGAGAGCTCTGCAGGTGGCACCAGGCAACATCACACTTGCTGAAACACATCCTTTTGCATAGAGGAGGAGACAGGTCTATATTATGGCAGGTTGTGCCCTTTCCACAGTGCCAAAAAAAATTACATGCAGCACCAAGAAAAGCTCAAAGGTAAGCTGGGGAGGAAACAATGGCAAAAGCACACACACCAGGACATTCTCTTGCTTCCAAGGAAAGACCAATCATCCCCCAAGGAAAAGGGAAAGAGGCAAGTGCTTATCAAGCAATGCATAAGTTAGAAAGTGAGTTTAACAAATACCAGCAGGTTTTGTGCACAGAGAAAATAAAACTCCCTAGTTTTAGTAGCAAAAATATCAGTGGAAACTACAGTCTGGTTACAGCAGTAAGTTTCCCACAGCAGTTTCAGGTGCCTTCCTTTTAGCCCAGCCCTAAAGTAGAAACTCCTCTCGACTGCTCCTGAGAGAGGCAATTAATTGGAACTTTTGGTGCTCAGGAAAGCTAGTCCCTCCCCTAAGTCCTGGCTCACCTGCCCGAGCACCTAGAGTGCTTATATTCCACCTCGCTCCCTGCTTTGCATGTTCATATCCAGAAAAGAAACCTCCAAGCTCTTCCTCCAGTCCGAGCTGCATCTTCCCTGCACCCCCACACCCCCCTACCTGTTGTCCTGCGCTGCTCCCCGGCACACGGCTCATCCCTCGGCCCCTTCCTTGAGCGATGATCCAGGTACCTCAGGTGTTGGCCCAGCCCCGGTGAGACGCCCCCACTGTCACCGCTGGAGAGACTCCTTGGAATTGACTGCTCCTCTTTAGAAAATCCCCACCGAAAGAAGCACCCTCTCCAAAAGCCCCAGATAACCGCCCAGCAGGGCCCACCCCTCGTCATCCTCACTGCCCACTCATGGGGCTGTCCCGCCCCTCGTCATCCTCACTGCCCACTCATGGGGCTGTCCCTCATGGGAGGGGACAGAATGGTGCTTGGCCCCTCAGGCGGGCGCGTGACTTGAGGGCGCCGGCAGAGGCGGCGCGAGCCGGGGGGCGGGGCCGGCGCGAGCCAGGGGGCGGGGCCGGTGCGAGCCGGGGGCGGGGCCGGCGCGAGCCAGGGGGCGGGGCCGGTGCGAGGCGAGCGGCGCGGCAACTGTAAACGGCCAGGAATGATTCGTACACCCATCAAATCATTATTAATTGGAAACCGATTCCCTCATCTCTGTCCTTGTTTTTCTTGGCTGCAAAACCCGATAATTCCCACTGGCTACTCTTTAGGGTGTTTTTCTTCCACTGCTCTTTCCTCCCCGCTGAAACCTCCCGACATATTCAGAGCTTTGTTGGAGGCAAGCCCCTCTGAGGTATTTCCTCTCGTGCCAGTGCTGTGGGATGAAGAAGTAAAGAAAGCACGTCAAGAGTTCCCTCTACCCCCTTCTTTGCAAACGCCCTCCCAGTTTGTCCTTGCACTCCAGCGCCTCCGTCCAATCGCAGCCCGCGCTGTCCCTGCAGCCCCGCCCCGCCCGCTCTGCCCGCCCGGCCAGGCCCGGCCCCTCTGCGCGGCTCCCGCCGCCGCCGCAGCCCCGGCGGGAGCTGCTGGGGCCGGGGAAAGGCAGTGGGAGCTCCGCGGTCACGTCCCGTCCAGGAGCTCTCCCGGGACAAGGGGAAGGGGGAGCGGCGGCGGAGCCCGCGGGGACAGCGGCATTCTTGGAGCCGGGCAGGGCGGGGCCGGGAGGCCAGGGGGCGGGGCCAGTGCGAGCCGGGGGGCGGGGCCAGCACCATCCCGCGGCGTTTGGCTCTGGGCTTTGGGGTTGTTTTGGGCTCTATTTGGGCGCGGGTTTTGGGGGATTATGCACACTCTCCCGGGTCACAGCCCCGCCCCAGCTCGCTGCACCCTGCTGCGCTCCCCGCACACCTTGCGCTGCTGCAGGGACATCCCCCGGGGAGCTGCAGGAGAGGCTGCACCGGGATGGTCCCGCCCGCTCTGAAAAATGCAGACCATAGGACAAAGGAAGGACAAATTTCTCAGCACCTACTACCTACAATTTCTCTTCTCCACACCACGCTCCCGTTCCCGCTGTCTCTGTAGGTGCCTGCATGAGTCCTCCTTGTCCCAGCCCTGCCAAACTGACACACGCACAGGTTTCAAGGCACTCTAGAGCTCAGAAATATGTTCATGCCTTGCCAGGCCACCCCAATCCTGTCCCACCCACCCGAGCTGAGCAGGTGACGCCAAGGTTCCCCTTCCTCCTGGCAATCACTGCCTCAGTACACCAAGGCCCATACTGGGCAGCACTTGAAAAATTTGGGAAAGGCAACAGGAAAATGGCACTGCCTGTCAGAAAATGAGTGCCCATGAACACATCTTTTAGACAAATGGAATAACATCACTCTCCTCCAAGAAACACAGGCCAGGCAGGGCTCTCCAGCCCAGGGAAGAACAGGCAGAAGAACTGCAGGGAGACACAGGGCAGGTATTGCCACTTATTCCCTGCAGTCCTCTCTGCACTTGGGGCTCCTGGCTCTTGATTTATAAAGAATGGGGGGGCAGGGGAGGGCAGCAGAGCAGGAATGCCCCTCAAAATTAGGGGCCTTGGCACCTGGAGCATCAGAGGAGAGGAGCTGGGAGGGGAGACCTAAAGAGAGAACAGCAAGGGAGGTTTGTTCAGGAATGGGCTGTATGTCCAGCAGTGATGGCAACTGCAAACATGGGATGCTGCAGGAATCCCATGTCAGGCACAAGTCAGTGATGCAGCTGCTGGGCAAGGAGAAGAGGAACGGAGAGGAACTGACACCAAAATTACACAATCACCACTTTATTGGGACATTACTGAGCTGCAACACAAATACATTCACAGCAGGCCAGGGCAAGAGGTGCACACAGGATCACCAACATAGCAGCTAGGCTTGCAGGAACACCCTCTCCTTAAGTTATGGAGCCAGGGGCTGCCAGTTGCGATCCATCCTGGGGGACTGGAAAGCACTCAGGCATCAGGGCCAAGTCCTACCTGCTCACTGCAAGCAGTTCAGCCCCAGCAGCAGTGGGAGTTTCTGCCTCTCCCTCCAAGAGTATTTGGGACCCAACAGCTCGTTACACTAGAATTTTATCTTCATGAATATTTTACAAAGTTGAGCTTCAGGAGAACTGAGGCACTTTTCATTATTCCGTGCTCTTCCAGTGCTGCACTTGCCAGGATCTTTTGGGCATGAGGAACCTTCCAGACTGCTCCAAACTTTCATGGCCCACTTGTTCTTCTTGCCACAGCTGGACCGGGTCAATGTCCCTGCAGAAAGAGAAAATTTAACGATTCTCTCTGAAACCAGAGCCTCCCCTGCTTTGCTTCCCTATCCCACGTTTTGTTCCCTACACAACTGAGGCCCTTCCAAGCCATGCCAAGTGGCAGCCAAGGAATCCAACCCAAGAACCTGCCAGGGAGCAGCATCTGTGCCACAGCAACAGCATTCCAGGCCTGTCACTGCCAACCCTCTGCTTCTCCCAGCAGCTCCAGTGGCACCACAACTTGTCCCGAAGGCAGAAAGGCTCCTTTTGGGAGCACAACGAGTTATCTATACTGTAGCACTGGAATTCCATCTCCTGGATGGAGAAGCTGGTAGAAGAATGGAAGAAACCAGGACCTTAAAGGCAAATTAGGAGCACCCGTTCATCCACATCAGCTCCAATAAAGGTACTGAGTCAACACCTCACCAAAGACACAGGACAGCAAGGGCCATCACCTCGACAATCACTTCAGTTTGCAGTTTATAAAGCCGAACTAAAGTAAAGCTTTTCAGGCTCTTGGGAAGACTCAATCCCACTGTAAGCAGTTTGTGGGACTCATTCCCAGCCTCCTGAGGTTCATTTTCCACCTCACTCGTGGCTGCACTAGAGGTGGTTCTAAACACACACAGAAGGAGCTGCTGCAACTTGTCCAGTTTCCTGCTTCTCCTTGAAACTCCTCCAGCTGTTTACCCAGCTCTCCAGGGTCCATTCTTTTGCCCACTGGACTTGTTCCCAGTCCCAGTGCTGCCAGGGCCACCCTGGGCTCTCCCCTGCCCTCACACTGAGGGACCTTTCCCAGCCCCGAGTCCAGCCAGCACTGACCGAGCTGCTGGGGGCTGCAGTACTCCCCGCTCCTTCCCTCCCTCTGCTCTAGCGTTTTTCCCTGTGGGAAGAGGTGAATCAGTCTTTTTAACGACCCGATGGCCAGAGGTGGGGGAAAAACTATCAGCATTCCCTAAACACCTCCAGCACTTCCATAGCCATCTGCGACCAGGGGCAACCTGGCCTAGGGGAAAGTGTCCCTGCTCAGGGAGTGGGGCTGGATGAACTTTAAGGTCCCTTCCAACCCGAACCACTCCAGAATTCCATCACGATTCCACCTTTTCTCCCTGCATTTGTTGTGCATCGCTTCCTCTCTAATTCACAACTTTATCTCCAGCCTATTGGGAACACTGTCCGTGATACAATCCTAGATGGGGAAGATCTACCAGGGGGAATTCTCAGCAAGAACATCCTCCCTCATTCAGATTGTTCCCATGAGCAAGTCAAGTCCCAAAGCTGAAAACACCAGCATGTTCTACTCCATCATCATCCCTCACTGCTTTGTCTAATTTTAGAAGACTGAAGCTCCCTGTGCTGGCTTCTTAAACATGCTCCAGCACCAGCCCTTTCTGTCTCATCCATGGAGTGTTTCTACCAGCCAAAGGTACTCAAATACCTAACTACATATCCAGGTGTCTTCCTAGCATTTCTCCTGCACTCGCTTACAACTTCAGATGAATAATTACCCTTCTTCTGCTGCAATTCTCCTGCCCTGGCAAGTGTTAAAACACAGGCGGCCCAGTGACAAGTGCTCTGAAACAGCCATCCATTCCACCTGCAGAAATTCTCAGGGCCACACTTGGAAACCCTTCAGCAAGGGCCCCGGAAAAGCCAAGGTGAGCTGTGCTTACCTGCAGGGCCAGGCAACTGAGGGCAAGGCGGGGACCGAGCAGAGAGCAAACACCTCCAGCTGCTTCTCACTCCAGCCCCCACGGCAAGTGCGGCGAAGCCCACCGGTCCAAGGTTCGTAGGAGAGCTTGAAAAGAAATTAGGAAACAATTAGTTGACAGAAAAATCCTTCTGCACTCCGCACTGGAGAACGAGTCCAATTGCTCACTAAGAGAATCACCATATTTAGAACAAGTGAATCCTAGAACCCCACAGCTTCTCAAATGTATTCACTAGCAGCCAAAGAAAGAATTGCAAGCAGCAAGAGAGACGTGGCAAAGAAGCCTCTGCCTTAAAAGCCAAGAGAAATAACCCCCCAAGCCCAAAGCAGAGCTGCTTTCGGTCACGGCGCCGCCATCTTATTTGTAGGCTGGAGGACTTCCGGTAGGGCGTCGCCATCTTATTTGTAGGCTGGAGGACTTCTGGTAGGGCGTCGCCATCTTGGTTGTAGGCTGGAGGACTTCCGGTCAGGGCGCCGCCAACTTTTGTGTGGCTCTCTGTATTTTTCGGTACAAGATGGGGAGTTCAAGGCAGAGTGAAAACAGGGGTCGAGAAGAGGAGAGGAGGAAAGGGGTGGAGAAAAGAGAGGACAAAGGATATCTGGGGGTGCACAAAGGTGGGGGGCAAAGGGGGTTTTCTGACGCACCCAAGCTTGACAGCTCCTCCCCAAATCCTCTCCCTTCTGCTAAAGAATGTCCTGCATCCACCAGCACAGGACATACACAAATCCCTCTGGGGGTCTGGAACATGACACATACCCGCAGGGGTGGCTGTAGGGTTGCAAACAAGATGATAGGGAGGCTTTTTTTTATTTCAGAAAGTCAACAAATGCCTCCAAAAGAAGGGCCTTGGTGGCAGTGGCAGCTCACTGCACTATGCTGGACTCCCCTCATCCCCTTCCTCAGCTCCAGGAGGATTTGCGCCTCCTCTGAAGGTGACAGTTCCCTTCAACTGGTTTTCTTTCTAGCTTTTTTTCCCCAGCACCACACTGGTCAAAACGGAGAAAAGCAAGAAAAAGCCCCCAAAAATCCCAGCATGCCTCCCAACCCCTTACAACGTGCAGCTCCTCACACTAAGGCACGGCTACCCCTCGGCTGCTCAACTCAGTTTGGGGTTACTCCCAGGGGAGCACCCCATCACTGCAGCCTGGGCAGCACAGCCTGAAGGCTCCCGGCTGGGCTCCAACACCAGCTCTGCAGAGCAAACATGCTGTCCGGGCCTCACGGGAGCCTCTGAGGTTTTTCCAGTGCTGCTTCCATCGTAGCGTGAGCTGAGGTTCCAGCGACCCCCTCGTGCTCTGCCTAAGCCACAGGCAAGACTGCAGGAAAAGAGGAGTCAGAATGGGAATGAGAGAGAAGAAAGACAACTTTGGGCTATCGGTCCACAGGGAGTAATTGTGCCCTTTTTAGCCCTGCTGACAAAGAGCTCAGAGGCACCACGCTGGTGTCCTGGGGCCTTAACGTTCTCTGCCCCGCAGGACGCCGTGACCGGAAACTCTCGAGGCCACACTAAAGATGGCGATGCCCTCACCGAAAGTCGGCACAGCCCACACTCAAGATGGCGACGCCCTCACCGTAAGATCCTCAGAGCCCACACTCAAGATGGCGACGCTCCCAACAGGGCGAATCGGCCAGAAAGCGTGTGTGACACCCGACCGGAATATTTGCATTGCCGGAAAAAAAGCACTGCCCCCCCGACCGGAATGCCGTACAAAAGATGGTGCCGTCTGTGCCCGAAAATACAGAGAGCCACACGAAAGATGGCGGCGCCCTGACCGGAAGTCCTCCAGCCTACAACCAAGATGGCGCCGCCCTGACCGGAAGTCCTCCAGCCTACAAATAAGATGGCGACGCCCTGACCGGAAGTCCTCCAGCCTACAACCAAGATCGCGACGCCCTACCGGAAGTCCTCCAGCCTACAACCAAGATGGCGACGCCCTGACCGGAAGTCCTCCAGCCTACAACCAAGATGGCGACGCCCTACCGGAAGTCCTCCAGCCTTCAAATAAGATGGCGGCGCCCTACCGGAAGTCCTCCAGCCTACAAATAAGATGGCGGCGCCATGACCGAAAGCAGCTCTGCTTTGGGCTTGGGGGGTTATTTCTCTTGGCTTTTAAGGCAGAGGCTTCTTTGCCACGTCTCTCTTGCTGCTTGCAATTCTTTCTTTGGCTGCTAGTGAATACATTTGAGAAGCTGTGGGGTTCTAGGATTCACTTGTTCTAAATATGGTGATTCTCTTAGTGAGCAATTGGACTCGTTCTCCAGTGCGGAGTGCAAAAGGATTTTTCTGTCAACTAATTGTTTCCTAATTTCTTTTCAAGCTCTCCTACGAACCTTGGACCGGTGGGCTTCGCCGCACTTGCCGTGGGGGCTGGAGTGAGAAGCAGCTGGAGGTGTTTGCTCTCTGCTCGGTCCCCACCTTGCCCTCAGTTCCCTGGCCCTGCAGGTAAGCACAGCTCACCTTGGCTTTTCCAGGGCCCTTGCTGAAGGGTTTCCAAGTGTGGCCCTGAGAATTTCTGCAGGTGGAATGGATGGCTGTTTCAGAGCACTTGTCACTGGGCCGCCTGTGTTTTAACACTTGCCAGGGCAGGAGAATTGCAGCAGAAGAAGGGTAATTATTCATCTGAAGTTGTAAGCGAGTGCAGGAGAAATGCTAGGAAGACACCTGGATATGTAGTTAGGTATTTGAGTACCTTTGGCTGGTAGAAACACTCCATGGATGAGACAGAAAGGGCTGGTGCTGGAGCATGTTTAAGAAGCCAGCACAGGGAGCTTCAGTCTTCTAAAATTAGACAAAGCAGTGAGGGATGATGATGGAGTAGAACATGCTGGTGTTTTCAGCTTTGGGACTTGACTTGCTCATGGGAACAATCTGAATGAGGGAGGATGTTCTTGCTGAGAATTCCCCCTGGTAGATCTTCCCCATCTAGGATTGTATCACGGACAGTGTTCCCAATAGGCTGGAGATAAAGTTGTGAATTAGAGAGGAAGCGATGCACAACAAATGCAGGGAGAAAAGGTGGAATCGTGATGGAATTCTGGAGTGGTTCGGGTTGGAAGGGACCTTAAAGTTCATCCAGCCCCACTCCCTGAGCAGGGACACTTTCCCCTAGGCCAGGTTGCCCCTGGTCGCAGATGGCTATGGAAGTGCTGGAGGTGTTTAGGGAATGCTGATAGTTTTTCCCCCACCTCTGGCCATCGGGTCGTTAAAAAGACTGATTCACCTCTTCCCACAGGGAAAAACGCTAGAGCAGAGGGAGGGAAGGACTCCCCCGTTTTAGGATACAAACTCCCCCTTTTTGGGGCCAAGTTCTCTCTGTTTGGAGCCAATTTCCCCCTATTTGTAACCAAATTCCCCCTATTTGGGGCCAAACTCCCCCTTCTTGGGTCAAAACTCCCCCTTTTTGGATCCAAATTCCCCACTTTGGCACCAACCCCACCCTTTTTGGGACCAAACTCCCCCTGTTTGGGTTCAAATTCCCCCTTCTTGGGACAAACCCCCCCCCCTTTTGGAGCCAAATTACCCATCTTGGTACCAACCCCACCCTTTCTGGTCTCAACTCCACCCTTTTTGGGGCCAAACTCCCCATTTTTGGAGCCAAATTACCCACTTTGGTGCCAACCTCCCTCTTTTTGGGGCCAAATTCCCCCTTTTTTGGGACAAAATCCCCCCTTTCGGAGCCAAACTCCCCTTTTAGCACCAAACTCCCCCTTCAGGAGCCAAATTACCCATCTTGGTACCAACCCCACCCTTTCTGGTCTCAACCCCACCCTTTTTGAGAGTCAAACTCCCCCTTTTTGGAGCCAAATTCCCCCCCTTGGAGCCAACCCCACCCTTTTTGGGACCAAACTCCCCCTTTCTGGGTCCACTTCCCCCGGGTTTTGGGTCCCTCTCCCCCCTTCCCTCGGCCCTGCCGACCCCCCCTGCGCCCCCCTCAGGTCCATTTTGGGGTGAAATCCCCCAATTTTGGGTCCGTCCCCTCCATCCCCCCCCCAAACCCGCCGGTACCTGAGGGGGGGTGGCGCGGGGGAGGGGCCGGCGCGCGCAGCCCTGGCCACGCCCCCCGCTCGCGCTGCCGCAGCGGGGATGGGCGGGGATTGGTGGGGCGGTGTTTAGGGGCGTGGTTTTTTGTTGGGGCCGTTGCCCCAAAAGTGAAGGGGCGTGGTTTGTTTGAAGGGGCGTGGCTGGGTTTGAGACCACCCTAAGACCCCCCCCAAACAGCAGCTGGGACCTCCCCCCAAAACCAGTGCTGAGACCCCCCTAAAATGGGGCTGAGACCCCTCCAGACCCCCCAAAAATGGGGTGAATATCCCTCCAGACCCCCCAAAAATGGGGTGAATATCCCTCCAGACCCCCCAAAAATGGGGTGAATATCCCTCCAGACCCTCCAAAAATGGGTCTGAGACCCCTCCAGATCCCCCAAAAATGGGGCTGAGATCCCTCCAGACCCCCCAAAAATGGGGTGAATATCCCTCCAGACCCTCCAAAAATGGGTCTGAGACCCCTCCAGACCCCCCAAAAATGGGTCTGAGACCCCTCCAGACCCCCCAAAAATGGGGGCTGAGACCCCTCCAGACCCCCCAAAAATGGGTGCTGAGATCCTCCCAAGACCCTCAAAATGGGGGCTGAGACCACCCCACCAAGACCCCCCCCCCAAAAACAGGAGCTGGGACCCTCCCCAATCCCCCCCAAAAATGGTGCTGGGATCCCCCAAGACTCCCCAAAACAGGGGCTGAGACCACCGAAACCCCACAAAACCACTGCTGAGACCAGCAAGACCTCTTGAAACAGGAGCTGCACCTCTCCAGTTTCTACAGATATTTCAAACACTGTGATGTTCTAATACTGAAAAAAAAAAAAACCAAATCATTCCTCTCTTGGTTTTTGGATTTTTGAACTCACAGTTTGGAGTCGTTCCAGCAGTTTCCAAGTGGTTTAGGAGCTGGCAGCTGAGGAGGAGATATGGTGTCTGTGAGGGGGATGAGAAAGAAAATGGCAGCCACGAGGAGCTATAAGAAGGCAAATGGCACCTGTAGGGCTTGAGGGGCAGCTGACGGAAGAAATGGAGCCCGTGAGGGGGATGAGGGTGAAAATGGAGCCTGTGGGGTTTGAGGGGCAGCTGAGGAGGAGATATGGTGTCTGTGAGGGGGATGAAGGAAGAAATGGCAGCCATGAGGAGTTATAAGAAGGCAAACGGCACCTGTAGGGCTTGAGGGGCAGCTGACGGAAGAAATGGAGCCCGTGAGGGTGATGAAGAAAGAAAAGGTGCCCTTGAGGGGGATGAGGGAGGAAATGGGCCCTGTGAGGGGGATGAGGGAGGAAATGGCGGCCATGAAGGGAAATGGTGCCCGTGAGGGTGAAAATGGTGCCTGTGGGGTTTGAGGGGCGGCTGAGGGTATGAAATGGAGTCTGTGATGGGGGATGAGGGAGGATGAGGAGGCCATGAGAAGTTATAAGGAGTCAAATGGCACCTGTAGGGCTTGAGGGGGAGAAATGGTGTCCTGTAGAGCTGAGGGGGAGAAATGGTGTCCTTGAGGGTGATGAAGAAAGAAAAGGTGCCCTTGAGGGGGGAAATGGAGTCTGTGAGGGGGATGAGGGTGAAAATGGTGCCTGTGGGGTTTGAGAGGCAGCTTAGGGGGCAAAATGGAGTCTGTGAGGGGGATGAGGGAGGAAATGGTGCCTGTGGTGTTCAAGGGGGCAGCTGAGGGGAAGAAATGGAATCTGTGAGGGGACTGAGGAAGAAAATGGCGGCCATGAGGAGTTATAAGCAGGCAAACTGCACCTGTGGGGTTTGAGGAGCAGCTGAGGAGAAATGGTGTCCAAGAGGGGGACAAAGAAGGAAAAGTTGCCCTTAAGGGGACTGAGGGAAGGGGCTGAGGGGCAGCTGAGGGGAAACGGAGCCCATGAGGGGGATGAGGGAGGGAATGGCGGCCATGAGGGGAAATGGTGCCCATGAGGGTTATGAGGGTGAAAATGATGCCTGTGGGGTTTGAGGGGCAGCTGAGGGGGGCAAATGGAGTCTGTGAGGGGGATGAGGGGACAAATGGTGCCCATGAGGAGGATGAGGGGGAACGCTTCAGTTTTGGGGCAGAGTGGCTGGAAATTACCCAGGAGGAAAGTCCTGGGCGTGCTGGGCATGAGCCGGCGTATGTGCCCAGGTGTATCCAGGTGTGTCCAGCTGTGCCCAAGGGTATACTAGGTGTGCCCAGGTGTCGCACAGGTGTGCCCATGTGTGTCACAGGTGTGTCCAGGTGAGCTCAGGTGTGTCCCAGGTGTGTCACAGTGCGGGTGACAGGTGTAGGGGTCCCTGTGACACCCGGGGGGCTCCAAAACTGGGGGGGTCCTTGGGGGTCCTTCACACCTGGGGGCTACCTGGAAGGTCTGGGGGGGGCTCCAGAACTGGGAGGTCCCCGTGAGGGTCCCTGGAGGGTCTAGGGGGGCTCCAGAACTGGGGGGTCCCCGTGAGGGTCCCTGGAGGGTCTAGGGGGGCTCCAGAACTGGGGGGTCCCCGTGAGGGCCCCTAAAGGACCTCCACGGCCAAGGGGGGCGCCCTCTACCCCTACACAAATAGTCGGGGGGGGGTCCCTAAAACCTCTTATGGGACCTGGAGCCGCCCGGTGGGGAGGGCGAGGGGGGTTCCTGTGGCCTCTAAAGGGGGGAGACTCCACCCCAACCCCCTCCAAAGACCCCCCAGGCCCCCCAAGCACTGAGGATGGGGGGGGGCGACCGGACGGTCCTAAGCGGCCACCCTGAGCCCCCTTGGAGGACTCAACTCTATGATCCGGAAGTGCCAGCTCTGGGCGGCCAGGAGGACCCAGCTCTATGGTTCGGATGGTACCGCTCTGGCCGTTCGGGTTCTCCCCCATTGGGGGTGGAGGCCGTTTCGTCTCTATGACCCCGCCGGGGTGGGCGGAGCGTCCACTTCCGGTCCCGTCCTCCGGGGGGCGGGGTCCCGAGCGCCAAGATGGCGGAGGCCCTGTCGGCGGAGGAGTTCCAGAAGATGCAGGTGGGGAGGGGGGGGATTCGGGGGTGTTTTTGGGGGATTGGGCGATCCGGGGAGGGTCATACAGGGTCTTGGGAGGGGGTTTGGGGGGGCTGGAAGTGTTTAGGGGGTGTTTTGGGGGGATGGAGGGGTTTGGGGGATCCGGGAAGGGTCAGAGGGGGTAGTGGAAAGGGGTTTGGGGGGGGTGGGGGGGTTAGGGGGTGTTTTGGGGGGGATGGAGGGTTTTAGGGGGGGTTAGGTCTTGGGGTCTGGGGAGGGTCATGGGGGGTCTTGAGAGGGGGTTTGGGGGACTCTGGGGGGGTTTAGGGGGTCTGGAGAGGCTGGGGAGGGTTATGGGGGGTCTTGGCAGGGGATTTGAGAGGTGTTTTGGGGAGGATTGGGGGGGCTTGGGAGGTCTGGGGGAGGTGTGGGTGTTTTGGGGGGCATGGAGGAGTTTGGGGGGTCTGGGGAAGGTCATAGGAGGTTCTGGGAGGGGCTTTGGGGGGGTCTGGGGGGTGTTTTGGGGGGATGGAGGGGTTTGGGGGGTTTGGGGGGTCTGGGGAAGGTCATAGGAGGTTCTGGGAGGGGCTTTGGGGGGGTCTGGGGGGTCTTGGGGGTGTTTTGGGGGGGATGGAGGAGTTTGGGGGGTCTGGGGAAGGTCATAGGAGGTTCTGGGAGGGGCTTTGGGGGGGTCTTGGGGGTGTTTTGAGGGGGATGGAGGGGTTTGGGGGGTCTGGGGAAGGTCATAGGAGGTTCTGGGAGGGGCTTTGGGGGGGTCTGGGGGGTCTTGGGGGTGTTTTGGGGGGGATGGAGGAGTTTGGGGGGTCTGGGGAGGGTCAGAGGGTGTCCCGGGAGGGGGTCTGGGGGGGTTTAGGGGAGACTGGGGAGTCTGGGGAGGGTCATAAAGGGTCTTGGGAGGGGGTTTAGGGGGGTTTAGGGGGGATTGGAGGGGCTGGGGGGTCTGGGGAGGGTCATGGGGGGGGTTTGGGGTGTCTGGGGGCTCTGAGGGGGTTGGGGGAGGGCTCTTCGGGGTCTTGGTGGAGTTTTGGGGGGGGGGTCGGGGGGTCCTGGGTGTTCCCAGGGGGTCTCATGAAGGTCCTGGGGGTCTCAAGAGGGTCCTGGGGAGGCCCTGGGGGGTCTCAGGGGGGTCCTGGTGGTCTCAAAGCCCCCTCCCCCAAATCCCTCTCAAGGCCCAACTGCTGGAGCTGAGAACGGAGAATTATCACTTTGAGGGGGGGGGGCTTGGGGGGGTCCTGAGGAGCTCAGGGTGGTCCTGGGGGGTCTCAGGGGGGTTCTGGGGGGTCTCAGGAGGGTCCTGGTGGTCTCAAAGCCCCCCAAATCCCCCCTCAAGGCCCAGCTGCTGGAGCTGAGAACGGAGAACTATCGACTGTCGGATGAGCTACGCAAGAACTGGGCCGGTGGGGGCTTTGAGGGGGCTTTTGGGGGCTCTGGGGGGCTCAGGGAGGGTCTTGGGTGGTCCCTGAGGGTCTCTGGGGGTCCTGGCTGGAGGCTCGGGGGGGGGATTTGAAAGGTTTTGGGGATTCCTGGGGGGTCCTCAAGGAGTTCTGGGGGGTTCCTGGGGGAGGGTCTTGGGGGGTCCTGGGGGTCTGGGGGGATTCAGGGGGTCCTGGGGGGGTTCAGGGGGTCCCTCGGGGGCTCAGGGGGGTTCAGGGGGTCCTGGGGGCTCAGGGGGGTTTAGAGGGCTCAGGGGGGCTCAGGGGGTCCCTGGGGGGGCTCAGGGGGGTCCTGAAGGGTCTGTGGGGGGGTTCAGGGTGTCCAGGGGGGCTCAGGGGGGTTTAGGGGGTCCCTGGGGGGGCTCAGGGGGTCTGTGGGGGCTCAGGGGGGTTTAGGGGGTCCCTGGGGGGGTTTAGGGGGTCCTGGGGGGGGTTCAGGTGGTCCCTGGGGGTCTCAGGGGGTCTCTGTCCCCACCCAGAGCTGTCGGGGCTGTGTCAGCGGGTGCAGAGCCTAGACAAGGACCTGGCCAAGGCCAACAAGGTGGGGGGGGGGGGGGTTGAGTGTGAGACCCCCGCAGTCTTGGGGACCCCCCTGAGACCCCTCCCACCCTTGGGACCCCCCCCAGAACCCCCCCAGTGACTCCCTCTTTTCTTCCCCCCCTCTTTTCCAGGCCCTCAGTGAGAGCAAGAAGGCCCAGGTGGGTCCTGGGGGGGGGGTTTGGGGGTCCTGGAGGGGATTTTGGGGGGTCTCTGTTGCTGCTTGGGGGTAATTTTGGGGGTCTTTGTGAGTGCTGAGGGGGGGTCTCTGTATTTTATGGGAGTCTCTGGGAAAGTTCCGGGGTATTTTTGGGGGTCTTTGGGTGTGTATTTTTTGGGGTCTCAGGGTGTGTTTTTGGGGTCCCAGGAGGTGGAGGCACTGCTGGGGGAGACGCGGATGCTGCAGGAGAAGCTGCAGAGCCAGGAGGACGATTTTCAACTTCAGAACAGCACCTGCTGAGGGAGCTGGCCAAAGTGGGACCCCAAAAATGTCCCCAAATGTCCCCCAAAATGTCCCCAAATGTCCCCAAATATCCCCCAAAATGTCCCCAAATGTCCCCAAATGTCCCCACAGCCCCTGCTGAGGGAGCTGGCCAAGGTGGGACCCCAAAAATGTCCCCAAATGTCCCCCAAAATGTCCCCAAATGTCCCCAAATGTCCCCCAAAATGTCCCCAAATGTCCCCACAGCCCCTGCTGAGGGAGCTGGCCAAGGTGGGACCCCAAAAATGTCCCCAAGTGTCCCCCAAAATGTCCTCAAATGTCCCCACAGCCCCTGCTGAGGGAGCTGGCCAAGGTGGGACCCCAAAAATGTCCCCAAATGTCCCCCAAAATGTCCCTAATTTCCCCAAATGTCCCCACAGCCCCTGCTGAAGGAGCTGCCCAAGGTGGGACCCCAAAAATGTTCCCAAATGTCCCCCAAAATGTCCCCAAATGTGCCCACAGCCCCTGCTGAGGGAGCTGGCCAAGGTGGGACCCCAAAAATGTCCCCAAATGTCCCCCAAAATGTCCCCCAAAATGTCCCCAAATGTCCCCAAATGTCCCCACAGCCCCTGCTGAGGGAGCTGGCCAAGGTGGGACCCCAAAAATGTCCCCAAATGTCCCCCAAAATGTCCCCAAATGTCCCCAAATGTCCCCCAAAATGTCCCCAAATGTCCCCACAGCCCCTGCTGAGGGAGCTGGCCAAGGTGGGACCCCAAAAATGTCCCCAAGTGTCCCCCAAAATGTCCCCAAATGTCCCCACAGCCCCTGCTGAGGGAGCTGGCCAAGGTGGGACCCCAAAAATGTCCCCAAGTGTCCACCAAAATGTCCCCAAATGTCCCCACAGCCCCTGCTGAAGGAGCTGGCCAAGGTGGGACCCCAAAAATGTCCCCAAATGTCCCCCAAAATGTCCCCAAATGTCCCCAAATGTCCCCACAGCCCCTGCTGAGGGAGCTGGCCAAGGTGGGACCCCAAAAATGTTTCCAAATGTCCCCAAAATGTCCCCAAATGTCCCCAAATATCCCCCAAAATGTCCCCAAATGTCCCCAAATGTCCCCACAGCCCCTGCTGAGGGAGCTGGCCAAGGTGGGACCCAAAAATGTCCCCAAATGTCCCCCAAAATGTCCCCAAATGTCCCCAAATGTCCCCCAAAATGTCCCCAAATGTCCCCACAGCCCCTGCTGAGGGAGCTGGCCAAGGTGGGACCCCAAAAATGTTTCCAAATGTCCCCACAGCCCCTGCTGAGGGAGCTGGCCAAGGTGGGACCCCAAAAATGTCCCCAAATGTCCCCACAGCCCCTGCTGAGGGAGCTGGCCAAGGTGGGACCCCAAAAATGTTTCCAAATGTCCCCAAAATGTCCCCAAATGTCCCCAAATATCCCCCAAAATGTCCCCAAATGTCCCCAAATGTCCCCAAATGTCCCCACAGCCCCTGCTGAGGGAGCTGGCCAAGGTGGGACCCCAAAAATGTCCCAAAATGTCCCCCAAAATGTCCCCAAATGTCCCCAAATGTCCCCCAAAATGTCCCCAAATGTCCCCACAGCCCCTGCTGAGGGAGCTGGCCCAGGTGGGACCCCAAAAATGTCCCCAAATGTCCCCCAAAGTGTCCCCCAAAATGTCCCCAAATGTCCCCACAGCCCCTGCTGAGGGAGCTGGCCAAGGTGGGACCCCAAAAATGTCCCCAAATGTCCCCAAATGTCCCCAAAAGTCCCCACAGCCCATGCTGAGGGAGCTGGCCAAGGTGGGACCCCAAAAATGTCCCCAAATGTCCCCCAAAATGTCCCCAAATGTCCCCAAATGTCCCCCAAAATGTCCCCACAGCCCCTGCTGAGGGAGCTGGCCAAGGTGGGACCCCAAAAATGTCCCCAAATGTCCCCCAAAATGTCCCCAAATGTCCCACCAGCCCCTGCTGAGGGAGCTGGCCAAGGTGGGACCCCAAAAATGTCCCCAAATGTCCCCCCAAATGTCCCCCCAAATGTCCCCCAAAATGTCCCCAAATGTCCCCACAGCCCCTGCTGAGGGAGCTGGCCAAGGTGGGACCCCAAAAATGTCCCCAAATGTCCCCCAAATGTCCCCCAAAATGTCCCCAAATGTCCCCACAGCCCCTGCTGAGGGAGCTGGCCAAGGTGGGACCCAAAAAATGTCCCCAAATGTCCCCCAAAATGTCCCCAAATGTCCCCAAATGTCCCCCAAAATGTCCCCAAATGTCCCCACAGCCCCTGCTGAGGGAGCTGGCCAAGGTGGGACCCCAAAAATGTCCCCAAATGTCCCCAAAATCTCCCCCAAAATGTCCCCCAAAATGTCCCCAAATGTCCCCACAGCCAATGCTGAGGGAGCTGGCCAAGGTGGGACCCCAAAAATGTCCCCAAATGTCCCCCAAAATGTCCCCCAAAATGTCCCCAAATGTCCCCCAAATGTCCCCACAGCCCCTGCTGAGGGAGCTGGCCAAGGTGGGACCCCAAAAATGTCCCCAAATGTCCCCAAAATGTCCCCAAATGTCCCCAAATATACCCCATAATTTCCCCAAAATGTCCCCAAATGTCCCCACAGCCCCTGCTGAGGGAGCTGGCCAAGGTGGGACCCAAAAAATGTCCCCAAATGTCCCCCAAAATGTCCCCAAATGTCCCCAAATGTCCCCCAAAATGTCCCCCAATGTCCCCAAATGTCCCCACAGCCCCTGCTGAGGGAGCTGGCCAAGGTGGGACCCCAAAAATGTCCCCAAATGTCCCCCAAAATGTCCCCAAATGTCCCCAAATGTCCCCACAGCCCCTGCTGAGGGAGCTGGCCAAGGTGGGACCCAAAAAATGTCCCCAAATGTCCCCAAATGTCCCCCAAAATGTCCCCAAATGTCCCCACAGCCCCTGCTGAGGGAGCTGGCCAAGGTGGGACCCCAAAAATGTCCCCAAGTGTCCCCCAAAATGTCCCTAAATGTCCCCACAGCCCCTGCTGAGGGAGCTGGCCAAGGTGGGACCCCAAAAATGTCCCCAAATGTCCCCCCAAATGTCCCCAAATGTCCCCAAATGTCCCCTGCTGAGGGAGCTGGCCAAGGTGGGACCCCAAAAATGTCCCCAAATGTCCCCCAAAATGTCCCCAAATGTCCCCAAATGTCCCCACAGCCCCTGCTGAGGGAGCTGGCCAAGGTGGGACCCCAAAAATGTCCCCAAATGTCCCCCAAAATGTCCCCAAATGTCCCCAAATGTCCCCCAAAATGTCCCCAAATGTCCCCACAGCCCCTGCTGAGGGAGCTGGCCAAGGTGGGACCCCAAAAATGTCCCCAAATGTCCCCCAAAATGTCCCCAAATGTCCCCAAATGTCCCCCAAAATGTCCCCACAGCCCCTGCTGAGGGAGCTGGCCAAGGTGGGACCCCAAAAATGTCCCCAAATGTCCCCCAAAATGTCCCCAAATGTCCCCACAGCCCCTGCTGAGGGAGCTGGCCAAGGTGAGACCACAAAAATGTCCCCAAATGTCCCCCCAAATGTCCCCCAAAATGTCCCCCAAAATTTCCCCAAATGTCCCCACAGCCCCTGCTGAGGGAGCTGGCCAAGGTGGGACCCCAAAAATGTCCCCAAATGTTCCCCAAAATGTCCTCAAAATGTCCCCAAATGTCCCCAAATGTCCCCACAGCCCCTGCTGAGGGAGCTGGCCAAGGTGGGACCCCAAAAATGTCCCCAAATGTCCCCACAGCCCCTGCTGAGGGAGCTGGCCAAGGTGGGACCCCAAAAATGTTTCCAAATGTCCCCAAAATGTCCCCAAATGTCCTCAAATATCCCCCAAAATGTCCCCAAATGTCCCCAAATGTCCCCACAGCCCCAGCTGAGGGAGCTGGCCAAGGTGGGACCCAAAAAATGTCCCCAAATGTCCCCCAAAATGTCCCCAAATGTCCCCAAATGTCCCCAAAAATGTCCCCAAATGACCCCACAGCCCCTGCTGAGGGAGCTGGCCAAGGTGGGACCCCAAAAATGTCCCAAAATGTCCCCCAAAATGTCCCCAATCGTCCCCACAGCCCCTTCTGAGGGAGCTGGCCAAGGTAGGACCCCAAAAATGTCCCCAAATGTCCCCAAAATGTCCCCCAAAATGTCCCCAAATGTCCCCATAGCCCCTGCTGAGGGAGCTGGCCAAGGTGGGACCCCAAAAATGTCCCCAAATGTCCCCAAAATGTCCCCCAAAATGTCCCCCAAAATGTCCCCAAATGTCCCCACAGCCAATGCTGAGGGAGCTGGCCAAGGTGGGACCCCAAAAATGTCCCCAAATGTCCCCCAAAATGTCCCACAAAATGTCCCCAAATGTCCCCAAATGTCCCCACAGCCCCTGCTGAGGGAGCTGGCCAAGGTGGGACCCCAAAAATGTCCCCAAATGTCCCCCAAAATGTCCCCAAATGTCCCCACAGCCCCTGCTGAGGGAGCTGGCCAAGGTGGGACCCCAAAAATGTCCCCAAATGTCCCCAAAATGTCCCCAAATGTCCCCAAATATACCCCAAAATTTTCCCAAAATGTCCCCAAATGTCCCCACAGCTCCTGCTGAGGGAGCTGGCCAAGGTGGGACCCAAAAAATGTCCCCAAATGTCCCCCAAAATGTCCCCAAATGTCCCCAAATGTCCCCCAAAATGTCCCCAAATGTCCTCAAATGTCCCCCAAAGTGTCCCCAAATGTCCCCACAGCCCCTGCTGAGGGAGCTGGCCAAGGTGGGACTCCAAAAATGTCCCCAAATGTCCCCCAAATGTCCCCCAAAATGTCCCCAAATGTCCCCAAATGTCCCCACAGCCCCTGCTGAGGGAGCTGGCCAAGGTGGGACCCCAAAAATGTCCCCAAATGTCCCCAAATGTCCCCCAAATTGTCCCCAAATGTCCCCACAGCCCCTGCTGAGGGAGCTGGCCAAGGTGGGACCCCAAAAATGTCCCCAAATGTCCCCCAAAATGTCCCCAAATGTCCCAAAATGTCCCCCAAAATGTCCCCAAATGTCCCCACAGCCCCTGCTGATGGAGCTGGCCAAGGTGGGACCCCAAAAATGTCCCCAAATGTCCCCCAAAACGTCCCCCAAAATGTCCCCAAATGTCCCCAAAAGTCCCCACAGCCCCTGCTGAGGGAGCTGGCCAAGGTGGGACCCCAAAAATGTCCCCAAATGTCCCCCAAAATGTCCCCAAATGTCCCCACAGCCCCTGCTGAGGGAGCTGGCCAAGGTGGGACCCCAAAAATGTCCCCAAATGTCCCCAAAATGTCCCCCAAAATGTCCCCCAAAATGTCCCCAAATGTCCCCACAGCCACTGCTGAGGGAGCTGGCCAAGGTGGGACCCCAAAAATTTCCCCAAATGTCCCCCAAAATGTCCCCCAAAATGTCCCCAAATGTCCCCAAATGTCCCCACAGCCCCTGATGAGGGAGCTGGCCAAGGTGGGACCCCAAAAATGTCCCCAAATGTCCCCACAGCCCCTGCTGAGGGAGCTGGCCAAGGTGGGACCCCAAAAATGTTTCCAAATGTCCCCAAAATGTCCCAAAATGTCCCCAAATATCCCCCAAAATGTCCCCAAATGACCCCAAATGTCCCCACAGCCCCTGCTGAGGGAGCTGGCAAAGGTGGGACTCAAAAAATGTCCCCAAATGTCCCCCAAAATGTCCCCAAATGTCCCCAAATGTCCCCCAAAATGTCCCCAAATGTCCCCACAGCCCCTGCTGAGGGAGCTGGCCAAGGTTGGACCCCAAAAATGTCCCCAAATGTCCCCCAAAATGTCCCCAAATGTCCCCACAGCCCCTGCTGAGGGAGCTGGCCAAGGTGGGACCCCAAAAATGTCCCCAAATGTCCCCCAAATGTCCCCCAAAATGTCCCCAAATGTCCCCACAGCCCCTGCTGAGGGAGCTGGCCAAGGTGGGACCCCAAAAATGTCCCCAAATGTCCCCCAAAATGTCCCCAAATGTCCCCCAAAATGTCCCCCAAAATGTCCCCAAATGTCCCCACAGCCAATGCTGAGGGAGCTGGCCAAGGTGGGACCCCAAAAATGTCCCCAAGTGTCCCCCAAAATGTCCCCAAATGTCCCCCAAAATGTCCCCCAAAATGTCCCCAAATGTCCCCCAAATGTCCCCACAGCCCCTGCTGAGGGAGCTGGCCAAGTTGGGACCCCAAAAATGTCCCCAAATGTCCCCCAAAATGTCCCCAAATGTCCCCACAGCCCCTGCTGAGGGAGCTGGCCAAGGTGGGACCCCAAAAATGTCCCCAAATGTCCCCAAAATGTCCCCAAATGTCCCCAAATATACCCCATAATTTCCCCAAAATGTCCCCAAATGTCCCCAAATGTCCCCAAATGTCCCCAAATGTCCCCCAAAATGTCCCCAAATGTCCCCAAATGTCCCCCAAAATGTCCCCAAATGTCCCCAAATGTCCCCCAAAATGTCCCCAAATGTCCCCACAGCCCCTGCTGAGGGAGCTGGCCAAGGTGGGACCCCAAAAATGTCCCCAAATGTCCCCCCAAATGTCCCCAAATGTCCCCAAATGTCCCCCAAAATGTCCCCAAATGTCCCCACAGCCCCTGCTGAGGGAGCTGGCCAAGGTGGGACCCCAAAAATGTCCCCAAATGTCCCCCAAAATATCCCCAAAATGTCCCCAAATGTCCCCAAATGTCCCCACAGCCCCTGCTGAGGGAGCTGGCCAAGGTGGGACCCCAAAAATGTCTCGAAATGTCCCCAAAATGTCCCCAAATGTCCCCAAATAACCCCCAAAATGTCCCCAAATGACCCCAAATGTCCCCACAGCCCCTGCTGAGGGAGCTGGCCAAGGTGGGACCCAAAAAATGTCCCCAAATGTCCCCAAATGTCCCCCAAAATGTCCCCAAATGTCCCCACAGCCCCTGCTGAGGGAGCTGGCCAAGGTGGGACCCCAAAAATGTCCCCAAGTGTCCCCCAAAATGTCCCCAAATGTCCCCACAGCCCCTGCTGAAGGAGCTGCCAAGGTGGGACCCCAAAAATGTCCCCAAATGTCCCCCAAAATGTCCCCAAATGTCCCCAAATGTCCCCTGCTGAGGGAGCTGGCCAAGGTGGGACCCCAAAAATGTCCCCAAATGTCCCCCAAAATGTCCCCAAATATCCCCAAATGTCCCCACAGCCCCTGCTGAGAGAGCTGGCCAAGGTGGGACCCAAAAAATGTCCCCAAATGTCCCCCAAAATGTCCCCAAATGTCCCCAAATGTCCCCCAAAATGTCCCCAAATGTCCCCACAGCCCCTGCTGAGGGAGCTGGCCAAGGTGGGACCCAAAAATGTCCCCAAATGTCCCCCAAAGTGTCCCCCAAAATGTCCCCAAATGTCCCCACAGCCCCTGCTGAGGGAGCTGGCCAAGGTGGGACCCCAAAAATGTCCCCAAATGTCCCCAAATGTCCCCAAATGTCCCCAAAAGTCCCCACAGCCCCTGCTGAGGGAGCTGGCCAAGGTGGGACCCCAAAAATGTCCCCAAATGTCCCCCAAAATGTCCCCAAATGTCCCCAAATGTCCCCCAAAATGTCCCCACAGCCCCTGCTGAGGGAGCTGGCCAAGGTGGGACCCCAAAAATGTCCCCAAATGTCCCCCAAAATGTCCCCACATGGCCCAACGGCCCCTGCTGAGGGAGCTGGCCAAGGTGGGACCCCAAAAATGTCCCCAAATGTCCCCCAAAATGTCCCCAAATGTCCCAAAATGTCCCCCAAAATGTCCCCAAATGTCCCCACAGCCCCTGCTGATGGAGCTGGCCAAGGTGGGACCCCAAAAATGTCCCCAAATGTCCCCCAAAACGTCCCCCAAAATGTCCCCAAATGTCCCCAAAAGTCCCCACAGCCCCTGCTGAGGGAGCTGGCCAAGGTGGGACCCCAAAAATGTCCCCAAATGTCCCCCAAAATGTCCCCAAATGTCCCCACAGCCCCTGCTGAGGGAGCTGGCCAAGGTGGGACCCCAAAAATGTCCCCAAATGTCCCCAAAATGTCCCCCAAAATGTCCCCCAAAATGTCCCCAAAAGTCCCCACAGCCCCTGCTGAGGGAGCTGGCCAAGGTGGGACCCCAAAAATGTCCCCAAATGTCCCCCAAAATGTCCCCCAAAATGTCCCCAAATGTCCCCAAATGTCCCCACAGCCCCTGCTGAGGGAGCTGGCCAAGGTGGGACCCCAAAAATGTCCCCAAATGTCCCCACAGCCCCTGCTGAGGGAGCTGGCCAAGGTGGGACCCCAAAAATGTTTCCAAATGTCCCCAAAATGTCCCCAAATGTCCCCAAATATCCCCCAAAATGTCCCCAAATGACCCCAAATGTCCCCACAGCCCCTGCTGAGGGAGCTGGCAAAGGTGGGACCCCAAAAATGTCCCCAAATGTCCCCCAAAATGTCCCCAAATGTCCCCACAGCCCCTGCTGAGGGAGCTGGCCAAGGTGGGACCCCAAAAATGTCCCCAAATGTCCCCCAAATGTCCCCCAAAATGTCCCCAAATGTCCCCACAGCCCCTGCTGAGGGAGCTGGCCAAGGTGGGACCCCAAAAATGTCCCCAAATGTCCCCCAAAATATCCCCAAATGGCCCACGGCCCCTGCTGAGGGAGCTGGCCAAGGTGGGACCCCAAAAATGTCCCCAAATGTCCCCCAAAATGTCCCCAAATGTCCCCAAATGTCCCCCAAAATGTCCCCAAATGTCCCCACAGCCCCTGCTGAGGGAGCTGGCCAAGGTGGGACCCCAAAAATGTCCCCAAATGTCCCCCAAAATATCCCCAAAATGTCCCCAAATGTCCCCAAATGTCCCCACAGCCCCTGCTGAGGGAGCTGGCCAAGGTGGGACCCCAAAAATGTCTCGAAATGTCCCCAAAATGTCCCCAAATGTCCCCAAATAACCCCCAAAATGTCCCCAAATGTCCCCAAATGTCCCCACAGCCCCTGCTGAGGGAGCTGGCCAAGGTGGGACCCAAAAAATGTCCCCAAATGTCCCCAAATGTCCCCCAAAATGTCCCCAAATGTCCCCAAATGTCCCCACAGCCCCTGCTGAGGGAGCTGGCCAAGGTGGGACCCTAAAAATGTCCCCAAATGTCCCCCAAAATGTCCCCAAAATGTCCCCAAATGTCCCCACAGCCCCTGCTGATGGAGCTGGCCAAGGTGGGACCCCAAAAATGTCCCCAAATGTCCCCCAAAATGTCCCCAAATGTCCCCAAATGTCCCCTGCTGAGGGAGCTGGCCAAGGTGGGACCCCAAAAATGTCCCCAAATGTCCCCCAAAATGTCCCCAAATATCCCCAAATGTCCCCACAGCCCCTGCTGAGGGAGCTGGCCAAGGTGGGACCCAAAAAATGTCCCCAAATGTCCCCCAAAATGTCCCCAAATGTCCCCAAATGTCCCCCAAAATGTCCCCAAATGTCCCCACAGCCCCTGCTGAGGGAGCTGGCCAAGGTGGGACCCAAAAATGTCCCCAAATGTCCCCCAAAGTGTCCCCCAAAATGTCCCCAAATGTCCCCACAGCCCCTGCTGAGGGAGCTGGCCAAGGTGGGACCCCAAAAATGTCCCCAAATGTCCCCAAATGTCCCCAAAAGTCCCCACAGCCCCTGCTGAGGGAGCTGGCCAAGGTGGGACCCCAAAAATGTCCCCAAATGTCCCCCAAAATGTCCCCAAATGTCCCCAAATGTCCCCCAAAATGTCCCCACAGCCCCTGCTGAGGGAGCTGGCCAAGGTGGGACCCCAAAAATGTCCCCAAATGTCCCCCAAAATGTCCCCAAATGTCCCCACAGCCCCTGCTGAGGGAGCTGGCCAAGGTGAGACCCCAAAAATGTCCCCAAATGTCCCCCCAAATGTCCCCCAAAATGTCCCCCAAAATGTCCCCAAATGTCCCCACAGCCCCTGCTGAGGGAGCTGGCCAAGGTGGGACCCCAAAAATGTCCCCAAATGTTCCCCAAAATGTCCTCAAAATGTCCCCAAATGTCCCCAAATGTCCCCACAGCCCCTGCTGAGGGAGCTGGCCAAGGTGGGACCCCAAAAATGTCCCCAAATGTCCCCACAGCCCCTGCTGAGGGAGCTGGCCAAGGTTGGACCCAAAAAATGTCCCCAAATGTCCCCCAAAATGTCCCCAAATGTCCCCAAATGTCCCCCAAAATGTCCCCAAATGTCCCCACAGCCCCTGCTGAGGGAGCTGGCCAAGGTGGGACCCCAAAAATGTCCCCAAATGTCCCCCAAAATATCCCCAAAATGTCCCCAAATGTCCCCAAATGTCCCCACAGCCCCTGCTGAAGGAGCTGCCAAGGTGGGACCCCAAAAATGTCCCCAAATGTCCCCCAAAATGTCCCCAAATGTCCCCAAATGTCCCCTGCTGAGGGAGCTGGCCAAGGTGGGACCCCAAAAATGTCCCCAAATGTCCCCCAAAATGTCCCAAAATATCCCCAAATGTCCCCACAGCCCCTGCTGAGGGAGCTGGCCAAGGTGGGACCCAAAAAATGTCCCAAAATGTCCCCCAAAATGTCCCCAAATGTCCCCAAATGTCCCCCAAAATGTCCCCAAATGTCCCCACAGCCCCTGCTGAGGGAGCTGGCCAAGGTGGGACCCAAAAATGTCCCCAAATGTCCCCCAAAGTGTCCCCCAAAATGTCCCCAAATGTCCCCACAGCCCCTGCTGAGGGAGCTGGCCAAGGTGGGACCCCAAAAATGTCCCCAAATGTCCCCAAATGTCCCCAAAAGTCCCCACAGCCCCTGCTGAGGGAGCTGGCCAAGGTGGGACCCCAAAAATGTCCCCAAATGTCCCCCAAAATGTCCCCAAATGTCCCCAAATGTCCCCCAAAATGTCCCCACAGCCCCTGCTGAGGGAGCTGGCCAAGGTGGGACCCCAAAAATGTCCCCAAATGTCCCCCAAAATGTCCCCAAATGTCCCCACAGCCCCTGCGGAGGAAGCTGGCCAAGGTGAGACCCCAAAAATGTCCCCAAATGTCCCCCCAAATGTCCCCCAAAATGTCCCCCAAAATGTCCCCAAATGTCCCCACAGCCCCTGCTGAGGGAGCTGGCCAAGGTGGGACCCCAAAAATGTCCCCAAATGTTCCCCAAAATGTCCCCAAATGTCCCCAAATGTTCCCCAAATGTCCCCAAATGTCCCCACAGCCCCTGCTGAGGGAGCTGGCCAAGGTGGGACCCCAAAAATGTCCCCAAATGTCCCCACAGCCCCTGCTGAGGGAGCTGGCCAAGGTGGGACTCCAGAAATGTCCCCAAATGTCCCCCAAAATGTCCCCAAATGTCCCCAAATGTCCCCACAGCCCCTGCTGAGGGAGCTGGCCAAGATGGGACCCCAAAAATGTCCCCAAATGTCCCCCAAAATGTCCCCAAATGTCCCCAAATGTCCCCACAGCCCCTGCTGAGGGAGCTGGCCAAGGTGGGACCCCAAAAATGTCCCCAAATGTCCCCACAGCCCCTGCTGAGGGAGCTGGCCAAGGTGGGACCCCAAAAATGTCCCCAAATGTCCCCCAAAATGTCCCCAAATGTCCCCACAGCCCCTGCTGAGGGAGCTGGCCAAGGTGGGACCCAAAAAATGTCCCCAAATGTCACCCAAAATGTCCCCCAAAATGTCCCCAAATGTCCCCAAATGTCCCCACAGCCCCTGCTGAGGGAGCTGGCCAAGGTGGGACCCCAAAAATGTCCCCAAATGTCCCCCAAAATGTCCCCAAATGTCCCCAAATGTCCCCCAAAATGTCCCCAAATGTCCCCAAATGTCCCCCAAAGTGTCCCCAAATGTCCCCACAGCCCCTGCTGAGGGAGCTGGCCAAGGTGGGACCCCAAAAATGTCCCCAAATGTCCCCCAAAATGTCCCCAAATGTCCCCAAATGTCCCCACAGCCCCTGCTGAGGGAGCTGGCCAAGATGGGACCCCAAAAATGTCCCCAAATGTCCTCCAAAATGTCCCCAAATGTCCCCAAATGTCCCCACAGCCCCTGCTGAGGGAGCTGGCCAAGGTGGGACCCCAAAAATGTCCCCAAATGTCCCCCAAAATATCCCCAAATGGCCCACGGCCCCTGCTGAGGGAGCTGGCCAAGGTGGGACCCCAAAAATGTCCCCAAATGTCCCCAAAATGTCCCCAAATGTCCCCAAATGTCCCCCAAAATGTCCCCAAATGTCCCCACAGCCCCTGCTGAGGGAGCTGGCCAAGGTGGGACCCCAAAAATGTCTCGAAATGTCCCCAAAATGTCCCCAAATGTCCCCCAAAGTGTCCCCCAAAATGTCCCCAAATGTCCCCAAATGTCCCCACAGCCCCTGCTGAGGGAGCTGGCCAAGGTGGGACCCCAAAAATGTCCCCAAATGTCCCCCAAAATGTCCCCAAATGTCCCCAAATGTCCCCCAAAATGTCCCCAAATGTCCCCAAATGTCCCCACAGCCCCTGCTGAGGGAGCTGGCCAAGGTGGGACCCAAAAAATGTCCCCAAATGTCCCCCAAAATGTCCCCAAATGTCCCCACAGCCCCTGCTGAGGGAGCTGGCCAAGGTGGGACCCCAAAAATGTCCACAAATGTCCCCCAAAATATCCCCAAAATGTCCCCAAATGTCCCCAAATGTCCCCACAGCCCCTGCTGAGGGAGCTGGCCAAGGTGGGACCCCAAAAATGTCCCCAAATGTCCCCCAAAATGTCCCCAAAATTTCCCCAAATGTCCCCAAAAGTCCCCACAGCCCCTGCTGAGGGAGCTGGCCAAGGTGGGACCCCAAAAATGTCCCCAAATGTCCCCCAAAATGTCCCCAAAATTTCCCCAAATGTCCCCAAAAGTCCCCACAGCCCCTGCTGAGGGAGCTGGCCAAGGTGGAACCCCAAAAATGTCCCCAAATGTCCCCACAGCCCCTGCTGAGGGAGCTGGCCAAGGTGGGACCCCAAAAATGTCTCGAAATGTCCCCAAAATGTCCCCAAATGTCCCCAAATATCCCCGAAAATGTCCCCAAATGTCCCCAAATGTCCCCACAGCCCCTGCTGAGGGAGCTGGCCAAGGTGGGACCCCAAAAATGTCCCCAAATGTCCCCCAAAATGTCCCCAAATGTCCCCAAATGTCCCCCAAAATGTCCCCAAATGTCCCCACAGCCCCTGCTGAGGGAGCTGGCCAAGGTGGGACCCCAAAAATGTCCCCAAATGTCCCCCAAAATGTAACCAAATGTCCTTACAGCCCCTGCTGAGGGAGCTGGCCAAGGTGGGACCCCAAAAATGTCCCCAAATGTCCCCCAAAATGTCCCCAAATGTCCCCAAATGTCCCCCAAAATGTCCCCAAATGTCCCCACAGCCCCTGCTGAGGGAGCTGGCCAAGGTGGGACCCCAAAAATGTCCCCAAGTGTCCACCAAAATGTCCCCAAATGTCCCCACAGCCCCTGCTGAGGGAGCTGGCCAAGGTGGGACCCCAAAAATGTCCCCAAGTGTCCCCAAAATGTCCCCAAATGTCCCCACAGCCCCTGCTGAAGGAGCTGGCCAAGGTGGGACCCCAAAAATGTCTCCAAATGTCCCCCAAAATGTCCCCAAATGTCCCCAAATGTCCCCCAAAATGTCCCCAAATGTCCCCACAGCCACTGCTGAGGGAGCTGGCCAAGGTGGGACCCCAAAAATGTCCCCAAATGTCCCCCAAAATGTCCCCCAAAATGTCCCCAAATGTCCCCAAATGTCCCCACAGCCCCTGCTGAGGGAGCTGGCCAAGGTGGGACCCCAAAAATGTTTCCAAATGTCCCCAAAATGTCCCCAAATGTCCCCAAATATCCCCCAAAATGTCCCCAAATGTCCCCAAATGTCCCCACAGCCCCTGCTGAGGGAGCTGGCCAAGGTGGGACCCCAAAAATGTCCCCAAATGTCCCCAAATGTCCCCAAAAGTCCCCACAGCCCATGCTGAGGGAGCTGGCCAAGGTGGGACCCCAAAAATGTCCCCAAATGTCCCCCAAAATGTCCCCAAATGTCCCCACAGCCCCTGCTGAGGGAGCTGGCCAAGGTGGGACCCCAAAAATGTCCCCAAATGTCCCCAAAATGTCCCCCAAAATGTCCCCCAAAATGTCCCCAAATGTCCCCACAGCCAATGCTGAGGGAGCTGGCCAAGGTGGGACCCCAAAAATGTCCCCAAATGTCACCCAAAATGTCCACAAATGTCCCCACAGCCCCTGCTGAGGGAGCTGGCCAAGGTGGGACCCCAAAAATGTCCCCAAATGTCCCCAAAATGCCCCCAAATATACCCCAAAATTTCCCCAAAATGTCCCCAAATGTCCCCACAGCCCCTGCTGAGGGAGCTGGCCAAGGTGGGACCCCAAAAATGTCCCCAAATGTCTCCCAAATGTCCCCCAAAATGTCCCCAAATGTCCCCAAATGTCCCCACAGCCCCTGCTGAGGGAGCTGGCCAAGGTGGGACCCCAAAAATGTCCCCCAATGTCCCCAAAATGTCCCCCTAAATTTCCCCAAATGTCCCCACAGCCCCTGCTGAGGGAGCTGGCCAAGGTGGGACCCCAAAAATGTCCCCAAATGTCCCCAAAATGTCCCCAAATGTCCCCAAATGTCCCCACAGCCCCTGCTGAGGAAGCTGGCCAAGGTGGGACCCCAAAAATGTCCCCAAATGTCCCCCAAAATATCCCCAAAATGTCCCCAAATGTCCCCAAATGTCCCCACAGCCCCTGCTGAGGGAGCTGGCCAAGGTGGGACCCCAAAAATGTCCCCAAATGTCCCCAAAAATGTCCCCAAATGTCCCCACAGCCCCTGCTGAGGGAGCTGGCCAAGGTGGGACCCCAAAAATGTCCCCAAATGTCCCCAAATGTCCCCCAAAATGTCCCCAAATGTCCCCACAGCCCCTGCTGAGGGAGCTGGCCAAGGTGGGACCCCAAAAATGTCCCCAAATGTCCCCAAAATGTCCCCCAAAATGTCCCCCAAAATGTCCCCAAATGTCCCCACAGCCAATGCTGAGGGAGCTGGCCAAGGTGGAACCCCAAAAATGTCCCCAAATGTCCCCACAGCCCCTGCTGAGGGAGCTGGCCAAGGTGGGACCCCAAAAATGTCTCGAAATGTCCCCAAAATGTCCCCAAATGTCCCCAAATATCCCCGAAAATGTCCCCAAATGTCCCCAAATGTCCCCACAGCCCCTGCTGAGGGAGCTGGCCAAGGTGGGACCCAAAAATGTCCCCAAATGTCCCCCAAAGTGTCCCCCAAAATGTCCCCAAATGTCCCCACAGCCCCTGCTGAGGGAGCTGGCCAAGGTGGGACCCCAAAAATGTCCCCAAATGTCCCCAAATGTCCCCAAAAGTCCCCACAGCCCCTGCTGAGGGAGCTGGCCAAGGTGGGACCCCAAAAATGTCCCCAAATGTCCCCCAAAATGTCCCCAAATGTCCCCAAATGTCCCCCAAAATGTCCCCACAGCCCCTGCTGAGGGAGCTGGCCAAGGTGGGACCCCAAAAATGTCCCCAAATGTCCCCCAAAATGTCCCCAAATGTCCCCAAATGTCCCCCAAAATGTCCCCAAATGTCCCCACAGCCCCTGCTGAGGGAGCTGGCCAAGGTGGGACCCCAAAAATGTCCCCAAATGTCCCCCAAAATGTCCCCAAATGTCCCCACAGCCCCTGCTGAGGGAGCTGGCCAAGGTGGGACCCCAAAAATGTAACCAAATGTTCCCCAAAATGTCCTCAAAATGTCCCCAAATGTCCCCAAATGTCCCCACAGCCCCTGCTGAGGGAGCTGGCCAAGGTGGGACCCCAAAAATGTCCCCAAATGTCCCCAAAATGTCCCCCAAAATGTCCCCCAAAATGTCCCCAAATGTCCCCACAGCCAATGCTGAGGGAGCTGGCCAAGGTGGGACCCCAAAAATGTCCCCAAGTGTCCCCCAAAATGTCCACAAATGTCCCCACAGCCCCTGCTGAGGGAGCTGGCAAAGGTAGGACCCCAAAAATGTCCCCAAATGTCCCCAAAATGTCCCCAAATATACCCCAAAATTTCCCCCAAAATGTCCCCAAATGTCCCCACAGCCCCTGCTGAGGGAGCTGGCCAAGGTGGGACCCCAAAAATGTCCCCAAATGTCTCCCAAATGTCCCCCAAAATGTCCCCAAATGTCCCCAAATGTCCCCACAGCCCCTGCTGAGGGAGCTGGCCAAGGTGGGACCCCAAAAATGTCCCCAAATGTCCCCCAAAATGTCCCCACATGGCCCCACGGCCCCTGCTGAGGGAGCTGGCCAAGGTGGGACCCCAAAAATGTCCCCAAATGTCCCCAAATGTCCCCAAATGTCCCCAAATGTCCCCCAAAATGTCCCCAAATGTCCCCAAATGTCCCCACAGCCCCTGCTGAGGGAGCTGGCCAAGGTGGGACCCCAAAAATGTCCCCAAATGTCCCCCAAAATGTCCCCAAATGTCCCCAAATGTTCCCACAGCCCCTGCTGAAGGAGCTGGCCAAGGTGGGACCCCAAAAATGTCCCCAAATGTCCCCAAAATGTCCCCAAATGTCCCCAAATGTCCCCCAAAATGTCCCCAAATGTCCCCACAGCCCCTGCTGAGGGAGCTGGCCAAGGTGGGACCCCAAAAATGTCCACAAATGTCCCCCAAAATATCCCCAAAATGTCCCCAAATGTCCCCAAATGTCCCCACAGCCCCTGCTGAGGGAGCTGGCCAAGGTGGGACCACAAAAATGTCTCGAAATGTCCCCGAAATGTCCCCAAAATATCCCCAAATGTCCCCAAATATCCCCCAAAATGTCCCCAAATGTCCCCAAATGTCCCCACAGCCCCTGCTGAGGGAGCTGGCCAAGGTGGAACCCCAAAAATGTCCCCAAATGTCCCCACAGCCCCTGCTGAGGGAGCTGGCCAAGGTGGGACCCCAAAAATGTCTCGAAATGTCCCCAAAATGTCCCCAAATGTCCCCAAATATCCCCGAAAATGTCCCCAAATGTCCCCAAATGTCCCCACAGCCCCTGCTGAGGGAGCTGGCCAAGGTGGGACCCCAAAAATGTCCCCAAATGTCCCCCAAAATGTCCCCAAATGTCCCCAAATGTCCCCCAAAATGTCCCCAAATGTCCCCACAGCCCCTGCTGAGGGAGCTGGCCAAGGTGGGACCCCAAAAATGTCCCCAAATGTCCCCCAAAATGTCCCCAAATGTCCTTACAGGCCCTGCTGAAGGAGCTGGCCAAGGTGTTACCCCAAAAATGTCCCCAAATGTCCCCCAAAATGTCCCCAAATGTCCCCACAGCCCCTGCTGAGGGAGCTGGCCAAGGTGGGACCACAAAAATGTCCCCAAGTGTCCCCAAAATGTCCCCAAATGTCCCCACAGCCCCTGCTGAAGGAGCTGGCCAAGGTGGGACCCCAAAAATGTCTCCAAATGTCCCCCAAAATGTCCCCAAATGTCCCCAAATGTCCCCTGCTGAGGGAGCTGGCCAAGGTGGGACCCCAAAAATGTCCCCAAATGTCCCCCAAAATGTCCCCAAATGTCCCCAAATGTCCCCCAAAATGTCCCCAAATGTCCCCACAGCCCCTGCTGAGGGAGCTGGCCAAGGTGGGACCCCAAAAATGTCCCCAAATGTCCCCCAAAATGTCCCCAAATGTCCCCACAGCCCCTGCTGAGGGAGCTGGCCAAGGTGGGACCCCAAAAATGTAACCAAATGTTCCCCAAAATGTCCTCAAAATGTCCCCAAATGTCCCCAAATGTCCCCACAGCCCCTGCTGAGGGAGCTGGCCAAGGTGGGACCCCAAAAATGTCCCCAAATGTCCCCAAAATGTCCCCCAAAATGTCCCCCAAAATGTCCCCAAATGTCCCCACAGCCCCTGCTGAGGGAGCTGGCCAAGGTGGGACCCCAAAAATGTTTCCAAAGGTCCCCAAAATGTCCCCAAATGTCCCCAAATGTCAACAAATGTCCCCAAATGTCCCCAAAAATGTCCCCAAATGTCCCCCAAAATGTCCCCAAATGTCCCCAAATGTCCCCAAAAATGTCCCCAAATGTCCCCACAGCCCCTGCTGAGGGAGCTGGCCAAGGTGGGACCCCAAAAATGTCCCCAAATGTCCCCCAAAATGTCCCCAAATGTCCCCAAATGTCCCCACAGCCCCTGCTGAGGGAGCTGGCCAAGGTGGGACCCAAAAAATGTCCCCAAATGTCCCCCAAAATGTCCCCAAATGTCCCCAAATGTCCCCCAAAATGTCCCCAAATGTCCCCACAGCCCCTGCTGAGGGAGCTGGCCAAGGTGGGACCCCAAAAATGTCCCCAAATGTCCCCCAAAATGTCCCCAAAAGTCCGCACAGCCCCTGCTGAGGGAGCTGGCCAAGGTGGGACCCAAAAATGTCCCCAAATGTCCCCCAAAGTGTCCCCCAAAATGTCCCCAAATGTCCCCACAGCCCCTGCTGAGGGAGCTGGCCAAGGTGGGACCCCAAAAATGTCCCCAAATGTCCCCAAATGTCCCCAAAAGTCCCCACAGCCCCTGCTGAGGGAGCTGGCCAAGGTGGGACCCCAAAAATGTCCCCAAATGTCCCCCAAAATGTCCCCAAATGTCCCCAAATGTCTCCCAAAATGTCCCCAAATGTCCCCAAATGTCCCCAAAAATGTCCCCAAATGTCCCCCAAAATGTCCCCAAATGTCCCCAAATGTCCCCAAAAATGTCCCCAAATGTCCCCACAGCCCCTGCTGAGGGAGCTGGCCAAGGTGGGACCCCAAAAATGTCCCCAAATGTCCCCCAAAATGTCCCCAAATGTCCCCAAATGTCCCCTGCTGAGGGAGCTGGCCAAGGTGGGACCCCAAAAATGTCCCCAAATGTCCCCCAAAATGTCCCCAAATGTCCCCAAATGTCCCCACAGCCCCTGCTGAGGGAGCTGGCCAAGGTGGGACCCCAAAAATGTCCCCAAATGTCCCCCAAAATGTCCCCAAATGTCCCCACAGCCCCTGCTGAGGGAGCTGGCCAAGGTGGGACCCCAAAAATGTAACCAAATGTTCCCCAAAATGTCCTCAAAATGTCCCCAAATGTCCCCAAATGTCCCCACAGCCCCTGCTGAGGGAGCTGGCCAAGGTGGGACCCCAAAAATGTCCCCAAATGTCCCCCAAAATGTCCCCAAATGTCCCCAAATGTCCCCCAAAATGTCCCCAAATGTCCCCACAGCCCCTGCTGAGGGAGCTGGCCAAGGTGGGACCCCAAAAATGTCCCCAAATGTCCCCCAAAATGTCCCCAAATGTCCTTACAGGCCCTGCTGAAGGAGCTGGCCAAGGTGTTACCCCAAAAATGTCCCCAAATGTCCCCCAAAATGTCCCCAAATGTCCCCACAGCCCCTGCTGAGGGAGCTGGCCAAGGTGGGACCACAAAAATGTCCCCAAGTGTCCCCAAAATGTCCCCAAATGTCCCCACAGCCCCTGCTGAAGGAGCTGGCCAAGGTGGGACCCCAAAAATGTCTCCAAATGTCCCCCAAAATGTCCCCAAATGTCCCCAAATGTCCCCTGCTGAGGGAGCTGGCCAAGGTGGGACCCCAAAAATGTCCCCAAATGTCCCCCAAAATGTCCCCAAATGTCCCCAAATGTCCCCCAAAATGTCCCCAAATGTCCCCACAGCCCCTGCTGAGGGAGCTGGCCAAGGTGGGACCCCAAAAATGTCCCCAAATGTCCCCCAAAATGTCCCCAAATGTCCCCACAGCCCCTGCTGAGGGAGCTGGCCAAGGTGGGACCCCAAAAATGTAACCAAATGTTCCCCAAAATGTCCTCAAAATGTCCCCAAATGTCCCCAAATGTCCCCACAGCCCCTGCTGAGGGAGCTGGCCAAGGTGGGACCCCAAAAATGTCCCCAAATGTCCCCAAAATGTCCCCCAAAATGTCCCCCAAAATGTCCCCAAATGTCCCCACAGCCCCTGCTGAGGGAGCTGGCCAAGGTGGGACCCCAAAAATGTTTCCAAATGTCCCCAAAATGTCCCCAAATGTCCCCAAATGTCAACAAATGTCCCCAAATGTCCCCAAAAATGTCCCCAAATGTCCCCCAAAATGTCCCCAAATGTCCCCAAATGTCCCCAAAAATGTCCCCAAATGTCCCCACAGCCCCTGCTGAGGGAGCTGGCCAAGGTGGGACCCCAAAAATGTCCCCAAATGTCCCCCAAAATGTCCCCAAATGTCCCCAAATGTCCCCACAGCCCCTGCTGAGGGAGCTGGCCAAGGTGGGACCCAAAAAATGTCCCCAAATGTCCCCCAAAATGTCCCCAAATGTCCCCAAATGTCCCCCAAAATGTCCCCAAATGTCCCCACAGCCCCTGCTGAGGGAGCTGGCCAAGGTGGGACCCCAAAAATGTCCCCAAATGTCCCCCAAAATGTCCCCAAAAGTCCGCACAGCCCCTGCTGAGGGAGCTGGCCAAGGTGAGACCCAAAAATGTCCCCAAATGTCCCCCAAAGTGTCCCCCAAAATGTCCCCAAATGTCCCCACAGCCCCTGCTGAGGGAGCTGGCCAAGGTGGGACCCCAAAAATGTCCCCAAATGTCCCCAAATGTCCCCAAAAGTCCCCACAGCCCCTGCTGAGGGAGCTGGCCAAGGTGGGACCCCAAAAATGTCCCCAAATGTCCCCCAAAATGTCCCCAAATGTCCCCAAATGTCTCCCAAAATGTCCCCAAATGTCCCCAAATGTCCCCAAAAATGTCCCCAAATGTCCCCCAAAATGTCCCCAAATGTCCCCAAATGTCCCCAAAAATGTCCCCAAATGTCCCCACAGCCCCTGCTGAGGGAGCTGGCCAAGGTGGGACCCCAAAAATGTCCCCAAATGTCCCCCAAAATGTCCCCAAATGTCCCCAAATGTCCCCTGCTGAGGGAGCTGGCCAAGGTGGGACCCCAAAAATGTCCCCAAATGTCCCCCAAAATGTCCCCAAATGTCCCCAAATGTCCCCACAGCCCCTGCTGAGGGAGCTGGCCAAGGTGGGACCCAAAAAATGTCCCCAAATGTCCCCCAAAATGTCCCCAAATGTCCCCAAATGTCCCCAAAATGTCCCCAAATGTCCCCACAGCCCCTGCTGAGGGAGCTGGCCAAGGTGGGACCCCAAAAATGTCCCCAAATGTCCCCCAAAATGTCCCCAAAAGTCCGCACAGCCCCTGCTGAGGGAGCTGGCCAAGGTGGGACCACAAAAATGTCCCCAAATGTCCCCCAAAGTGTCCCCCAAAATGTCCCCAAATGTCCCCACAGCCCCTGCTGAGGGAGCTGGCCAAGGTGGGACCCCAAAAATGTCCCCAAATGTCCCCAAATGTCCCCAAAAGTCCCCACAGCCCCTGCTGAGGGAGCTGGCCAAGGTGGGACCCCAAAAATGTACCCAAATGTCCACCAAAATGTCCCCAAATGTCCCCAAATGTCTCCCAAAATGTCCCCACAGCCCCTGCTGAGGGAGCTGGCCAAGGTGGGACCCCAAAAATGTCCCCAAATGTCCCCCAAAATGTCCCCAAATGTCCCCAAATGTCCCCCAAAATGTCCCCAAATGTCCCCACAGCCCCTGCTGAGGGAGCTGGCCAAGGTGGGACCCCAAAAATGTCCCCAAATGTCCCCCAAAATGTCCCCAAATGTCCCCACAGCCCCTGCTGAGGGAGCTGGCCAAGGTGGGACCCCAAAAATGTAACCAAATGTTCCCCAAAATGTCCTCAAAATGTCCCCAAATGTCCCCAAATGTCCCCACAGCCCCTGCTGAGGGAGCTGGCCAAGGTGGGACCCCAAAAATGTCCCCAAATGTCCCCCAAAATGTCCCCAAATGTCCCAAAATGTCCCCCAAAATGTCCCCAAATGTCCCCACAGCCCCTGCTGAGGGAGCTGGCCAAGGTGGGACCCCAAAAATGTCCCCAAATGTCCCCAAAATGTCCCCCAAAATGTCCCCCAAAATGTCCCCAAATGTCCCCACAGCCACTGCTGAGGGAGCTGGCCAAGGTGGGACCCCAAAAATGTCCCCAAATGTCCCCCAAAATGTCCCCCAAAATGTCCCCAAATGTCCCCAAATGTCCCCACAGCCCCTGCTGAGGGAGCTGGCCAAGGTGGGACCCCAAAAATGTTTCCAAATGTCCCCAAAATGTCCCCAAATGTCCCCAAATGTCCCCAAATGTCCCCAAATGTCCCCAAAAATGTCCCCAAATGTCCCCCAAAATGTCCCCAAATGTCCCCAAATGTCCCCAAAAATGTCCCCAAATGTCCCCACAGCCCCTGCTGAGGGAGCTGGCCAAGGTGGGACCCCAAAAATGTCCCCAAATGTCCCCCAAAATATCCCCAAAATGTCCCCAAATGTCCCCAAATGTCCCCACAGCCCCTGCTGAGGGAGCTGGCACAGGTGGGACCCCAAAAATGTCTCGAAATGTCCCCAAAATGTCCCCAAATGTCCCCAAATATCCCCCAAAATGTCCCCAAATGTCCCCAAATGTCCCCACAGCCCCTGCTGAGGGAGCTGGCCAAGGTGGGACCCAAAAAATGTCCCCAAATGTCCCCAAATGTCCCCCAAAATGTCCCCAAATGTCCCCACAGCCCCTGCTGAGGGAGCTGGCCCAGGTGGGACCCCAAAAATGTCCCCAAATGTCCACCAAAGTGTCCCCCAAAATGTCCCCAAATGTCCCCACAGCCCCTGCTGAGGGAGCTGGCCAAGGTGGGACCCCAAAAATGTCCCCAAATATCCCCAAATGTCCCCAAAAGTCCCCACAGCCCCTGCTGAGGGAGCTGGCCAAGGTGGGACCCCAAAAATGTCCCCAAATGTCCCCCAAAATGTCCCCAAATGTCCCCAAATGTCCCCCAAAATGTCCCCACAGCCCCTGCTGAGGGAGCTGGCCAAGGTGGGACCCCAAAAATGTCCCCAAATGTCCCCCAAAATGTCCCCAAATGTCCCACCAGCCCCTGCTGAGGGAGCTGGCCAAGGTGGGACCCCAAAAATGTCCCCAAATGTTCCCCAAAATGTCCTCAAAATGTCCCCAAATGTCCCCAAATGTCCCCACAGCCCCTGCTGAGGGAGCTGGCCAAGGTGGGACCCAAAAATGTCCCCAAATGTCCCCCAAAATGTCCCCAAATGTCCCCAAATGTCCCCCAAAATGTCCCCAAATGTCCCCACAGCCCCTGCTGAGGGAGCTGGCCAAGGTGGGACCCCAAAAATGTCCCCAAATGTCCCCCAAAATATCCCCAAAATGTCCCCAAATGTCCCCAAATGTCCCCAAAAATGTCCCCAAATGTCCCCCAAAATGTCCCCAAATGTCCCCAAATGTCCCCAAAAATGTCCCCAAATGTCCCCACAGCCCCTGCTGAGGGAGCTGGCCAAGGTGGGACCCCAAAAATGTCCCCAAATGTCCCCCAAAATATCCCCAAAATGTCCCCAAATGTCCCCAAATGTCCCCACAGCCCCTGCTGAGGGAGCTGGCACAGGTGGGACCCCAAAAATGTCTCGAAATGTCCCCAAAATGTCCCCAAATGTCCCCAAATATCCCCCAAAATGTCCCCAAATGTCCCCAAATGTCCCCACAGCCCCTGCTGAGGGAGCTGGCCAAGGTGGGACCCAAAAAATGTCCCCAAATGTCCCCAAATGTCCCCCAAAATGTCCCCAAATGTCCCCACAGCCCCTGCTGAGGGAGCTGGCCCAGGTGGGACCCCAAAAATGTCCCCAAATGTCCACCAAAGTGTCCCCCAAAATGTCCCCAAATGTCCCCACAGCCCCTGCTGAGGGAGCTGGCCAAGGTGGGACCCCAAAAATGTCCCCAAATATCCCCAAATGTCCCCAAAAGTCCCCACAGCCCCTGCTGAGGGAGCTGGCCAAGGTGGGACCCCAAAAATGTCCCCAAATGTCCCCCAAAATGTCCCCAAATGTCCCCAAATGTCCCCCAAAATGTCCCCACAGCCCCTGCTGAGGGAGCTGGCCAAGGTGGGACCCCAAAAATGTCCCCAAATGTCCCCCAAAATGTCCCCAAATGTCCCACCAGCCCCTGCTGAGGGAGCTGGCCAAGGTGGGACCCCAAAAATGTCCCCAAATGTTCCCCAAAATGTCCTCAAAATGTCCCCAAATGTCCCCAAATGTCCCCACAGCCCCTGCTGAGGGAGCTGGCCAAGGTGGGACCCAAAAATGTCCCCAAATGTCCCCCAAAATGTCCCCAAATGTCCCCAAATGTCCCCCAAAATGTCCCCAAATGTCCCCACAGCCCCTGCTGAGGGAGCTGGCCAAGGTGGGACCCCAAAAATGTCCCCCAAATGTCCCCCAAAATGTCCCCAAATGTCCCCAAATGTCCCCCAAAATGTCCCCAAATGTCCCCACAGCCCCTGCTGAGGGAGCTGGCCAAGGTGGGACCCCAAAAATGTCCCCAAATGTCCCCCAAAATGTCCCCAAATGTGCCCAAATGTCCCCCAAAATGTCCCCAAATGTCCCCACAGCCCCTGCTGAGGGAGCTGGCCAAGGTGGGACCCCAAAAATGTCCCCAAGTGTCCCCCAAAATGTCCCCAAATGTCCCCACAGCCCCTGCTGAGGGAGCTGGCCAAGGTGGGACCCCAAAAATGTCCCCAAGTGTCCACCAAAATGTCCCCAAATGTCCCCACAGCCCCTGCTGAAGGAGCTGCCAAGGTGGGACCCCAAAAATGTCCCCAAATGTCCCCCAAAATGTCCCCAAATGTCCCCAAATGTCCCCACAGCCCCTGCTGAGGGAGCTGGCCAAGGTGGGACCCCAAAAATGTTTCCAAATGTCCCCAAAATGTCCCCAAATGTCCCCAAATATCCCCCAAAATGTCCCCAAATGTCCCCAAATGTCCCCAAATGTCCCCACAGCCCCTGCTGAGGGAGCTGGCCAAGGTGGGACCCCCAAAATGTCCCCAAATGTCCCCCAAAGTGTCCCCCAAAATGTCCCCAAATGTCCCCACAGCCCCTGCTGAGGGAGCTGGCCAAGGTGGGACCCCAAAAATGTCCCCAAATGTCCCCAAATGTCCCCAAAAGTCCCCACAGCCCATGCTGAGGGAGCTGGCCAAGGTGGGACCCCAAAAATGTCCCCAAATGTCCCCCAAAATGTCCCCAAATGTCCCCAAATGTCCCCCAAAATGTCCCCAAATGTCCCCACAGCCCCTGCTGAGGGAGCTGGCCAAGGTGGGACCCCAAAAATGTTTCCAAATGTCCCCAAAATGTCCCCAAATGTCCCCAAATATCCCCCAAAATGTCCCCAAATGTCCCCAAATGTCCCCAAATGTCCCCACAGCCCCTGCTGAGGGAGCTGGCCAAGGTGGGACCCCAAAAATGTCCCAAAATGTCCCCCAAAATGTCCCCAAATGTCCCCAAATGTCCCCCAAAATGTCCCCAAATGTCCCCACAGCCCCTGCTGAGGGAGCTGGCCAAGGTGGGACCCCAAAAATGTCCCCAAATGTCCCCCAAAATGTCCCCAAATGTCCCCAAATGTCCCCCAAAATGTCCCCACAGCCCCTGCTGAGGGAGCTGGCCAAGGTGGGACCCCAAAAATGTCCCCAAATGTCCCCCAAAATGTCCCCAAATGTCCCCACAGCCCCTGCTGAGGGAGCTGGCCAAGGTGGGACCCCAAAAATGTCCCCAAATGTCCCCAAATGTCCCCAAGTGTCCACCAAAATGTCCCCAAATGTCCCCACAGCCCCTGCTGAAGGAGCTGCCAAGGTGGGACCCCAAAAATGTCCCCAAATGTCCCCCAAAATGTCCCCAAATGTCCCCAAATGTCCCCACAGCCCCTGCTGAGGGAGCTGGCCAAGGTGGGACCCCAAAAATGTTTCCAAATGTCCCCAAAATGTCCCCAAATGTCCCCAAATATCCCCCAAAATGTCCCCAAATGTCCCCAAATGTCCCCAAATGTCCCCACAGCCCCTGCTGAGGGAGCTGGCCAAGGTGGGACCCCCAAAATGTCCCCAAATGTCCCCCAAAATGTCCCCAAAAGTCCGCACAGCCCCTGCTGAGGGAGCTGGCCAAGGTGGGACCCCAAAAATGTCCCCAAATGTCCCCCAAAGTGTCCCCCAAAATGTCCCCAAATGTCCCCACAGCCCCTGCTGAGGGAGCTGGCCAAGGTGGGACCCCAAAAATGTCCCCAAATGTTCCCCAAAATGTCCTCAAAATGTCCCCAAATGTCCCCAAATGTCCCCACAGCCCCTGCTGAGGGAGCTGGCCAAGGTGGGACCCCAAAAATGTCCCCAAATGTCCACCAAAATGTCCCCAAAGTCCCCAAATGTCCCCCAAAATGTCCCCGAATGTCCCCACAGCCCCTGCTGAGGGAGCTGGCCAAGGTGGGACCCCAAAAATGTCCCCAAATGTCCCCCAAATGTCCCCCAAAATGTCCCCAAATGTCCCCAAATGTCCCCCAAAATGTCCCCAAATGTCCCCACAGCCCCTGCTGAGGGAGCTGGCCAAGGTGGGACCCCAAAAATGTCCCCAAATGTCCCCCAAAATGTCCCCAAATGTGCCCAAATGTCCCCCAAAATGTCCCCAAATGTCCCCACAGCCCCTGCTGAGGGAGCTGGCCAAGGTGGGACCCCAAAAATGTCCCCAAGTGTCCCCCAAAATGTCCCCAAATGTCCCCACAGCCCCTGCTGAGGGAGCTGGCCAAGGTGGGACCCCAAAAATGTCCCCAAGTGTCCACCAAAATGTCCCCAAATGTCCCCACAGCCCCTGCTGAAGGAGCTGCCAAGGTGGGACCCCAAAAATGTCCCCAAATGTCCCCCAAAATGTCCCCAAATGTCCCCAAATGTCCCCACAGCCCCTGCTGAGGGAGCTGGCCAAGGTGGGACCCCAAAAATGTTTCCAAATGTCCCCAAAATGTCCCCAAATGTCCCCAAATATCCCCCAAAATGTCCCCAAATGTCCCCAAATGTCCCCAAATGTCCCCACAGCCCCTGCTGAGGGAGCTGGCCAAGGTGGGACCCCCAAAATGTCCCCAAATGTCCCCCAAAGTGTCCCCCAAAATGTCCCCAAATGTCCCCACAGCCCCTGCTGAGGGAGCTGGCCAAGGTGGGACCCCAAAAATGTCCCCAAATGTCCCCAAATGTCCCCCAAAATGTCCCCAAAAGTCCCCACAGCCCATGCTGAGGGAGCTGGCCAAGGTGGGACCCCAAAAATGTCCCCAAATGTCCCCCAAAATGTCCCCAAATGTCCCCAAATGTCCCCCAAAATGTCCCCACAGCCCCTGCTGAGGGAGCTGGCCAAGGTGGGACCCAAAAAATGTCCCCAAATGTCCCCCAAAATGTCCCCAAATGTCCCCAAATGTCCCCCAAAATGTCCCCAAATGTCCCCACAGCCCCTGCTGAGGGAGCTGGCCAAGGTGGGACCCCAAAAATGTTTCCAAATGTCCCCAAAATGTCCCCAAATGTCCCCAAATATCCCCCAAAATGTCCCCAAATGTCCCCAAATGTCCCCAAATGTCCCCACAGCCCCTGCTGAGGGAGCTGGCCAAGGTGGGACCCCAAAAATGTCCCAAAATGTCCCCCAAAATGTCCCCAAATGTCCCCAAATGTCCCCCAAAATGTCCCCAAATGTCCCCACAGCCCCTGCTGAGGGAGCTGGCCAAGGTGGGACCCCAAAAATGTCCCCAAATGTCCCCAAATGTCCCCAAGTGTCCACCAAAATGTCCCCAAATGTCCCCACAGCCCCTGCTGAAGGAGCTGCCAAGGTGGGACCCCAAAAATGTCCCCAAATGTCCCCCAAAATGTCCCCAAATGTCCCCAAATGTCCCCACAGCCCCTGCTGAGGGAGCTGGCCAAGGTGGGACCCCAAAAATGTTTCCAAATGTCCCCAAAATGTCCCCAAATGTCCCCAAATATCCCCCAAAATGTCCCCAAATGTCCCCAAATGTCCCCAAATGTCCCCACAGCCCCTGCTGAGGGAGCTGGCCAAGGTGGGACCCCCAAAATGTCCCCAAATGTCCCCCAAAATGTCCCCAAAAGTCCGCACAGCCCCTGCTGAGGGAGCTGGCCAAGGTGGGACCCCAAAAATGTCCCCAAATGTCCCCCAAAGTGTCCCCCAAAATGTCCCCAAATGTCCCCACAGCCCCTGCTGAGGGAGCTGGCCAACGTGGGACCCCAAAAATGACCCCAAATGTCCCCAAATGTCCCCAAAAGTCCCCACAGCCCATGCTGAGGGAGCTGGCCAAGGTGGGACCCCAAAAATGTCCCCAAATGTCCCCCAAAATGTCCCCAAATGTCCCCCAAAGTGTCCCCCAAAATGTCCCCAAATGTCCCCACAGCCCCTGCTGAGGGAGCTGGCCAAGGTGGGACCCCAAAAATGTCCCCAAATGTCCCCAAATGTCCCCAAAAGTCCCCACAGCCCATGCTGAGGGAGCTGGCCAAGGTGGGACCCCAAAAATGTCCCCAAATGTCCCCCAAAATGTCCCCAAATGTCCCCAAATGTCCCCCAAAATGTCCCCACAGCCCCTGCTGAGGGAGCTGGCCAAGGTGGGACCCAAAAAATGTCCCCAAATGTCCCCCAAAATGTCCCCAAATGTCCCCAAATGTCCCCCAAAATGTCCCCAAATGTCCCCACAGCCCCTGCTGAGGGAGCTGGCCAAGGTGGGACCCCAAAAATGTTTCCAAATGTCCCCAAAATGTCCCCAAATGTCCCCAAATGTTCCCCAAAAATGTCCCCAAATGTCCCCCAAAATGTCCCCAAATGTCCCCACAGCCCCTGCTGAGGGAGCTGGCCAAGGTGGGACCCCAAAAATGTCCCCAAATGTCCCCCAAATGTCCCCCAAAATGTCCCCAAATGTCCCCAAATGTCCCCACAGCCCCTGCTGAGGGAGCTGGCCAAGGTGGGACCCAAAAAATGTCCCCAAATGTCCCCCAAAATGTCCCCAAATGTCCCCAAATGTCCCCCAAAATGTCCCCAAATGTCCCCACAGCCCCTGCTGAGGGAGCTGGCCAAGGTGGGACCCAAAAAATGTCCCCAAATGTCCCCCAAAATGTCCCCAAATGTCCCCAAATGTCCCCCAAAATGTCCCCAAATGTCCCCACAGCCCCTGCTGAGGGAGCTGGCCAAGGTGGGACCCCAAAAATGTCCCCAAATGTCCCCCAAAATGTCCCCAAATGTCCCCACAGCCCCTGCTGAGGGAGCTGGCCAAGGTGGGACCCCAAAAATGTCCCCAAATGTCCCCCAAATGTCCCCCAAAATGTCCCCAAAAATGTCCCCACAGCCCCTGCTGAGGGAGCTGGCCAAGGTGGGACCCCAAAAATGTCCCCAAATGTCCCCAAAATGTCCCCCAAAATGTCCCCCAAAATGTCCCCAAATGTCCCCACAGCCCCTGCTGAGGGAGCTGGCCAAGGTGGGACCCCAAAAATGTCCCCAAATGTCCCCAAATGTCCCCAAATGTCCCCAAAAGTCCCCACAGCCCCTGCTGAGGGAGCTGGCCAAGGTGGGACCCCAAAAATGTCCCCAAATGTCCCCAAAATGTCCCCCAAAATGTCCCCCAAAATGTCCCCAAATGTCCCCAAATGTCCCCAAATGTCCCCACAGCCCCTGCTGAGGGAGCTGGCCAAGGTGGGACCCCCAAAATGTCCCCAAATGTCCCCCAAAATGTCCCCAAAAGTCCGCACAGCCCCTGCTGAGGGAGCTGGCCAAGGTGGGACCCCAAAAATGTCCCCAAATGTCCCCCAAAGTGTCCCCCAAAATGTCCCCAAATGTCCCCACAGCCCCTGCTGAGGGAGCTGGCCAAGGTGGGACCCCAAAAATGTCCCCAAAGTTCCCCAAAATGTCCCCAAAAGTCCCCACAGCCCATGCTGAGGGAGCTGGCCAAGGTGGGACCCCAAAAATGTCCCCAAATGTCCCCCAAAATGTCCCCAAATGTCCCCCAAAATGTCCCCAAATGTCCCCACAGCCCCTGCTGAGGGAGCTGGCCAAGGTGGGACCCCAAAAATGTCCCCAAATGTCCCCAAAATGTCCCCCAAAATGTCCCCCAAAATGTCCCCAAATGTCCCCACAGCCCCTGCTGAGGGAGCTGGCCAAGGTGGGACCCCAAAAATGTCCCCAAATGTCCCCAAAATGTCCCCCAAAATGTCCCCCAAAATGTCCCCAAATGTCCCCACAGCCCCTGCTGAGGGAGCTGGCCAAGGTGGGACCCCAAAAATGTCCCCAAATGTCCCCCAAAATGTCCCCAAATGTCCCCCAAAGTGTCCCCCAAAATGTCCCCAAATGTCCCCACAGCCCCTGCTGAGGGAGCTGGCCAAGGTGGGACCCCAAAAATGTCCCCAAATGTCCCCAAAAGTCCCCACAGCCCATGCTGAGGGAGCTGGCCAAGGTGGGACCCCAAAAATGTCCCCAAATGTCCCCCAAAATGTCCCCAAATGTCCCCAAATGTCCCCCAAAATGTCCCCACAGCCCCTGCTGAGGGAGCTGGCCAAGGTGGGACCCAAAAAATGTCCCCAAATGTCCCCCAAAATGTCCCCAAATGTCCCCAAATGTCCCCCAAAATGTCCCCAAATGTCCCCACAGCCCCTGCTGAGGGAGCTGGCCAAGGTGGGACCCCAAAAATGTCCCCAAGTGTCCACCAAAATGTCCCCAAATGTCCCCACAGCCCCTGCTGAAGGAGCTGCCAAGGTGGGACCCCAAAAATGTCCCCAAATGTCCCCCAAAATGTCCCCAAATGTCCCCAAATGTCCCCACAGCCCCTGCTGAGGGAGCTGGCCAAGGTGGGACCCCAAAAATGTTTCCAAATGTCCCCAAAATGTCCCCAAATGTCCCCAAATATCCCCCAAAATGTCCCCAAATGTCCCCAAATGTCCCCAAATGTCCCCACAGCCCCTGCTGAGGGAGCTGGCCAAGGTGGGACCCCCAAAATGTCCCCAAATGTCCCCCAAAATGTCCCCAAAAGTCCGCACAGCCCCTGCTGAGGGAGCTGGCCAAGGTGGGACCCCAAAAATGTCCCCAAATGTCCCCCAAAGTGTCCCCCAAAATGTCCCCAAATGTCCCCACAGCCCCTGCTGAGGGAGCTGGCCAAGGTGGGACCCCAAAAATGTCCCCAAATGTCCCCAAATGTCCCCAAAAGTCCCCACAGCCCATGCTGAGGGAGCTGGCCAAGGTGGGACCCCAAAAATGTCCCCATATGTCCCCCAAAATGTCCCCAAATGTCCCCCAAAGTGTCCCCCAAAATGTCCCCAAATGTCCCCACAGCCCCTGCTGAGGGAGCTGGCCAAGGTGGGACCCCAAAAATGTCCCCAAATGTCCCCCAAAATGTCCCCAAATGTCCCCCAAAGTGTCCCCCAAAATGTCCCCAAATGTCCCCACAGCCCCTGCTGAGGGAGCTGGCCAAGGTGGGACCCCAAAGATGTCCCCAAATGTCCCCCAAAATGTCCCCAAAAGTCCCCACAGCCCCTGCTGAGGGAGCTGGCCAAGGTGGGACCCCAAAAATGTCCCCAAATGTCCCCCAAAATGTCCCCAAATGTCCCCAAATGTCCCCCAAAATGTCCCCACAGCCCCTGCTGAGGGAGCTGGCCAAGGTGGGACCCAAAAAATGTCCCCAAATGTCCCCCAAAATGTCCCCAAATGTCCCCAAATGTCCCCCAAAATGTCCCCAAATGTCCCCACAGCCCCTGCTGAGGGAGCTGGCCAAGGTGGGACCCCAAAAATGTTTCCAAATGTCCCCAAAATGTCCCCAAATGTCCCCAAATATCCCCCAAAATGTCCCCAAATGTCCCCAAATGTCCCCAAATGTCCCCACAGCCCCTGCTGAGGGAGCTGGCCAAGGTGGGACCAAAAAAATGTCCCAAAATGTCCCCCAAAATGTCCCCAAATGTCCCCAAATGTCCCCCAAAATGTCCCCAAATGTCCCCACAGCCCCTGCTGAGGGAGCTGGCCAAGGTGGGACCCCAAAAATGTCCCCAAATGTCCCCCCAAATGTCCCCCCAAATGTCCCCCAAAATGTCCCCAAATGTCCCCACAGCCCCTGCTGAGGGAGCTGGCCAAGGTGGGACCCCAAAAATGTCCCCAAATGTTCCCCAAAATGTCCTCAAAATGTCCCCAAATGTCCCCAAATGTCCCCACAGCCCCTGCTGAGGGAGCTGGCCAAGGTGGGACCCCAAAAATGTCCCCAAATGTCCACCAAAATGTCCCCAAAGTCCCCAAATGTCCCCCAAAATGTCCCCAAATGTCCCCACAGCCCCTGCTGAGGGAGCTGGCCAAGGTGGGACCCCAAAAATGTCCCCAAATGTCCCCCAAATGTCCCCCAAAATGTCCCCAAATGTCCCCAAATGTCCCCACAGCCCCTGCTGAGGGAGCTGGCCAAGGTGGGACCCAAAAAATGTCCCCAAATGTCCCCCAAAATGTCCCCAAATGTCCCCAAATGTCCCCCAAAATGTCCCCAAATGTCCCCACAGCCCCTGCTGAGGGAGCTGGCCAAGGTGGGACCCCAAAAATGTCCCCAAATGTCCCCCAAAATGTCCCCAAATGTCCCCACAGCCCCTGCTGAGGGAGCTGGCCAAGGTGGGACTCCAAAAATGTCCCCAAATGTCCCCCAAATGTCCCCCAAAATGTCCCCAAATGTCCCCAAATGTCCCCACAGCCCCTGCTGAGGGAGCTGGCCAAGGTGGGACCCCAAAAATGTCCCCAAATGTCCCCCAAAATGTCCCCAAATGTCCCCAAATGTCCCCAAATGTCCCCACAGCCCCTGCTGAGGGAGCTGGCCAAGGTGGGACCCCAAAAATGTCCCCAAATGTCCCCCAAAATGTCCCCCAAAATGTCCCCAAATGTCCCCACAGCCCCTGCTGAGGGAGCTGGCCAAGGTGGGACCCCAAAAATGTCCCCAAATGTCCCCAAAATGTCCCCCAAAATGTCCCCCAAAATGTCCCCAAATGTCCCCACAGCCCCTGCTGAGGGAGCTGGCCAAGGTGGGACCCCAAAAATGTCCCCAAATGTCCCCAAATGTCCCCAAATGTCCCCAAAAGTCCCCACAGCCCCTGCTGAGGGAGCTGGCCAAGGTGGGACCCCAAAAATGTCCCCAAATGTCCCCCAAAATATCCCCAAAATGTCCCCAAATGTCCCCAAATGTCCCCACAGCCCCTGCTGAGGGAGCTGGCCAAGGTGGGACCCAAAAAATGTCCCCAAATGTCCCCAAATGTCCCCCAAAATGTCCCCAAATGTCCCCACAGCCCCTGCTGAGGGAGCTGGCCAAGGTGGGACCCCAAAAATGTCCCCAAATGTCCCCCAAAATGTCCCCAAAAGTCTGCACAGCCCCTGCTGAGGGAGCTGGCCCAGGTGGGACCCCAAAAATGTCCCCAAATGTCCCCCAAAGTGTCCCCCAAAATGTCCCCAAATGTCCCCACAGCCCCTGCTGAGGGAGCTGGCCAAGGTGGGACCCCAAAAATGTCCCCAAATTTTCCCCAAAATGTCCTCAAAATGTCCCCAAATGTCCCCAAATGTCCCCACAGCCCCTGCTGAGGGAGCTGGCCAAGGTGGGACCCCAAAAATGTCCCCAAATGTCCACCAAAATGTCCCCAAAGTCCCCAAATGTCCCCCCAAATGTCCCCAAATGTCCCCACAGCCCCTGCTGAGGGAGCTGGCCAAGGTGGGACCCCAAAAATGTCTCGAAATGTCCCCAAAATGTCCCCAAATGTCCCCAAATATCCCCCAAAATGTCCCCAAATGTCCCCAAATGTCCCCACAGCCCCTGCTGAGGGAGCTGGCCAAGGTGGGACCCAAAAAATGTCCCCAAATGTCCCCAAATGTCCCCCAAAATGTCCCCAAATGTCCCCACAGCCCCTGCTGAGGGAGCTGGCCAAGGTGGGACCCCAAAAATGTCCCCAAATGTCCCCAAATGTCCCCAAAAGTCCCCACAGCCCCTGCTGAGGGAGCTGGCCAAGGTGGGACCCCAAAAATGTCCCCAAATGTCCCCCAAAATGTCCCCAAATGTCCCCAAATGTCCCCCAAAATGTCCCCACAGCCCCTGCTGAGGGAGCTGGCCAAGGTGGGACCCCAAAAATGTCCCCAAATGTCCCCCAAAATGTCCCCAAATGTCCCCACAGCCCCTGCTGAGGGAGCTGGCCAAGGTGGGACCCCAAAAATGTCCCCAAATGTCCCCAAAATGTCCCCAAATGTCCCCAAATATACCCCATAATTTCCCCAAAATGTCCCCAAATGTCCCCACAGCCCCTGCTGAGGGAGCTGGCCAAGGTGGGACCCAAAAAATGTCCCCAAATGTCCCCCAAAATGTCCCCAAATGTCCCCAAATGTCCCCACAGCCCCTGCTGAGGGAGCTGGCCAAGGTGGGACCCCAAAAATGTCCCCAAATGTCCCCCAAAATGTCCCCAAATGTCCACAAATGTCCCCCAAAATGTCCCCCAATGTCCCCAAATGTCCCCACAGCCCCTGCTGAGGGAGCTGGCCAAGGTGGGACCCCAAAAATGTCCCCAAATGTCCCCCAAAATGTCCCCAAATGTCCCCACAGCCCCTGCTGAGGGAGCTGGCCAAGGTGGGACCCCAAAAATGTCCCCAAATGTCCCCCAAAATATCCCCAAATGGCCCACGGCCCCTGCTGAGGGAGCTGGCCAAGGTGGGACCCCAAAAATGTCTCGAAATGTCCCCAAAATGTCCACAAATGTCCCCAAATATCCCCCAAAATGTCCCCAAATGTCCCCACAGCCCCTGCTGAGGGAGCTGGCCAAGGTGGGACCCAAAAAATGTCCCCAAATGTCCCCAAATGTCCCCCAAAATGTCCCCAAATGTCCCCACAGCCCCTGCTGAGGGAGCTGGCCAAGGTGGGACCCCAAAAATGTCCCCAAATGTCCCCCAAAATGTCCCCAAATGTCCCCAAATGTCCCCTGCTGAGGGAGCTGGCCAAGGTGGGACCCCAAAAATGTCCCCAAATGTCCCCCAAAATGTCCCCAAATGTCCCCAAAAGTCCCCACAGCCCCTGCTGAGGGAGCTGGCCAAGGTGGGACCCCAAAAATGTCCCCAAATGTCCCCCAAAATGTCCCCAAATGTCCCCAAATGTCCCCCAAAATGTCCCCAAATGTCCCCACAGCCCCTGCTGAGGGAGCTGGCCAAGGTGGGACCCCAAAAATGTCCCCAAATGTCCCCACAGCCCCTGCTGAGGGAGCTGGCCAAGGTGGGACCCCAAAAATGTTTCCAAATGTCCCCAAAATGTCCCCAAATGTCCCCAAATATCCCCCAAAATGTCCCCAAATGTCCCCAAATGTCCCCACAGCCCCAGCTGAGGGAGCTGGCCAAGGTGGGACCCAAAAAATGTCCCCAAATGTCCCCCAAAATGTCCCCAAATGTCCCCAAATGTCCCCAAAAATGTCCCCAAATGACCCCACAGCCCCTGCTGAGGGAGCTGGCCAAGGTGGGACCCCAAAAATGTCCCCAAATGTCCCCCAAAATGTCCCCAAATGTCCCCACAGCCCCTGCTGAGGGAGCTGGCCAAGGTGGGACCCCAAAAATGTCCCCAAATGTCCCCAAAATGTCCCCCAAAATGTCCCCAAATGTCCCCACAGCCCCTGCTGAGGGAGCTGGCCAAGGTGGGACCCCAAAAATGTCCCCAAATGTCCCCAAAATGTCCCCCAAAATGTCCCCCAAAATGTCCCCAAATGTCCCCACAGCTCCTGCTGAGGGAGCTGGCCAAGGTGGGACCCCAAAAATGTCCCCAAATGTCCCCCAAAATGTCCCCCAAAATGTCCCCAAATGTCCCCAAATGTCCCCACAGCCCCTGCTGAGGGAGCTGGCCAAGGTGGGACCCCAAAAATGTCCGCAAATGTCCCCCAAATTTCCCCCAAAATGTCCCCAAATGTCCCCACAGCCCCTGCTGAGGGAGCTGGCCAAGGTGGGACCCCAAAAATGTCCCCAAAGTTCCCCAAAATGTCCCCAAATGTCCCCACAGCCCCTGCTGAGGGAGCTGGCCAGCTTGGGACCCCAAAAATGTCCCCAAATGTCCCCCAAATGTCCCCCAAAATGTCCCCAAATGTCCCCAAATGTCCCCACAGCCCCTGCTGAGGGAGCTGGCCAAGGTGGGACCCTAAAAATGTCCCCAAATGTCCCCCAAAATGTCCCCAAATGTCCCAAAATGTCCCCCAAAATGTCCCCAAATGTCCCCACAGCCCCTGCTGATGGAGCTGGCCAAGGTGGGACCCCAAAAATGTCCCCAAATGTCCCCCAAAACGTCCCCCAAAATGTCCCCAAATGTCCCCAAAAGTCCCCACAGCCCCTGCTGAGGGAGCTGGCCAAGGTGGGACCCCAAAAATGTCCCCAAATGTCCCCCAAAATGTCCCCAAATGTCCCCACAGCCACTGCTGAGGGAGCTGGCCAAGGTGGGACCCCAAAAATGTCCCCAAATGTCCCCAAAATGTCCCCCAAAATGTCCCCAAATGTCCCCAAATGTCCCCACAGCCCCTGCTGAGGGAGCTGGCCAAGGTGGGACCCCAAAAATGTCCCCAAATGTCCCCACAGCCCCTGCTGAGGGAGCTGGCCAAGGTGGGACCCCAAAAATGTTTCCAAATGTCCCCAAAATGTCCCCAAATGTCCCCAAATATCCCCCAAAATGTCCCCAAATGACCCCAAATGTCCCCAGAGCCCCTGCTGAGGGAGCTGGCAAAGGTGGGACCCAAAAAATGTCCCCAAATGTCCCCCAAAATGTCCCCAAATGTCCCCAAATGTCCCCCAAAATGTCCCCAAATGTTCCCACAGCCCCTGCTGAGGGAGCTGGCCAAGGTTGGACCCCAAAAATGTCCCCAAATGTCCCCCAAAATGTCCCCAAATGTCCCCACAGCCCCTGCTGAGGGAGCTGGCCAAGGTGGGACCCCAAAAATGTCCCCAAATGTCCCCCAAATGTCCCCCAAAATGTCCCCAAATGTCCCCACAGCCCCTGCTGAGGGAGCTGGCCAAGGTGGGACCCCAAAAATGTCCCCAAATGTCCACAAAATGTCCCCCAAAATGTCCCCCAAAATGTCCCCAAATGTCCCCACAGCCAATGCTGAGGGAGCTGGCCAAGGTGGGACCCCAAAAATGTCCCCAAATGTCCCCAAATATACCCCATAATTTCCCCAAAATGTCCCCAAATGTCCCCACAGCCCCTGCTGAGGGAGCTGGCCAAGGTGGGACCCCAAAAATGTCCCCAAATGTCCCCCAAAATATCCCCAAAATGTCCCCAAATGTCCCCAAATGTGCCCACAGCCACTGCTGAGGGAGCTGGCCAAGGTGGGACCCCAAAAATGTCCCCAAATGTCCCCAAATATACCCCATAATTTCCCCAAAATGTCCCCAAATGTCCCCACAGCCCCTGCTGAGGGAGCTGGCCAAGGTGGGACCCCAAAAATGTTTCCAAATGTCCCCAAAATGTCCCCAAATGTCCCCAAATATCCCCCAAAATGTCCCCAAATGTCCCCAAATGTCCCCCAAAATGTCCCCAAATGTCCCCACAGCCCCTGCTGAGGGAGCTGGCCAAGGTGGGACCCCAAAAATGTCCCCAAATGTCCCCAAAATGTCCCCCAAAATGTCCCCAAATGTCCCCACAGCCCCTGCTGAGGGAGCTGGCCAAGGTGGGACCCCAAAAATGTCCCCAAATGTCCACAAAATGTCCCCCAAAATGTCCCCCAAAATGTCCCCAAATGTCCCCCAAATGTCCCCACAGCCCCTGCTGAGGGAGCTGGCCAAGGTGGGACCCCAAAAATGTCCCCAAATGTCCCCCAAAATGTCCCCAAATGTCCCCACAGCCCCTGCTGAGGGAGCTGGCCAAGGTGGGACCCCAAAAATGTCCCCAAATGTCCGCAAAATGTACCCAAATGTCCCCAAATATACCCCATAATTTCCCCAAAATGTCCCCAAATGTCCCCACAGCCCCTGCTGCGGGAGCTGGCCAAGGTGGGACCCAAACAATGTCCCCAAATGTCCCCCAAAATGTCCCCAAATGTCCCCAAATGTCCCCCAAAATGTCCCCAAATGTCCCCACAGCCCCTGCTGAGGGAGCTGGCCAAGGTGGGACCCCAAAAATGTCCCCAAATGTCCCCCAAAATGTCCCCAAATGTCCCCACAGCCCCTGCTGAGGGAGCTGGCCAAGGTGAGACCCCAAAAATGTCCCCAAATGTCCCCCCAAATGTCCCCCAAAATGTCCCCCAAAATGTCCCCAAATGTCCCCACAGCCCCTGCTGAGTGAGCTGGCCAAGGTGGGACCCCAAAAATGTCCCCAAATGTTCCCCAAAATGTCCTCAAAATGTCCCCAAATGTCCCCAAATGTCCCCACAGCCCCTGCTGAGGGAGCTGGCCAAGGTGGGACCCCAAAAATGTCCCCAAATGTCCACCAAAATGTCCCCAATGTCCCCAAATGTCTCCCAAAATGTCCCCAAATGTCCCCACAGCCCCTGCTGAGGGAGCTGGCCAAGGTGGGACCCCAAAAATGTCCCCAAATGTCCCCCCAAATGTCCCCAAATGTCCCCAAATGTCCCCCAAAATGTCCCCAAATGTCCCCAAATGTCCCCCAAAATGTCCCCAAATGTCCCCACAGCCCCTGCTGAGGGAGCTGGCCAAGGTGGGACCCAAAAAATGTCCCCAAATGTCCCCCAAAATGTCCCCAAATGTCCCCAAATGTCCCCCAAAATGTCCCCAAATGTCCCCAAATGTCCCCCAAAATGTCCCCAAATGTCCCCACAGCCCCTGCTGAGGGAGCTGGCCAAGGTGGGACCCCAAAAATGTCCCCAAATGTCCCCCCAAATGTCCCCCAAAATGTCCCCCAAAATGTCCCCAAATGTCCCCACAGCCCCTGCTGAGGGAGCTGGCCAAGGTGGGACCCCAAAAATGTCTCGAAATGTCCCCAAAATGTCCCCAAATGTCCCCAAATAACCCCCAAAATGTCCCCAAATGTCCCCAAATGTCCCCAAAGCCCCTGCTGAGGGAGCTGGCCAAGGTGGGACCCAAAAAATGTCCCCAAATGTCCCCAAATGTCCCCCAAAATGTCCCCAAATGTCCCCACAGCCCCTGCTGAGGGAGCTGGCCAAGGTGGGACCCCAAAAATGTCCCCAAGTGTCCCCCAAAATGTCCCCAAATGTCCCCACAGCCCCTGCTGAAGGAGCTGCCAAGGTGGGACCCCAAAAATGTCCCCAAATGTCCCCCAAAATGTCCCCAAATGTCCCCAAATGTCCCCTGCTGAGGGAGCTGGCCAAGGTGGGACCCCAAAAATGTCCCCAAATGTCCCCCAAAATGTCCCCAAATATCCCCAAATGTCCCCACAGCCCCTGCTGAGGGAGCTGGCCAAGGTGGGACCCAAAAAATGTCCCCAAATGTCCCCCAAAATGTCCCCAAATGTCCCCCAAAATGTCCCCAAATGTCCCCACAGCCCCTGCTGAGGGAGCTGGCCAAGGTGGGACCCCAAAAATGTCCCCAAATGTCCCCAAATGTCCCCAAAAGTCCCCACAGCCCCTGCTGAGGAAGCTGGCCAAGGTGGGACCCCAAAAATGTCCCCAAATGTCCCCCAAAATGTACCCAAATGTCCCCAAATGTCCCCCAAAATGTCCCCACAGCCCCTGCTGAGGGAGCTGGCCAAGGTGGGACCCCAAAAATGTCCCCAAATGTCCCCCAAAATGTCCCCAAATGTCCCCACAGCCCCTGCTGAGGGAGCTGGCCAAGGTGAGACCCCAAAAATGTCCCCAAATGTCCCCCCAAATGTCCCCCAAAATGTCCCCCAAAATGTCCCCAAATGTCCCCACAGCCCCTGCTGAGGGAGCTGGCCAAGGTGGGACCCCAAAAATGTCCCCAAATGTTCCCCAAAATGTCCTCAAAATGTCCCCAAATGTCCCCAAATGTCCCCACAGCCCCTGCTGAGGGAGCTGGCCAAGGTGGGACCCCAAAAATGTCCCCAAATGTCCACCAAAATGTCCCCAATGTCCCCAAATGTCCCCCAAAATGTCCCCAAATGTCCCCACAGCCCCTGCTGAGGGAGCTGGCCAAGGTGGGACCCCAAAAATGTCCCCAAATGTCCCCACAGCCCCTGCTGAGGGAGCTGGCCAAGGTGGGACCCAAAAAATGTCCCCAAATGTCCCCCAAAATGTCCCCAAATGTCCCCAAATGTCCCCCAAAATGTCCCCAAATGTCCCCACAGCCCCTGCTGAGGGAGCTGGCCAAGGTGGGACCCCAAAAATGTCCCCAAATGTCCCCAAAATGTCCCCCAAAATGTCCCCCAAAATGTCCCCAAATGTCCCCACAGCCAATGCTGAGGGAGCTGGCCAAGGTGGGACCCCAAAAATGTCCCCAAATGTCACCCAAAATGTCCCCCAAAATGTCCCCAAATGTCCCCAAATGTCCCCACAGCCCCTGCTGAGGGAGCTGGCCAAGGTGGGACCCCAAAAATGTCCCCAAATGTCCCCCAAAATGTCCCCAAATGTCCCCACAGCCCCTGCTGAGGGAGCTGGCCAAGGTGGGACCCCAAAAATGTCCCCAAATGTCCCCAAAATGTCCCCAAATGTCCCCAAATGTCCCCCAAAATGTCCCCAAATGTCCCCCAAAGTGTCCCCAAATGTCCCCACAGCCCCTGCTGAGGGAGCTGGCCAAGGTGGGACTCCAAAAATGTCCCCAAATGTCCCCCAAAATGTCCCCAAATGTCCCCAAATGTCCCCACAGCCCCTGCTGAGGGAGCTGGCCAAGATGGGACCCCAAAAATGTCCCCAAATGTCCCCCAAAATGTCCCCAAATGTCCCCAAATGTCCCCACAGCCCCTGCTGAGGGAGCTGGCCAAGGTGGGACCCCAAAAATGTCCCCAAATGTCCCCCAAAATATCCCCAAATGGCCCACGGCCCCTGCTGAGGGAGCTGGCCAAGGTGGGACCCCAAAAATGTCCCCAAATGTCCCCAAAATGTCCCCAAATGTCCCCAAATGTCCCCCAAAATGTCCCCAAATGTCCCCACAGCCCCTGCTGAGGGAGCTGGCCAAGGTGGGACCCCAAAAATGTCTCCAAATGTCCCCAAAATGTCCCCAAATGTCCCCCAAAGTGTCCCCCAAAATGTCCCCAAATGTCCCCAAATGTCCCCACAGCCCCTGCTGAGGGAGCTGGCCAAGGTGGGACCCCAAAAATGTCCCCAAATGTCCCCCAAAATGTCCCCAAATGTCCCCAAATGTCCCCCAAAATGTCCCCAAATGTCCCCACAGCCCCTGCTGAGGGAGCTGGCCAAGGTGGGACCCCAAAAATGTCCCCAAATGTCCCCCAAAATGTCCCCAAATGTCCCCACAGCCCCTGCTGAGGGAGCTGGCCAAGGTGGGACCCCAAAAATGTCCCCAAATGTCTCCCAAATGTCCCCCAAAATGTCCCCAAATGTCCCCAAATGTACCCACAGCCCCTGCTGAGGGAGCTGGCCAAGGTGGGACCCCAAAAATGTCCCCAAATGTCCCCCAAAATGTCCCCAAATGTCCCCAAATGTCCCCACAGCCCCTGCTGAGGGAGCTGGCCAAGGTGGGACCCCAAAAATGTCCCCAAATGTCCCCCAAAATGTCCCCAAATGTCCCCAAATGTCCCCACAGCCCCTGCTGAGGGAGCTGGCCAAGGTGGGACCCCAAAAATGTCCCCAAATGTCTCCCAAATGTCCCCCAAAATGTCCCCAAATGTCCCCAAATGTCCCCACAGCCCCTGCTGAGGGAGCTGGCCAAGGTGGGACCCCAAAAATGTCCCCAAGTGTCCCCCAAAATGTCCCCAAATGTCCCCACAGCCCCTGCTGAAGGAGCTGCCAAGGTGGGACCCCAAAAATGTCCCCAAATGTCCCCCAAAATGTCCCCAAATGTCCCCAAATGTCCCCTGCTGAGGGAGCTGGCCAAGGTGGGACCCCAAAAATGTCCCCAAATGTCCCCCAAAATGTCCCCAAATATCCCCAAATGTCCCCACAGCCCCTGCTGAGGGAGCTGGCCAAGGTGGGACCCAAAAAATGTCCCCAAATGTCCCCCAAAATGTCCCCAAATGTCCCCAAATGTCCCCCAAAATGTCCCCAAATGTCCCCAAATGTCCCCACAGCCCCTGCTGAGGGAGCTGGCCAAGGTGGGACCCAAAAATGTCCCCAAATGTCCCCCAAAGTGTCCCCCAAAATGTCCCCAAATGTCCCCACAGCCCCTGCTGAGGGAGCTGGCCAAGGTGGGACCCCAAAAATGTCCCCAAATGTCCCCAAATGTCCCCAAAAGTCCCCACAGCCCCTGCTGAGGGAGCTGGCCAAGGTGGGACCCCAAAAATGTCCCCAAATGTCCCCCAAAATGTCCCCAAATGTCCCCACAGCCCCTGCTGAGGGAGCTGGCCAAGGTGGGACCCCAAAAATGTCCCCAAATGTCCCCCCAAATGTCCCCCAAAATGTCGCCCAAAATGTCCCCAAATGTCCCCACAGCCCCTGCTGAGGGAGCTGGCCAAGGTGGGACCCCAAAAATGTCCCCAAATGTTCCCCAAAATGTCCTCAAAATGTCCCCAAATGTCCCCAAATGTCCCCACAGCCCCTGCTGAGGGAGCTGGCCAAGGTGGGACCCCAAAAATGTCCCCAAATGTCCCCCAAAATGTCCCCAAATGTCCCCACAGCCCCTGCTGAGGGAGCTGGCCAAGGTGGGACCCCAAAAATGTCCCCAAATGTCCCCACAGCCCCTGCTGAGGGAGCTGGCCAAGGTGGGACCCAAAAAATGTCCCCAAATGTCCCCCAAAATGTCCCCAAATGTCCCCAAATGTCCCCCAAAATGTCCCCAAATGTCCCCAAATGTCCCCCAAAATGTCCCCAAATGTCCCCACAGCCCCTGCTGAGGGAGCTGGCCAAGGTGGGACCCCAAAAATGTCCCCAAGTGTCCCCCAAAATGTCCCCAAATGTCCCCACAGCCCCTGCTGAGGGAGCTGGCCAAGGTGGGACCCAAAAAATGTCCCCAAATGTCCCCCAAAATGTCCCCAAATGTCCCCAAATGTCCCCCAAAATGTCCCCAAATGTCCCCACAGCCCCTGCTGAGGGAGCTGGCCAAGGTGGGACCCCAAAAATGTCCCCAAATGTCCCCCAAAATGTCCCCAAATGTCCCCAAATGTCCCCTGCTGAGGGAGCTGGCCAAGGTGGAACCCCAAACATGTCCCCAAATGTCCCCCAAAGTGTCCCCCAAAATGTCCCCAAATGTCCCCACAGCCCCTGCTGAGGGAGCTGGCCAAGGTGGGACCCCAAAAATGTCCCCAAATGTCCCCAAATGTCCCCAAATGTCCCCACAGCCAATGCTGAGGGAGCTGGCCAAGGTGGGACCCCAAAAATGTCCCCAAATGTCCCCAAATGTCCCCAAAAGTCCCCACAGCCCCTGCTGAGGGAGCTGGCCAAGGTGGGACCCCAAAAATGTCCCCAAATGTCCCCCAAAATGTCCCCAAATGTCCCCAAATGTCCCCCAAAATGTCCCCACAGCCCCTGCTGAGGGAGCTGGCCAAGGTGAGACCCCAAAAATGTCCCCAAATGTCCCCCCAAATGTCCCCCAAAATGTCCCCAAATGTCCCCACAGCCCCTGCTGAGGGAGCTGGCCAAGGTGGGACCCCAAAAATGTCCCCAAATGTTCCCCAAAATGTCCTCAAAATGTCCCCAAATGTCCCCAAATGTCCCCACAGCCCCTGCTGAGGGAGCTGGCCAAGGTGGGACCCCAAAAATGTCCCCAAATGTCCCCCAAAATGTCCCCAAATGTCCCCACAGCCCCTGCTGAGGGAGCTGGCCAAGGTGGGACCCCAAAAATGTCCCCAAATGTCCCCAAAATGTCCCCCAAAATGTCCCCCAAAATGTCCCCAAATGTCCCCACAGCCAATGCTGAGGGAGCTGGCCAAGGTGGGACCCCAAAAATGTAACCAAATGTCACCCAAAATGTCCCCCAAAATGTCCCCAAATGTCCCCAAATGTCCCCACAGCCCCTGCTGAGGGAGCTGGCCAAGGTGGGACCCCAAAAATGTCCCCAAATGTCCCCCAAAATGTCCCCAAATGTCCCCACAGCCCCTGCTGAGGGAGCTGGCCAAGGTGGGACCCCAAAAATGTCCCCAAATGTCCCCCAAAATGTCCCCAAATGTCCCCAAATGTCCCCCAAAATGTCCCCAAATGTCCCCAAATGTCCCCCAAAGTGTCCCCAAATGTCCCCACAGCCCCTGCTGAGGGATCTGGCCAAGGTGGGACTCCAAAAATGTCCCCAAATGTCCCCCAAAATGTCCCCAAATGTCCCCAAATGTCCCCACAGCCCCTGCTGAGGGAGCTGGCCAAGATGGGACCCCAAAAATGTCCCCAAATGTCCCCCAAAATGTCCCCAAATGTCCCCAAATGTCCCCACAGCCCCTGCTGAGGGAGCTGGCCAAGGTGGGACCCCAAAAATGTCCCCAAATGTCCCCCAAAATATCCCCAAATGGCCCACGGCCCCTGCTGAGGGAGCTGGCCAAGGTGGGACCCCAAAAATGTCCCCAAATGTCCCCAAAATGTCCCCAAATGTCCCCAAATGTCCCCCAAAATGTCCCCAAATGTCCCCACAGCCCCTGCTGAGGGAGCTGGCCAAGGTGGGACCCCAAAAATGTCTCGAAATGTCCCCAAAATGTCCCCAAATGTCCCCCAAAGTGTCCCCCAAAATGTCCCCAAATGTACCCAAATGTCCCCACAGCCCCTGCTGAGGGAGCTGGCCAAGGTGGGACCCCAAAAATGTCCCCAAATGTCCCCCAAAATGTCCCCAAATGTCCCCAAATGTCCCCACAGCCCCTGCTGAGGGAGCTGGCCAAGGTGGGACCCCAAAAATGTCCCCAAATGTCCCCCAAAATGTCCCCAAATGTCCCCACAGCCCCTGCTGAGGGAGCTGGCCAAGGTGGGACCCCAAAAATGTCCCCAAATGTCTCCCAAATGTCCCCCAAAATGTCCCCAAATGTCCCCAAATGTCCCCACAGCCCCTGCTGAGGGAGCTGGCCAAGGTGGGACCCCAAAAATGTCCCCAAATGTCCCCCAAAATGTCCCCACATGGCCCCACGGCCCCTGCTGAGGGAGCTGGCCAAGGTGGGACCCCAAAAATGTCCCCAAATGTCCCCAAAATGTCCCCAAATGTCCCCAAATCTCCCCCAAAATGTCCCCAAATGTCCCCAAATGTCCCCACAGCCCCTGCTGAGGGAGCTGGCCAAGGTGGGACCCCAAAAATGTCCCCAAATGTCCCCCAAAATGTCCCCAAATGTCCCCAAATGTTCCCACAGCCCCTGCTGAGGGAGCTGGCCAAGGTGGGACCCCAAAAATGTCCCCAAATGTCCCCAAAATGTCCCCAAATGTCCCCAAATGTCCCCCAAAATGTCCCCAAATGTCCCCACAGCCCCTGCTGAGGGAGCTGGCCAAGGTGGGACCACAAAAATGTCTCGAAATGTCCCCGAAATGTCCCCAAAATATCCCCAAATGTCCCCAAATATCCCCCAAAATGTCCCCAAATGTCCCCAAATGTCCCCACAGCCCCTGCTGAAGGAGCTGGCCAAGGTGGGACCCCAAAAATGTCCCCAAATGTCCCCACAGCCCCTGCTGAGGGAGCTGGCCAAGGTGGGACCCCAAAAATGTCTCGAAATGTCCTCAAAATGTCCCCAAATGTCCCCAAATATCCCCGAAAATGTCCCCAAATGTCCCCAAATGTCCCCACAGCCCCTGCTGAGGGAGCTGGCCAAGGTGGGACCCCAAAAATGTCCCCAAATGTCCCCCAAAATGTCCCCAAATGTCCCCAAATGTCCCCCAAAATGTCCCCAAATGTCCCCACAGCCCCTGCTGAGGGAGCTGGCCAAGGTGGGACCCCAAAAATGTCCCCAAATGTCCCCCAAAATGTCCCCAAATGTCCCCAAATGTCCCCCAAAATGTCCCCAAATGTCCCCACAGCCCCTGCTGAGGGAGCTGGCCAAGGTGGGACCCCAAAAATGTCCCCAAATGTCCCCCAAAATGTCCCCAAAAGTCCGCACAGCCCCTGCTGAGGGAGCTGGCCAAGGTGGGACCCAAAAATGTCCCCAAATGTCCCCCAAAGTGTCCCCCAAAATGTCCCCAAATGTCCCCACAGCCCCTGCTGAGGGAGCTGGCCAAGGTGGGACCCCAAAAATGTCCCCAAATGTCCCCAAATGTCCCCAAAAGTCCCCACAGCCCCTGCTGAGGGAGCTGGCCAAGGTGGGACCCCAAAAATGTCCCCAAATGTCCCCCAAAATGTCCCCAAATGTCCCCAAATGTCCCCCAAAATGTCCCCACAGCCCCTGCTGAGGGAGCTGGCCAAGGTGGGACCCCAAAAATGTCCCCAAATGTCCCCCAAAATGTCCCCAAATGTCCCCAAATGTCCCCCAAAATGTCCCCAAATGTCCCCACAGCCCCTGCTGAGGGAGCTGGCCAAGGTGGGACCCCAAAAATGTCCCCAAATGTCCCCCAAAATGTCCCCAAATGTCCCCAAATGTCCCCGAAAATGTCCCCACAGCCCCTGCTGAGGGAGCTGGCCAAGGTGGACCCCAAAAATGTCCCCAAATGTCCCCCAAAATGTCCCCAAATGTCCCCAAATGTCCCCCAAAATGTCCCCAAATGTCCCCACAGCCCCTGCTGAGGGAGCTGGCCAAGGTGGGACCCCAAAAATGTAACCAAATGTTCCCCAAAATGTCCTCAAAATGTCCCCAAATGTCCCCAAATGTCCCCACAGCCCCTGCTGAGGGAGCTGGCCAAGGTGGGACCCCAAAAATGTCCCCAAATGTCCCCCAAAATGTCCCCAAATGTCCCCACAGCCCCTGCTGAGGGAGCTGGCCAAGGTGGGACCCCAAAAATGTCCCCAAATGTCCCCCAAAATGTCCCCAAATGTCCCAAAATGTCCCCCAAAATGTCCCCAAATGTCCCCACAGCCCCTGCTGAGGGAGCTGGCCAAGGTGGGACCCCAAAAATGTCCCCAAATGTCCCCAAAATGTCCCCCAAAATGTCCCCCAAAATGTCCCCAAATGTCCCCACAGCCACTGCTGAGGAAGCTGGCCAAGGTGGGACCCCAAAAATGTCCCCAAATGTCCCCAAAATGTAACCCAAAATGTCCCCAAATGTCCCCACAGCCCCTGCTGAGGTAGCTGGCCAAGGTGGGACCCCAAAAATGTCCCCAAATGTCCCCCAAAGTGTCCCCCAAAATGTCCCCAAATGTCCCCAAATGTCCCCACAGCCCCTGCTGAGGGAGCTGGCCAAGGTGGGACCCCAAAAATGTTTCCAAATGTCCCCAAAATGTCCCCAAATGTCCCCAAATATCCCCCAAAATGTCCCCAAATGTCCCCAAATGTCCCCACAGCCCCTGCTGAGGGAGCTGGCCAAGGTGGGCCCCAAAAAAATGTCCCCAAATGTCCCCCAAAATGTCCCCAAATGTCCCCAAATGTCCCCAAAAATGTCCCCAAATGTCCCCACAGCCCCTGCTGAGGGAGCTGGCCAAGGTGGGACCCCAAAAATGTCCCCAAATGTCCCCCAAAATGTCCCCAAATGTCCCCACAGCCCCTGCTGAGGGAGCTGGCCAAGGTGGGACCCCAAAAATGTCCCCAAATGTCCCCAAAATGTCCCCCAAAATGTCCCCCAAAATGTCCCCAAATGTCCCCACAGCCAATGCTGAGGGAGCTGGCCAAGGTGGGACCCCAAAAATGTCCCCAAATGTCCCCCAAAATGTACACAAATGTCCCCACAGCCCCTGCTGAGGGAGCTGGCCAAGGTGGGACCCCAAAAATGTCCCCAAGTGTCCCCAAATGTCCCCGAAAATGTCCCCACAGCCCCTGCTGAGGGAGCTGGCCAAGGTGGGACCCAAAAAATGTCCCCAAATGTCCCCCAAAATGTCCCCAAAATGTCCCCAAATGTCCCCACAGCCCCTGCTGAGGGAGCTGGCCAAGGTGGGACCCCAAAAATGTCCCCAAATGTCCCCCAAAATGTCCCCAAATGTCCCCAAATGTCCCCCAAAATGTCCCCAAATGTCCCCACAGCCCCTGCTGAGGGAGCTGGCCAAGGTGGGACCCCAAAAATGTCCCCAAATGTCCCCCAAAATGTCCCCAAAAGTCCGCACAGCCCCTGCTGAGGGAGCTGGCCAAGGTGGGACCCAAAAATGTCCCCAAATGTCCCCCAAAGTGTCCCCCAAAATGTCCCCAAATGTCCCCACAGCCCCTGCTGAGGGAGCTGGCCAAGGTGGGACCCCAAAAATGTCCCCAAATGTCCCCAAATGTCCCCAAAAGTCCCCACAGCCCCTGCTGAGGGAGCTGGCCAAGGTGGGACCCCAAAAATGTCCCCAAATGTCCCCCAAAATGTCCCCAAATGTCCCCAAATGTCCCCCAAAATGTCCCCACAGCCCCTGCTGAGGGAGCTGGCCAAGGTGGGACCCCAAAAATGTCCCCAAATGTCCCCCAAAATGTCCCCAAATGTCCCCAAATGTCCCCCAAAATGTCCCCAAATGTCCCCACAGCCCCTGCTGAGGGAGCTGGCCAAGGTGGGACCCCAAAAATGTCCCCAAATGTCCCCCAAAATGTCCCCAAATGTCCCCAAATGTCCCCGAAAATGTCCCCACAGCCCCTGCTGAGGGAGCTGGCCAAGGTGGACCCCAAAAATGTCCCCAAATGTCCCCCAAAATGTCCCCAAATGTCCCCAAATGTCCCCCAAAATGTCCCCAAATGTCCCCACAGCCCCTGCTGAGGGAGCTGGCCAAGGTGGAACCCCAAAAATGTAACCAAATGTTCCCCAAAATGTCCTCAAAATGTCCCCAAATGTCCCCAAATGTCCCCACAGCCCCTGCTGAGGGAGCTGGCCAAGGTGGGACCCCAAAAATGTCCCCAAATGTCCCCCAAAATGTCCCCAAATGTCCCCACAGCCCCTGCTGAGGGAGCTGGCCAAGGTGGGACCCCAAAAATGTCCCCAAATGTCCCCCAAAATGTCCCCAAATGTCCCAAAATGTCCCCCAAAATGTCCCCAAATGTCCCCACAGCCCCTGCTGAGGGAGCTGGCCAAGGTGGGACCCCAAAAATGTCCCCAAATGTCCCCAAAATGTCCCCCAAAATGTCCCCCAAAATGTCCCCAAATGTCCCCACAGCCACTGCTGAGGAAGCTGGCCAAGGTGGGACCCCAAAAATGTCCCCAAATGTCCCCAAAATGTAACCCAAAATGTCCCCAAATGTCCCCACAGCCCCTGCTGAGGTAGCTGGCCAAGGTGGGACCCCAAAAATGTCCCCAAATGTCCCCCAAAGTGTCCCCCAAAATGTCCCCAAATGTCCCCAAATGTCCCCACAGCCCCTGCTGAGGGAGCTGGCCAAGGTGGGACCCCAAAAATGTTTCCAAATGTCCCCAAAATGTCCCCAAATGTCCCCAAATATCCCCCAAAATGTCCCCAAATGTCCCCAAATGTCCCCACAGCCCCTGCTGAGGGAGCTGGCCAAGGTGGGCCCCAAAAAAATGTCCCCAAATGTCCCCCAAAATGTCCCCAAATGTCCCCAAATGTCCCCAAAAATGTCCCCAAATGTCCCCACAGCCCCTGCTGAGGGAGCTGGCCAAGGTGGGACCCCAAAAATGTCCCCAAATGTCCCCCAAAATGTCCCCAAATGTCCCCACAGCCCCTGCTGAGGGAGCTGGCCAAGGTGGGACCCCAAAAATGTCCCCAAATGTCCCCAAAATGTCCCCCAAAATGTCCCCCAAAATGTCCCCAAATGTCCCCACAGCCAATGCTGAGGGAGCTGGCCAAGGTGGGACCACAAAAATGTCCCCAAATGTCCCCCAAAATGTACACAAATGTCCCCACAGCCCCTGCTGAGGGAGCTGGCCAAGGTGGGACCCCAAAAATGTTCCCAAATGTCCCCAAAATGTCCCCAAATATACCCCAAAATTTCCCCAAAATGTCCCCAAATGTCCCCACAGCCCCTGCTGAGGGAGCTGGCCAAGGTGGGACCCCAAAAATGTCCCCAAATGTCTCCCAAATGTCCCCCAAAATGTCCCCAAATGTCCCCAAATGTCCCCACAGCCCCTGCTGAGGGAGCTGGCCAAGGTGGGTCCCCAAAAATGTCCCCAAATGTCCCCCAAAATGTCCCCACATGGCCCCACGGCCCCTGCTGAGGGAGCTGGCCAAGGTGGGACCCCAAAAATGTCCCCAAATGTCCCCAAAATGTCCCCAAATGTCCCCAAATGTCCCCCAAAATGTCCCCAAATGTCCCCAAATGTCCCCACAGCCCCTGCTGAAGGAGCTGGCCAAGGTGGGACCCCAAAAATGTCCCCAAATGTCCCCAAAATGTCCCCAAATGTCCCCAAATGTCCCCCAAAATGTCCCCAAAATTTCCCCAAATGTCCCCAAAAGTCCCCACAGCCCCTGCTGAGGGAGCTGGCCAAGGTGGAACCCCAAAAATGTCCCCAAATGTCCCCACAGCCCCTGCTGAGGGAGCTGGCCAAGGTGGGACCCCAAAAATGTCCCCAAATGTCCCCCAAAATGTCCCCAAATGTCCCCAAATGTCCCCCAAAATGTCCCCAAATGTCCCCACAGCCCCTGCTGAGGGAGCTGGCCAAGGTGGGACCCCAAAAATGTCCCCAAGTGTCCACCAAAATGTCCCCAAATGTCCCCACAGCCCCTGCTGAGGGAGCTGGCCAAGGTGGGACCCCAAAAATGTCCCCAAGTGTCCCCAAATGTCCCCGAAAATGTCCCCACAGCCCCTGCTGAGGGAGCTGGCCAAGGTGGGACCCAAAAAATGTCCCCAAATGTCCCCCAAAATGTCCCCAAATGTCCCCAAATGTCCCCCAAAATGTCCCCAAATGTCCCCACAGCCCCTGCTGAGGGAGCTGGCCAAGGTGGGACCCAAAAATGTCCCCAAATGTCCCCCAAAGTGTCCCCCAAAATGTCCCCAAATGTCCCCACAGCCCCTGCTGAGGGAGCTGGCCAAGGTGGGACCCCAAAAATGTCCCCAAATGTCCCCAAATGTCCCCAAAAGTCCCCACAGCCCCTGCTGAGGGAGCTGGCCAAGGTGGGACCCCAAAAATGTCCCCAAATGTCCCCCCAAATGTCCCCAAATGTCCCCAAATGTCCCCCAAAATGTCCCCACAGCCCCTGCTGAGGGAGCTGGCCAAGGTGGGACCCCAAAAATGTCCCCAAATGTCCCCCAAAATGTCCCCAAATGTCCCCACAGCCCCTGCTGAGGGAGCTGGCCAAGGTGGGACCCCAAAAATGTAACCAAATGTTCCCCAAAATGTCCTCAAAATGTCCCCAAATGTCCCCAAATGTCCCCACAGCCCCTGCTGAGGGAGCTGGCCAAGGTGGGACCCCAAAAATGTCCCCAAATGTCCCCCAAAATGTCCCCAAATGTCCCCACAGCCCCTGCTGAGGGAGCTGGCCAAGGTGGGACCCCAAAAATGTCCACAAATGTCCCCCAAAATGTCCCCAAATGTCCCAAAATGTCCCCCAAAATGTCCCCAAATGTCCCCACAGCCCCTGCTGAGGGAGCTGGCCAAGGTGGGACCCCAAAAATGTCCCCAAATGTCCCCAAAATGTCCCCCAAAATGTCCCCCAAAATGTCCCCAAATGTCCCCACAGCCACTGCTGAGGGAGCTGGCCAAGGTGGGACCCCAAAAATGTCCCCAATGTCCCCCAAAATGTCCCCCAAAATGTCCCCAAATGTCCCCAAATGTCCCCACAGCCCCTGCTGAGGGAGCTGGCCAAGGTGGGACCCCAAAAATGTTTCCAAATGTCCCCAAAATGTCCCCAAATGTCCCCAAATATTCCCCAAAATGTCCCCAAATGTCCCCAAATGTCCCCACAGCCCCTGCTGAGGGAGCTGGCCAAGGTGGGACCCAAAAAATGTCCCCAAATGTCCCCCAAAATGTCCCCAAATGTCCCCAAATGTCCCCAAAAATGTCCCCAAATGTCCCCACAGCCCCTGCTGAGGGAGCTGGCCAAGGTGGGACCCCAAAAATGTCCCCAAATGTCCCCCAAAATGTCCCCAAATGTCCCCACAGCCCCTGCTGAGGGAGCTGGCCAAGGTGGGACCCCAAAAATGTCCCCAAATGTCCCCCAAATGTCCCCCAAAATGTCCCCAAATGTCCCCACAGCCCCTGCTGAGGGAGCTGGCCAAGGTGGGACCCCAAAAATGTCCCCAAATGTCCCCAAAATGTCCCCCAAAATGTCCCCCAAAATGTCCCCAAATGTCCCCACAGCCCCTGCTGAGGGAACTGGCCAAGGTGGGACCCCAAAAATGTCCCCAAATGTCCCCCAAAATGTCCACAAATGTCCCCAAATGTCCCCCAAAATGTCCCCAAATGTCCCCAAATGTCCCCCAAAATGTCCCCAAATGTCCCCAAATGTCCCCCAAAATGTCCCCAAATGTCCCCACAGCCCCTGCTGAGGGAGCTGGCCAAGGTGGGACTCCAAAAATGTCCCCAAATCTCCCCCCAAATGTCCCCCAAAATGTCCCCAAATGTCCCCACAGCCCCTGCTGAGGGAGCTGGCCAAGGTGGGACCCCAAAAATGTCCCCAAATGTCCCCCAAAATATCCCCAAAATGTCCCCAAATGTCCCCAAATGTCCCCACAGCCCCTGCTGAGGGAGCTGGCCAAGGTGGGACCCCAAAAATGTCTCGAAATGTCCCCAAAATGTCCCGAAATGTCCCCAAATATCCCCCAAAATGTCCCCAAATGTCCCCAAATGTCCCCACAGCCCCTGCTGAGGGAGCTGGCCAAGGTGGGACCCCAAAAATGTCCCCAAATGTCCCCCAAAATGTCCCTAAATGTCCCCAAATGTCCCCACAGCCCCTGCTGAGGGAGCTGGCCAAGGTGGGACCCCAAAAATGTCCCAAAATGTCCCCCAAAATGTCCCCAAATGTCCCCAAATGTTCCCACAGCCCCTGCTGAGGGAGCTGGCCAAGGTGGGACCCCAAAAATGTCCCCAAATGTCCCCAAAATGTCCCCAAATGTCCCCAAATGTCCCCCAAAATGTCCCCAAATGTCCCCAAATGTCCCCACAGCCCCTGCTGAGGGAGCTGGCCAAGGTGGGACCCCAAAAATGTCCCCAAATGTCCCCCAAAATGTCCCCAAATGTCCCCAAATGTTCCCACAGCCCCTGCTGAAGGAGCTGGCCAAGGTGGGACCCCAAAAATGTCCCCAAATGTCCCCAAAATGTCCCCAAATGTCCCCAAATGTCCCCCAAAATGTCCCCAAATGTCCCCACAGCCCCTGCTGAGGGAGCTGGCCAAGGTGGGACCTCAAAAATGTCCCCAAATGTCCCCCAAAATGTCCCCAAAATTTCCCCAAATGTCCCCAAAAGTCCGCACAGCCCCTGCTGAGGGAGCTGGCCAAGGTGGGACCCCAAAAATGTCCTCAAATGTCCCCACAGCCCCTGCTGAGGGAGCTGGCCAAGGTGGGACCCCAAAAATGTCCCCAAATGTCCCCAAAATGTCCCCAAATGTCCCCAAATGTCCCCACAGCCCCTGCTGAGGGAGCTGGCCAAGGTGGGACCCCAAAAATGTCCCCAAATGTCCCCCAAATGTCCCCCAAAATGTCCCCAAATGTCCCCAAATGTCCCCACAGCCCCTGCTGAGGGAGCTGGCCAAGGTGGGACCCCAAAAATGTCCCCAAATGTCCCCCAAATGTCCCCCAAAATGTCCCCAAATGTCCCCAAATGTCCCCACAGCCCCTGCTGAGGGAGCTGGCCAAGGTGGGACCCCAAAAATTTCCCCAAATGTCCCCCAAAATGTCCCTAAATGTCCCCACAGCCCCTGCTGAGGGAGCTGGCCAAGGTGGGACCCCAAAAATGTCCCCAAATGTCCCCAAAATGTCCCCAAATGTCCCCAAATGTCCCCCAAAATGTCCCCAAATGTCCCCAAATGTCCCCACAGCCCCTGCTGAGGGAGCTGGCCAAGGTGGGACCCCAAAAATGTCCCCAAATGTCCCCCAAAATGTCCCCAAATGTCCCCAAATGTCCCCACAGCCCCTGCTGAAGGAGCTGGCCAAGGTGGGACCCCAAAAATGTCCCCAAATGTCCCCACAGCCCCTGCTGAGGGAGCTGGCCAAGGTGGGACCCCAAAAATGTCCCCAAATGTCCCCCAAAATTTCCCCAAATGTCCCCAAATGTCCCCACAGCCCCTGCTGAGGGAGCTGGCCAAGGTAAGACCCCAAAAATGTCTCGAAATGTCCCCAAAATGTCCCCAAATGTCCCCAAATGTCCCCACAGCCCCTGCTGAAGGAGCTGGCCAAGGTGGGACCCCAAAAATGTCCCCAAATGTCCCCACAGCCCCTGCTGAGGGAGCTGGCCAAGGTGGGAACCCAAAAATGTCCCCAAATGTCCCCCAAAATGTCCCCAAATGTCCCCAAATGTCCCCCCAAATGTCCCCAAATGTCCCCACAGCCCCTGCTGAGGGAGCTGGCCAAGGTGGGACCCCAAAAATGTCCCCAAATGTCCCCCAAAATGTCCCCAAGTGTCCCCAAATGTCCCCCAAAATGTCCCCACAGCCCCTGCTGAGGGATCTGGCCAAGGTGGGACCCCAAAAATGTCCCCAAATGTCCTCCAAAATGTCCCCAAATGTCCCCACAGCCCCTGCTGAGGGAGCTGGCCAAGGTGGGACCCCAAAAATGTCCCCAAATGTCCCCCAAAATGTCCCCAAATGTCCCCAAATGTCCCCACAGCCCCTGCTGAGGGAGCTGGCCAAGGTGGGACCCCCAAAATGTCCCCAAATGTCCCCAAATGTCCCCAAATGTCCCCAAATGTCCCCTGCTAAGGGAGCTGGCCAAGGTGGGACCCCAAAAATGTCCCCAAATGTCCCCCAAAATGTCCCCACATGGCCCCACGGCCCCTGCTGAGGGAGCTGGCCAAGCTGGGACCCCAAAAATGTCCCCAAATGTCCCCAAAATGTCCCCAAATGTCCCCAAATGTCCCCCAAAATGTCCCCAAATGTCCCCAAATGTCCCCACAGCCCCTGCTGAAGGAGCTGGCCAAGGTGGGACCCCAAAAATTTCCCCAAATGTCCCCCAAAATGTCCCCAAAATTTCCCCAAATGTCCCCAAAAGTCCGCACAGCCCCTGCTGAGGGAGCTGGCCAAGGTGGGACCCCAAAAATGTCCCCAAATGTCCCCACAACCCCTGCTGAGGGAGCTGGCCAAAGTGGGACCCCAAAAATGTCCCCAAATGTCCCCCAAAATTTCCCCAAATGTCCCCAAATGTCCCCACAGCCCCTGCTGAGGGAGCTGGCCAAGGTAAGACCCCAAAAATGTCTCCAAATGTCCCCAAAATGTCCCCAAATGTCCCCAAATATCCCCCAAAATGTCCCCAAATGTCCCCAAATGTCCCCACAGCCCCTGCTGAGGGAGCTGGCCAAGGTGGGACCCCAAAAATGTCCCCAAATGTCCCCAAAAATGTCCCCACATGGCCCCAAATGTCTCCAAAGATGTCCCCAAATGTCCCCAAATGTCCCCACAGCCCCTGCTGAAGGAGCTGGCCAAGGTGGGACCCCAAAAATGTCCCCAAATGTCCCCCAAAATGTCCCCAAATGTCCCCAAATGTCCCCCAAAATGTCCCCAAATGTCCCCCAAAATGTCCCCAAATGTCCCCCAAAATGTCCCCAAATGTCCCCAAATGTCCCCACAGCCCCTGCTGAGGGAGCTGGCCAAGGTGGGACCCCAAAAATGTCCCCAAATGTCCCCCAAAATGTCCCCAAATGTCCCCCAAAATTTCCCCAAATGTCCCCAAATGTCCCCACAGCCCCTGCTGAGGGAGCTGGCAAAGGTGGGACCCCAAAAATGTCCCCAAATGTCCCCCAAAATTTCCCCAAATGTCCCCAAATGTCCCCACAGCCCCTGCTGAGGGAGCTGGCCAAGGTGGGACCCCAAAAATGTCCCCAAATGTCCCCCAAATGTCCCCCAAAATGTCGCCAAATGTCCCCAAATGTCCCCACAGCCCCTGCTGAGGGAGCTGGCCAAGGTGGGACCCCAAAAATGTCCCCAAATGTCCCCCAAAATGTCCCCAAATATCCCCAAATGTCCCCACAGCCCCTGCTGAGGGAGCTGGCCAAGGTGGGACCCCCAAAATGTCCCCAAATGTCTCCCATAATGTCCCCAAATGTCCCCAAATGTCCCCACATGTCCCCTGCTGAGGGAGCTGGCCAAGGTGGGACCCCAAAAATGTCCCCAAATGTCCCCCAAAATGTCCCCACATGGCCCCACGGCCCCTGCTGAGGGAGCTGGCCAAGGTGGGACCCCAAAAATGTCCCCAAATGTCCCCCAAAATGTCCCCAAATGTCCCCAAATGTCCCCCAAAATGTCCCCAAATGTCCCCAAATGTCCCCACAGCCCCTGCTGAGGGAGCTGGCCAAGGTGGGACCCCAAAAATGTCCCCAAATGTCCCCCAAAATGTCCCCAAATGTCCCCAAATGTCCCCACAGCCCCTCCTGAGGGAGCTGGCCAAGGTGGGACCCCAAAAATGTCCCCAAATGTCCCCCCAAATGTCCCCAAATGTCCCCACAGCCCCTGCTGAGGGAGCTGGCCAAGGTGGGACCCCAAAAATGTCCCCAAATGTCCCCAAAATGTCCCCAAATGTCCCCAAATGTCCCCCAAAATGTCCCCAAATGTCCCCAAATGTCCCCACAGCCCCTGCTGAGGGAGCTGGCCAAGGTGGGACCCCAAAAATGTCCCCAAATGTCCCCCAAAATGTCCCCAAATGTCCCCAAATGTCCCCACAGCCCCTGCTGAAGGAGCTGGCCAAGGTGGGACCCCAAAAATGTCCCCAAATGTCCCGCAAAATGTCCCCAAAATTTCCCCAAATGTCCCCAAAAGTCCGCACAGCCCCTGCTGAGGGAGCTCGCCAAGGGGGGACCCCAAAAATGTCCCCAAATGTCCCCCAAAATGTCCCCAAATGTCCCCAAATGTCCCCCAAAATGTCCCCAAATGTCCCCCAAAATTTCCCCAAATGTCCCCAAATGTCCCCACAGCCCCTGCTGAGGGAGCTGGCCAAGGTGGGACCCCAAAAATGTTTCCAAATGTCCCCAAAATGTCCCCAAATGTCCCCAAATGTCCCCAAATGTCCCCCCAAATGTCCCCACAGCCCCTGCTGAGGGAGCTGGCCAAGGTGGGACCCCAAAAATGTCCCCAAATGTCCCCCAAAATGTCCCCAAATATCCCCAAATGTCCCCACAGCCCCTGCTGAGGGAGCTGGCCAAGGTGGGACCCCCAAAATGTCCCCAAATGTCTCCCATAATGTCCCCAAATGTCCCCAAATGTCCCCTGCTGAGGGAGCTGGCCAAGGTGGGACCCCAAAAATGTCCCCAAATGTCCCCCAAAATGTCCCCTAATGTCCCCAAATGTTTCCCAAAATGTCCCCAAATGTCCCCAAATGTCCCCACAGCCCCTGCTGAGGGAGCTGGCCAAGGTGGGACCCCAAAAATGTCCCCAAATGTCCCCCAAAATGTCCCCAAATGTCCCCAAATGTCCCCACAGCCCCTGCTGAGGGAGCTGGCCAAGGTGGGACCCAAAAAATGTCCCCAAATGTCCCCCCAAATGTCCCCAAATGTCCCCACAGCCCCTGCTGAGGGAGCTGGCCAAGGTGGGACCCCAAAAATGTCCCCAAATGTCCCCCAAAATGTCCCCAAATGTCCCCAAATGTCCCCCAAAATGTCCCCACAGCCCCTGCTGAGGGAGCTGGCCAAAATGGGACCCCAAAAATGTCCCCAAATGTCCCCCAAAATGTCCCCAAATGTCCCCACAGCCCCTGCTGAGGGAGCTGGCCAAGGTGGGACCCCAAAAATGTCCCCAAATGTCCCCAAATGTCCCCAAAAGTCCCCACAGACCCTGCTGAGGGAGCTGGCCAAGGTGGGACCCCAAAAATGTCCCCAAATGTCCCCCAAAATGTCCCCAAATGTCCCCAAATGTCCCCCCAAATGTCCCCACAGCCCCTGCTGAGGGAGCTGGCCAAGGTGGGACCCCAAAAATGTCCCCAAATGTCCCCCAAAATGTCCCCAAATGTCCCCACAGCCCCTGCTGAGGGAGCTGGCCAAGGTGGGACCCCCAAAATGTCCCCAAATGTCCCCCAAAATGTCCCCAAATGTCCCCAAATATCCCCCAAAATGTCCCCAAATGTCCCCAAATGTCCCCACAGCCCCTCCTGAGGGAGCTGGCCAAGGTGGGACCCCAAAAATGTCCCCAAATGTCCCCCAAAATGTCCCCAAATGTCCCCAAATGTCCCCACAGCCCCTGCTGAAGGAGCTGGCCAAGGTGGGACCCCAAAAATGTCCCCAAATGTCCCCCAAAATGTCCCCAAAATGTCCCCAAATGTCCCCACAGCCCCTGCTGAGGGAACTGGCCAAGGTGGGACCCCCAGAATGTCCCCAAATGTCTCCCATAATGTCCCCAAATGTCCCCAAATGTCCCCAAATGTCCCATGCTGAGGGAGCTGGCCAAGGTGGGACCCCAAAAATGTCCCCAAATGTCCCCAAAATGTCCCCAAATGTCCCCAAATGTCCCCCAAAATGTCCCCAAATGTCCCCAAATGTCCCCACAGCCCCTGCTGAGGGAGCTGGCCAAGGTGGGACCCTAAAAATGTCCCCAAATGTCCCCCAAAATGTCCCCAAATGTCCCCAAATGTCCCCACAGCCCCTGCTGAAGGAGCTGGCCAAGGTGGGACCCCAAAAATGTCCCCAAATGTCCCCCAAAATGTCCCCAAAATGTCCCCAAATGTCCCCAAAAGTCCCCACAGCCCCTGCTGAGGGAGCTGGCCAAGGTGGGACCCCAAAAATGTCCCCAAATGTCCCCCAAAATGTCCCCAAATGTCCCCACAGCCCCTGCTGAAGGAGCTGGCCAAGGTGGGACCCCAAAAATGTCCCCAAATGTCCCCCAAAATTTCACCAAATGTCCCCAAATGTCCCCACAGCCCCTGCTGAGGGAGCTGGCCAAGGTGGGACCCCAAAAATGTCCCCAAATGTCCCCCCAAATGTCCCCAAATGTCCCCACAGCCCCTGCTGAGGGAGCTGGCCAAGGTGGGACCCCAAAAATGTCCCCAAATGTCCCCCAAAGTGTCCCCCAAAATGTCCCCAAATGTCCCCACAGCCCCTGCTGAGGGAGCTGGCCAAGGTGGGACCCCAAAAATGTCCCCAAATGTCCCCCAAAATGTCCCCAAATGTCCCCACAGCCCCTGCTGAGGGAGCTGGCCAAGGTGGGACCCCAAAAATGTCCCCAAATGTCCCCCAAAATGTCCCCAAATGTCCCCACAGCCCCTGTTGAGGGAGCTGGCCAAGGTGAGACCCCAAAAATGTCCCCAAATGTCCCCCAAAATGTCCCCAAATTTCCCCAAATGTCCCCACAGCCCCTGCTGAGGGAGCTGGCCAAGGTGGGACCCCAAAAATGTCCCCAAATGTTTCCCATAATGTCCCCAAATGTCCCCAAATGTCCCCAAATGTCCCCTGCTGATGGAGCTGGCCAAGGTGGGACCCCAAAAATGTCCCCAAATGTCCCCAAAATGTCCCCAAATGTCCCCAAATGTCCCCCAAAATGTCCCCAAATGTCCCCAAATGTCCCCACAGCCCCTGCTGAAGGAGCTGGCCAAGGTGGGACCCCAAAAATGTCCCCAAATGTCCCCCAAAATGTCCCCAAAATTTCCCCAAATGTCCCCAAAAGTCCCCACAGCCCCTGCTCGGGGAGCTGGCCAAGGTGGGACCCCAAAAATGTCCCCAAATGTCCCCACAGCCCCTGCTGAGGGAGCTGGCCAAGGTGGGACCCCAAAAATGTTTCCAAATGTCCCCAAAATGTCCACAAATGTCCCCAAATATCCCCCAAAATGTCCCCAAATGTCCCCAAATGTCCCCACAGCCCCTGCTGAGGGATCTGGCCAAGGTGGGACCCAAAAAATGTCCCCAAATGTCCCCCAAAATGTCCCCAAATGTCCCCAAATGTCCCCCAAAATGTCCCCAAATGTCCCCAAATGTCCCCACAGCCCCTGCTGAGGGAGCTGGCCAAGGTGGGAACCCAAAAATGTCCCCAAATGTCCCCCAAAGTGTCCCCCAAAATGTCCCCAAATGTCCCCACAGCCCCTGCTGAGGGAGCTGGCCAAGGTGGGACCCCAAAAATGTCCCCAAATGTCCCCAAATGTCCCCAAAAGTCCCCACAGCCCCTGCTGAGGGAGCTGGCCAAGGTGGGACCCCAAAAATGTCCCCAAATGTCCCCCAAAATGTCCCCAAATGTCCCCAAATGTCCCCCAAATGTCCCCACAGCCCCTGCTGAGGGAGCTGGCCAAGGTGGGACCCCAAAAATGTCCCCAAATGTCCCCCAAAATGTCCCCAAATGTCCCCACGGCCCCTGCTGAGGGAGCTGGCCAAGGTGGGACCCCAAAAATGTCCCCAAATGTCCCCCAAAATGTCCCCAAATGTCCCAAAATGTCCCCCAAAATGTCCCCAAATGTCCCCACAGCCCCTGCTGAGGGAGCTTGCCAAGGTGGGACCCCAAAAATGTCCCCAAATGTCCCCCAAAACGTCCCCCAAAATGTCCCCAAATGTCCCCAAAAGTCCCCACAGCCCCTGCTGAGGGAGCTGGCCAAGGTGGGACCCCAAAAATGTCCCCAAATGTCCCCAAAATGTCCCCCAAAATGTAACCCAAAATGTCCCCAAATGTCCCCACATCCCCTGCTGAGGGAGCTGGCCAAGGTGGGACCCCAAAAATGTCCCCAAATGTCCCCCAAAATGTCCCCCAAAATGTCCCCAAATGTCCCCAAATGTCCCCACAGCCCCTGCTGAGGGAGCTGGCCAAGGTGGGACCCCAAAAATGTCCCCAAATGTCCCCCAAAATGTCCCCACATGGCCCCACAGCCCCTGCTGATGGAGCTGGCCAAGGTGGGACCCCAAAAATGTCCCCAAATGTCCCCAAAATGTCCCCAAATGTCCCCAAATATACCCCAAAATGTCCCCAAATGTCCCCCAAAATGTCCCCACAGCCCCTGCTGAGGGAGCTGGCCAAGGTGGGACCCCAAAAATGTCCCCAAATGTCCCCAAAAATGTCCCCAAATGTCCCCAAATGTCCCCCAAAATGTCCCCAAATGTCCCCACAGCCCCTGCTGAGGGAGCTGGCCAAGGTGGGACCCCAAAAATGTCCCCAAATGTCCCCCAAAATGTCCCCAAATGTCCCCACAGCCCCTGCTGAGGGAGCTGGCCAAGGTGGGACTCCAAAAATGTCCCCAAATGTCCCCCAAATGTCCCCCAAAATGTCCCCAAATGTCCCCAAATGTCCCCACAGCCCCTGCTGAGGGAGCTGGCCAAGGTGGGACCCCAAAAATGTCCCCAAATGTCCCCCAAAATATCCCCAAATGGCCCCACGGCCCCTGCTGAGGGAGCTGGCCAAGGTGGGACCCCAAAAATGTCCCCAAATGTCCCCAAAATGTCCCAAAATGTCCCCAAATGTCCCCCAAAATGTCCCCAAAAGTCCCCACAGCCCCTGCTCAGGGAGCTGGCCAAGGTGGGACCCCAAAAATGTCCCCAAATGTCCCCACAGCCCCTGCTGAGGGAGCTGGCCAAGGTGGGACCCCAAAAATGTCCCCAAATGTCCCCCAAAATTTCACCAAATGTCCCCAAATGTCCCCACAGCCCCTGCTGAGGGAGCTGGCCAAGGTGGGACCCCAAAAATGTTTCCAAATGTCCCCAAAATGTCCCCAAATGTCCCCAAATATCCCCCAAAATGTCCCCAAATGTCCCCAAATGTCCCCACAGCCCCTGCTGAGGGATCTGGCCAAGGTGGGACCCAAAAAATGTCCCCAAATGTCCCCCAAAATGTCCCCAAATGTCCCCAAATGTCCCCCAAAATGTCCCCAAATATCCCCAAATGTCCCCACAGCCCCTGCTGAGGGAGCTGGCCAAGGTGGGACCCCAAAAATGTCCCCAAATGTCCCCCAAAGTGTCCCCCAAAATGTCCCCAAATGTCCCCACAGCCCCTGCTGAGGGAGCTGGCCAAGGTGGGACCCCAAAAATGTCCCCAAATGTCCCCAAATGTCCCCAAAAGTCCCCACAGCCCCTGCTGAGGGAGCTGGCCAAGGTGGGACCCCAAAAATGTCCCCAAATGTCCCCAAAATGTCCCCCAAAATGTAACCCAAAATGTCCCCAAATGTCCCCACAGCCCCTGCTGAGGGAGCTGGCCAAGGTGGGACCCCAAAAATGTCCCCAAATGTCCCCCAAAACGTCCCCCAAAATGTCCCCAAATGTCCCCAAAAGTCCCCACAGCCCCTGCTGAGGGAGCTGGCCAAGGTGGGACCCCAAAAATGTCCCCAAATGTCCCCAAAATGTCCCCCAAAATGTAACCCAAAATGTCCCCAAATGTCCCCACAGCCCCTGCTGAGGGAGCTGGCCAAGGTGGGACCCCAAAAATGTCCCCAAATGTCCCCCAAAATGTCCCCCAAAATGTCCCCAAATGTCCCCAAATGTCCCCACAGCCCCTGCTGAGGGAGCTGGCCAAGGTGGGACCCCAAAAATGTCCCCAAATGTCCCCCAAAATGTCCCCACATGGCCCCACAGCCCCTGCTGATGGAGCTGGCCAAGGTGGGACCCCAAAAATGTCCCCAAATGTCCCCAAAATGTCCCCAAATGTCCCCAAATATACCCCAAAATTTCCCCAAATGTCCCCAAATGTCCCCACAGCCCCTGCTGAGGGAGCTGGCCAAGGTGGGACCCCAAAAATGTCCCCAAATGTCCCCAAAAATGTCCCCAAATGTCCCCAAATGTCCCCCAAAATGTCCCCAAATGTCCCCACAGCCCCTGCTGAGGGAGCTGGCCAAGGTGGGACCCCAAAAATGTCCCCAAATGTCCCCCAAAATGTCCCCAAATGTCCCCACAGCCCCTGCTGAGGGAGCTGGCCAAGGTGGGACTCCAAAAATGTCCCCAAATGTCCCCCAAATGTCCCCCAAAATGTCCCCAAATGTCCCCAAATGTCCCCACAGCCCCTGCTGAGGGAGCTGGCCAAGGTGGGACCCCAAAAATGTCCCCAAATGTCCCCCAAAATGTCCCCAAATGTCCCCAAATGTCCCCACAGCCCCTGCTGAGGGAGCTGACCAAGGTGGGACCCCAAAAATGTCCCCAAATGTCCCCCAAAATATCCCCAAATGGCCCCACGGCCCCTGCTGAGGGAGCTGGCCAAGGTGGGACCCCAAAAATGTCCCCAAATGTCCCCAAAATGTCCCAAAATGTCCCCAAATGTCCCCCAAAATGTCCCCAAATGTCCCCACAGCCCCTGCTGAGGGAGCTGGCCAAGGTGGGACCCCAAAAATGTCCCCAAATGTCTCCCAAAATGTTCCCAAATGTCCCCAAATGTCCCCCAAGATGTCCCCAAATGTCCCCAAAAGTCCCCACAGCCCCTGCTGAGGGAGCTGGCCAAGGTGGGACCCCCAAAATGTCCCCAAATGTCTCCCAAAATTTCCCCAAATGTCCCCAAATGTCCCCCAAGATGTCCCCAAATGTCCCCAAAAGTCCCCACAGCCCCTGCTGAGGGAGCTGGCCAAGGTGGGACCCCAAAAATGTCCCCAAATGTCCCCCAAAATGTCCCCACATGGCCCCACGGCCCCTGCTGAGGGAGCTGGCCAAGGTGGGACCCCAAAAATGTCCCCAAATGTCCCCAAAATGTCCCCAAATGTCCCCAAATGTCCCCCAAAATGTCCCCAAATGTCCCCACAGCCCCTGCTGAGGGAGCTGGCCAAGGTGGGACCCCAAAAATGTCCCCAAATGTCCCCCAAAATGTCCCCAAATGTCCCCAAATGTCCCCCCAAATGTCCCCAAATGTCCCCACAGCCCCTGCTGAGGGAGCTGGCCAAGGTGGGACCCCAAAAATGTCCCCAAATGTCCCCCAAAATATCCCCAAATGGCCCCACGGCCCCTGCTGAGGGAGCTGGCCAAGGTGGGACCCCAAAAATGTCCCCAAATGTCCCCAAAATGTCCCAAAATGTCCCCAAATGTCCCCCAAAATTTCCCCAAAAGTCCCCACAGCCCCTGCTCAGGGAGCTGGCCAAGGTGGGACCCCAAAAATGTCCCCAAATGTCCCCACAGCCCCTGCTGAGGGAGCTGGCCAAGGTGGGACCCCAAAAATGTCCCCAAATGTCCCCCAAAATTTCACCAAATGTCCCCAAATGTCCCCACAGCCCCTGCTGAGGGAGCTGGCCAAGGTGGGACCCCAAAAATGTTTCCAAATGTCCCCAAAATGTCCCCAAATGTCCCCAAATATCCCCCAAAATGTCCCCAAATGTCCCCAAATGTCCCCACAGCCCCTGCTGAGGGATCTGGCCAAGGTGGGACCCAAAAAATGTCCCCAATTGTCCCCCAAAATGTCCCCAAATGTCCCCAAATGTCCCCCAAAATGTCCCCAAATATCCCCAAATGTCCCCACAGCCCCTGCTGAGGGAGCTGGCCAAGGTGGGACCCCAAAAATGTCCCCAAATGTCCCCCAAAGTGTCCCCCAAAATGTCCCCAAATGTCCCCACAGCCCCTGCTGAGGGAGCTGGCCAAGGTGGGACCCCAAAAATGTCCCCAAATGTCCCCAAATGTCCCCAAAAGTCCCCACAGCCCCTGCTGAGGGAGCTGGCCAAGGTGGGACCCCAAAAATGTCCCCAAATGTCCCCCAAAATGTCCCCAAATGTCCCCAAATGTCCCCCAAATGTCCCCACAGCCCCTGCTGAGGGAGCTGGCCAAGGTGGGACCCCAAAAATGTCCCCAAATGTCCCCCAAAATGTCCCCAAATGTCCCCACGGCCCCTGCTGAGGGAGCTGGCCAAGGTGGGACCCCAAAAATGTCCCCAAATATCCCCAAAATGTCCCCCAAAATGTCCCCCAAAATGTCCCCAAATGTCCCCACAACCCCTGCTGAGGGAGCTGGCCAAGGTGGGACCCCAAAAATGACCCCAAATGTTCCCCAAAATGTCCTCAAAATGTCCCCAAATGTCCCCAAATGTCCCCACAGCCCCTGCTGAGGGAGCTGGCCAAGGTGGGACCCCAAAAATGTCCCCAAATGTCCCCCAAAATGTCCCCAAAGTTCCCAAATGTCCCTTAATGTCCCCAAATGTCCCCACAGCCCCTGCTGAGGGAGCTGGCCAAGGTGGAACCCCAAACATGTCCCCAAATGTCCCCAAAATGTCCCCAAATGTCCCCAAATATCCCCCAAAATGTCCCCAAATGTCCCCAAATGTCCCCACAGCCCCTGCTGAGGGAGCTGGCCAAGGTGGGACCCCAAAAATGTCCCCAAATGTCCCCCAAAATGTCCCCAAAGTCCCCAAATGTCCCCCAAAATGTCCCCAAATGTCCCCACAGCCCCTGCTGAGGGAGCTGGCCAAGGTGGGACCCCAAAAATGTCCCCAAATGTCCCCCAAATGTCCCCCAAAATGTCCCCAAATGTCCCCAAATGTCCCCACAGCCCCTGCTGAGGGAGCTGGCCAAGGTGGGACCCAAAAAATGTCCCCAAATGTCCCCCAAAATGTCCCCAAATGTCCCCAAAATGTCCCCCAAAATGTAACCCAAAATGTCCCCAAATGTCCCCACAGCCCCTGCTGAGGGAGCTGGCCAAGGTGGGACCCCAAAAATGTCCCCAAATGTCCCCCAAAATGTCCCCACATGGCCCCACAGCCCCTGCTGATGGAGCTGGCCAAGGTGGGACCCCAAAAATGTCCCCAAATGTCCCCAAAATGTCCCCAAATGTCCCCAAATATACCCCAAAATTTCCCCAAAATGTCCCCAAATGTCCCCACAGCCCCTGCTGAGGGAGCTGGCCAAGGTGGGACCCCAAAAATGTCCCCAAATGTCCCCAAAAATGTCCCCAAATGTCCCCAAATGTCCCCCAAAATGTCCCCAAATGTCCCCACAGCCCCTGCTGAGGGAGCTGGCCAAGGTGGGACCCCAAAAATGTCCCCAAATGTCCCCCAAAATGTCCCCAAATGTCCCCACAGCCCCTGCTGAGGGAGCTGGCCAAGGTGGGACTCCAAAAATGTCCCCAAATGTCCCCCAAATGTCCCCCAAAATGTCCCCAAATGTCCCCAAATGTCCCCACAGCCCCTGCTGAGGGAGCTGGCCAAGGTGGGACCCCAAAAATGTCCCCAAATGTCCCCCAAAATGTCCCCAAATGTCCCCAAATGTCCCCACAGCCCCTGCTGAGGGAGCTGGCCAAGGTGGGACCCCAAAAATGTCCCCAAATGTCCCCCAAAATATCCCCAAATGGCCCCACGGCCCCTGCTGAGGGAGCTGGCCAAGGTGGGACCCCAAAAATGTCCCCAAATGTCCCCAAAATGTCCCAAAATGTCCCCAAATGTCCCCCAAAATGTCCCCAAATGTCCCCACAGCCCCTGCTGAGGGAGCTGGCCAAGGTGGGACCCCAAAAATGTCCCCAAATGTCTCCCAAAATGTTCCCAAATGTCCCCAAATGTCCCCCAAGATGTCCCCAAATGTCCCCAAAAGTCCCCACAGCCCCTGCTGAGGGAGCTGGCCAAGGTGGGACCCCAAAAATGTCCCCAAATGTCCCCCAAAATGTCCCCAAATGTCCCCAAATGTCCCCAAATGTCCCCAAATGTCCCCAAATGTCCCCACAGCCCCTGCTGAGGGAGCTGGCCAAGGTGGGACCCCAAAAATGTCCCCAAATGTCCCCCAAAATGTCCCCACATGGCCCCACGGCCCCTGCTGAGGGAGCTGGCCAAGGTGGGACCCCAAAAATGTCCCCAAATGTCCCCAAAATGTCCCCAAATGTCCCCAAATGTCCCCCAAAATGTCCCCAAATGTCCCCACAGCCCCTGCTGAGGGAGCTGGCCAAGGTGGGACCCCAAAAATGTCCCCAAATGTCCCCCAAAATGTCCCCAAATGTCCCCAAGTGTCCCCCCAAATGTCCCCAAATGTCCCCACAGCCCCTGCTGAGGGAGCTGGCCAAGGTGGGACCCCAAAAATGTCCCCAAATGTCCCCCAAAATGTCCCCAAATGTCCCCACAGCCCCTGCTGAGGGAGCTGGCCAAGGTGGGACCCCAAAAATGTCCCCAAATGTCCCCCAAAATGTCCCCAAATGTCCCCAAATGTCCCCACAGCCCCTGCTGAGGGAGCTGGCCAAGGTGGGACCCCAAAAATGTCCCCAAATGTCCCCCAAAATGTCCCGATTTTTCACCCCAAATCCCTGTTTTTCACCCCAAATCCCTTTTTATCACCCCAAAATCCCAATTTTTCACCCCAAATCCCCTCCCCAGGCCCGAGCCCGGCCCCCCTCGCCGCGCTCGCCGCCGGCCGCCCCCGGACCCCGAGGACCCCGAGCGGGAGCTGCGCCGGCAGCGCCGGGCCCAGCGGTTCCAGGGGGCTTCGGGGGGGGGTGGGGGGCACCCCAAAAAACCTCGCGCCGCCCCCCCCGGCCCCGCCCCGGCCACGCCCGGCCCCGCCCCCGCCGAGGGGCTCGACTGGGACCAGGTGAAGATTTTGGGCACCTGCCAGGAGGTCACCAAGAGGTACCTGCGGCTCACCTGTGCTCCTGACCCGGCCACCGTGAGACCTGTGCCTGTGAGTGACACCCTGAGACCCCCCAAAATCCTCTGAGACCCCCCAAAATCCCCTGAGACCCCCCTGAGCCCCCCAACCATCCCTGAGCCCCCCAACCATCCCTGAGCCCCCCCAGTTCCTGATCTCACCTGTGCTCCTGACCCGGCCACCGTGAGACCTGTGCCTGTGAGTGAGACCCCTAAATCCCCTGAACCCTCCCTGAGACCCCCAAAATCCCCTGAGCCCCCCCTGAGACCCCCAAAATCCCCTGAGCCCCCCAACCATCCCTGAGTCCCCCCAATTCCTGATCTCACCTGTGCTCCTGACCCGGCTACCGTGAGACCTGTGCCTGTGAGTGAGACCCCCAAACCCCCCCAAAATCCCCTGAGATCCCCCCAAAATCCCCTGAGACCCCCCTGACCCACCCTGAGCCCCCCAATTCCTGATCTCACCTGTGCCCCTGACCCGGCTACTGTGCGACCTGTGCCTGTGAGTGAGACCCCCAAACCTCCCCTGAGACCCCCCAAAATCCCCTGAAACCCCCCCAAAATCCCCTGAGACCCCCCTGAGCCCCCCCAATTCCTGATCTCACCTGTGCCCCTGACCCGGCCACCGTGAGACCTGTGCCTGTGAGTGACACCCAAACCCCCCCTGAGACCCCCAAACCCCCCCTGAGACCGCCCCAAAATCCCCTGAGACCCCCAAATTCCCCCTGAGACCCCCAAAATCCCCCTGACCCACCCTGAGCCCCCCCAATTCCTGATCTCACCTGTGCCCCTGACCCGGCTACCGTGAGGCCTGTGCCTGTGAGTGACACCCAAACCCCCCCTGAGACCCCCAAACCCCCCCTGAGCCCCCCAAAATCCCCTGACACCCCCCTGACCTACCCTGAGCCCCCCAAAATCCCCTGAGACCCCCCTGACCCACCCTGAGCCCCCCAATTCCTGATCTCACCTGTGCCCCTGACCCGGCTACCGTGAGACCTGTGCCTGTGAGTGAGACCCCCAAACCCCCCCTGAGATCCCCCCAAAATCCCCTGAGACCCCCAAATTCCCCCTGAGACCCCCAAAATCCCCCTGACCCACCCTGAGCCCCCCCAATTCCTGATCTCACCTGTGCTCCTGACCCGGCTACTGTGAGACCTGTGCCTGTGAGTGAGACCCCCAAACCCCCCCTGAGACCCCCTGAGACCCCCAAAATCCCCTGAGACCCCCCCTAAACCCCCAAACCCCCCCTGAGACCCCCCTGACCCACCCTGAGCCCCCCAACCATCCCTGAGCCCCCCCAATTCCTGATCTCACCTGTGCCCCTGACCCGGCCACCGTGAGACCTGTGCCTGTGAGTGACACCCAAACCCCCCCTGAGACCCCCAAACCCCCCCTGAGACCGCCCCAAAATCCCCTGAGACCCCCAAATTCCCCCTGAGACCCCCAAAATCCCCCTGACCCACCCTGAGCCCCCCCAATTCCTGATCTCACCTGTGCCCCTGACCCGGCTACCGTGAGGCCTGTGCCTGTGAGTGACACCCAAACCCCCCCTGAGACCCCCAAACCCCCCCTGAGCCCCCCAAAATCCCCTGACACCCCCCTGACCTACCCTGAGCCCCCCAAAATCCCCTGAGACCCCCCTGACCCACCCTGAGCCCCCCAATTCCTGATCTCACCTGTGCCCCTGACCCGGCTACCGTGAGACCTGTGCCTGTGAGTGAGACCCCCAAACCCCCCCTGAGATCCCCCCAAAATCCCCTGAGACCCCCAAATTCCCCCTGAGACCCCCAAAATCCCCCTGACCCACCCTGAGCCCCCCCAATTCCTGATCTCACCTGTGCTCCTGACCCGGCTACTGTGAGACCTGTGCCTGTGAGTGAGACCCCCAAACCCCCCCTGAGACCCCCTGAGACCCCCAAAATCCCCTGAGACCCCCCCTAAACCCCCAAACCCCCCCTGAGACCCCCCTGACCCACCCTGAGCCCCCCAACCATCCCTGAGCCCCCCCAATTCCTGATCTCACCTGTGCCCCTGACCCGGCTACCGTGAGACCTGTGCCTGTGAGTGAGACCCCTGAGACCCCCTGAGACCCCCAACCCACCCTGAGACCCCCCTGAGCCCCCCAACCATCCCTGACCCCCCCCGAGACCCCCCTGACCCACCCTGAGCCCCCCCAATTCCTGATCTCACCTGTGCCCCTGACCCGGCTACCGTGAGACCTGTGCCTGTGAGTGAGACCCCCAAACCCCCCCTGAGATCCCCCCAAAATCCCCTGAGACTCCCAAAATCCCCCTGACCCACCCTGAGCCCCCCCAATTCCTGATCTCACCTGTGCTCCTGACCCGGCTACCGTGAGACCTGTGCCTGTGAGTGAGACCCCCAAACCCCCCCAAAATCCCCTGAGATCCCCCCAAAATCCCCTGAGACCCCCCTGAGACCCCCAACCATCCCTGAGACCCCCAAACCCCCCTGACATCCCCAACCATCCCTGAACGCCCCCTGAGCCCCCCAACCCTCCCTGAGCCCCTCCCTGAGCCCCCTAACCCGATCCCCCCCTCCCCAAAATGCTGAAACCCCCTTTGAGCCCCCCCAAACCCCCCTGACCGCCCCCCCAAACCCCCCAACACCCCCCCCAATCCTGCCCTGACCCCTCCACGACTTCTCTGGGTTTTCAGGACCCTCCCCATATTTTTAGGTTCCCCCCACATTTTTCAATCCCCCCTATATTTTTGGATTCCCCCCACGTTTTGGGGTCCCCCTCACTTTTTGGGGACCCCCCCAGGTGTCGGGGTCCCCCCTGAGCCCCCCGTTTCCCCCCAGGTTCTGCGCCAGGCCCTGGCCCTGGTCCGCTCGCACTGGGAGCAGCACCGGGACTACGCCTGGGCCTGCGAGCAGCTCAAGTCCCTGTGCCAGGACCTGACGGTCAGGGGGGGTGAAATGGGGGGGCTGGGGGGTCCTCAGGTGCTTGGGGGGGTCTCAGGTGGTTTTTTGGGGAGTTTCAGGTGATTTTGGGGGGGTTTCAGGTGGGTTTGTGTCTCTGCTTTGAGCCCCTTTCTGTGGCTCCCCTGGATTTGGGGGGGTGGGGGGTGTGAGAGCTCCTGGGTTCTGGGGTCTCCCCGGGATCTGAGGGGTCTCCCAGGGATCTCAGGGGTCTCCCCAGGATCTCAGGGGTCTCCCCTGATTTTTGGGGGACCCCTCCCCGATTTTTGGGCCCCCCCTTGACTCATTTCCCACTCCCCCAGGTCCAAGGGGTCCGCACGGAGTTCACGGTGGAGGTTTACGAGACCCACGCTCGGATTGCGCTGGAGAAGGTGGGTCTGGGGGCTCCTGGGGGCGGCCCCGGGGTTTGGGGGACACCCCCTGAGTTTCTGGGGTCCCCTCCAGGGCGACCACGAGGAGTTCAACCAGTGCCAGACGCAGCTGAAGGCGCTGTACGGGGAGAACCTGCCCGGCTGCGTCGGGGAGTTCACGGCCTACCGCATCCTCTACTGCATGTTCACCCGCAACTCGGGGGGTAAGGGGGGTCCTGAAACCTCGGGGGGGATCCTGAGACCTCGGGGGGGTCCCCAAAACCTTGGGGGGATCCCCAAAACCTCAGGGGGGTCCCCAAAACCTCGGGGGGCCTCCACAATCAGAGCCTGTCCAGCTGCGTCAGGAGCTTCACGGCCCATCTCGATCACCCAAAATTCAGGGGGTGAGAGGGGGTCCTGACCCCATTCCTGTGCCCCCCTGTGACCCCATTCCTGTGCCCCCCAGAGCTGGCCCTGCTCCCCCCTGGGCTGAGGATGGACCCCAGTGTGTCCCAGTGTGTCCCAGTAACCCCCAGTAACCCAAATAACCCCCAATAACCCCCAGTAACCCCCATTTCCTATTCCCAGAGCTGACCACGGAGCTGGCCCTGCTGCCCCCGGGGCTGAGGATGGACCCCAGTGACCCCAGTAACCCCAGTAACCCCCATTTTTTCCCCCCAGAGCTGACCACGGAGCTGGCCCTGCTCCCCCCCAGTCTGAGGACGGACCCCAGCGTGTCCCAGTGACCCCAGTGTGTCCCAGTGCCCCCCAGTAACCCCAGTAACCCCAGTAACCCCCATTTTTTTCCCCCCAGAGCTGACCACGGAGCTGGCCCTGCTCCCCCCGGGGCTGAGGACAGATCCCAGCGTGTCCCAGTGCCCCCCAGTGCCCCCCAGTAACCCCAGTAACCCCCAATAACCCCCAGTAACCCCCAATTTTTCCCCCCAGAGCTGACCACGGAGCTGGCCCTGCTGCCCCCCAGTCTGAGGACGGACCCCAGCGTGTCCCAGTAACCCCAGTGTGTCCCAGTAACCCCAGTAACCCCCATTTCCCTGTTCCCAGAGCTGACCACGGAGCTGGCCCTGCTGCCCCCCAGTCTGAGGACGGATCCCAGCGTGTCCCAGTGACCCCAGTGTGTCCCAGTGACCCCAGTAACCCCATTAACCCCCATTTTTTTCCCCCCAGAGCTGACCACGGAGCTGGCCCTGCTGCCCCCGGGGCTGAGGACGGATCCCAGCGTGTCCCAGTAACCCCAGTAACCCCCATTTCCCTGTTCCCAGAGCTGACCACGGAGCTGGCCCTGCTGCCCCCCAGTCTGAGGACGGACCCCAGCGTGTCCCACGCTCTTTCCCTCCGGGCCGCCTGGGCCCTGGGGCTCTGGAGCCGCTTTTTCCGCCTGCACGGGGCGGCCCCGGCCATGGGGGCCAAACTCATCGACCTCTTCGCCGAGCGGGAGCGCCGGGCGGCCCTCAGGGCCATGATCAAGGCGTAGGTGGGGCCGGGGGGGCCGGAGGGTGGGTAGGGGGGACACACACGGGGGGATTTTGGGGCAGGAAATGGGGCTGGGATGGAGGAAGGGGAGAAAAAGAAAAAAGGGTGAGATGGGAGGGGAAAAACACCCTGAGAGTGAGGGGGGGAAAGAGGTTGGGATGGAGGGGGAAAGGATCCTGAAAGTGAGAGGGAAAACACCCCAAAAGTGAGGGGAAACACCCCTGAAATCAGGGGGGGAAAACACCTCTGAAATTGGGGGGAAACACCCCTGAAATCAGGGGGGAACACCCTAAAACTGAGGGGAAACCCCCCTGAAATGGGGGGAAAAAAGACCCCAAAAGTGAGGGGAGAAGCCCCTGAAGTTGGGGTAGGGAAACCACCCCAAACTGGGGGGGAAGGGGGGGAAACACCCCAAAATGAGGAGTGGGATGGGGGGATAGAGGAGATGGAGCCCCCCTTGGCCACACAGGTGAGTGCAGGGGGTGGGGACACCCCAGGTGTGCCCCCAAAATTGGGGGAAGGGGGGAGAGAAAAGCCCCATTTGTGCCCCACGTGGGGGGGGCTGGGACCCCACGCTCGGTTTGGGTTCTGCCCCAAATTGGGGTGGGTGAACCCCCCCCATTGCTGCCCCACTTTGGGGTGGGGGGTCCCTCTGACCCCCAGCTGGGGCTGTGACCCCTCTGTGTGGGGCTGTGACCCCTCTGTGTGGGGCTGTGACCCCTCTGTGTGGGGCTGTGACCCCTCTCTGTGGGGCTGTGACCCCATTTTTGGGGCTGAGCCCCCCTTATGGGGCTGAGCCCCCACTTTGCCCCCTTCCTGGGGCCGTGTCCCCCCTTAATGGGGTCGTGCCCTCCCCAATGGGGCTGAGCCCCCCTTATGGGGCTGTGCCCCTTCCCACTTCAGCCCTATGGGGTCACCTCTCCCTCTGTGGGGCCAAGACCCCCGTGTTTTAAGGGGTCACCCCCTGCATTTGTGGCCCCTGTGGGGTCTGAGCCCCCTGCCCTCAGGGGCTGAGCTGTCAGTGGGGCTGAGCCCCCATTTATGGGGCTGAGCCCCCCAAATGTGGGCCTGAGCCCCTTCCTTGAGGTCGTACACTCTTCTCTGGGGCTGAGCCCCCCAAAATGGGGCTGAGCCCCTTCCCTGGGGTCCCACCCCCCTAAAATGGGGTCGATCCCCTCCTCAGGGGTCCCACCCCCCCAAAATGGGGCTGAGCCCCTTCCCTGGGGTCCCACCCCCCAAAATGGGGCCGAGCCCCTCTCTAGGGGTCCCACCCCCCTCAATATGGGGCCGATCCCCTCCTCAGGGGTCCCACCCCCCCAAAATGGGGCTGAGCCCCCCCGCAGGGGTCCCACCCCCCAAAATGGGGCCGAGCCCCTCCTCAGGGGTCCCACCCCCCAAAATGGGGCTGAGCCTCTTCCCTGGGGTCCCACCCCCCTCTATGGGGCCGATCCCCTCCTCAGGGGTCCCTCCCCGCCCCGTGGGGGTCTCCCCTGGCCGTGGGGCTGGGGCTGCCCCGGGGGGCTCCCCCTGGGCCCCCCCAGCCCCCCTGACCTCCTTCTCTCCCCAGCTACCGCCCGGTCCTGCCCACGGCCCAGCTGGGCCACACGCTGGGGCTGGAGCCCCCCGAGCGCCTCCGCTTCCTGGGGGGGCTGCCCCTCACCTTCACCGGCCCCGACCGCGGCGCCATCGACTGCCGGCAGAGCCTGCCGGCCCTGCCCCACATCTGACACGGGGGGCATCTGGGGGGCACTGCCCCACATCTGACCCGGGGGGCACCCGGGGGGCACTGCCCCACATCTGACCTGGGGGGCACCGGGGGGCAGTCCTGACCCACCCACAGCCTGCCGGCCCTGCCCCACATCTGACACGGGGGGCATCTGTGGGGCACTGCCCCACATCTGACCCGGGGGGCACCCGGGGGGCACTGCCCCACATCTGACCTGGGGGGCACCGGGGGGCAGTCCTGACCCACCCACAGCCTGCCGGCCCTGCCCCACATCTGACCCGGGGGGCACCTGGGGGGCACCTGGGGGGCACTGCCCCACATCTGACCCGGGGGGCACCTGGGGGGCACCTGGGGGGCACTGCCCCACATCTGACACGGGGGGCACCTGGGGGGCACCTGGGGGGCACTGCCCCACATCTGACACGGGGGGCACCTGGGGGGCACCTGGGGACAGTCCTGACCCACCCATGGACTGCCGGCCCTGCCCCACATCTGACACGTGTGGGATGTGTGTGCCCCCCGTGGGACCAGGTCCTGCCCCGCCTGTGACACGCGTGACCCTCAGCTGACACACATGACAGGCTCCTGCCTCACGTGTGAGACGCGTGTGACCCCCAGGACACGCATGTGACCCTCAGGACACGCATGTGCCCCCCAGGACTTACATTTGACCCTCCAGACAAGGACACACGTGTGAGCCCCAGGACATGCGTTTGACCCCCAGGACTTTCATTTGACCCCCCGGACAAGGACATACGTGTGACCCTCAGGACATGTGTGTGCTCCCCATGACACGTGTGTGCTCCCCACGACACACGTGTGCCCACGTGTGAGCAGCTCCTGCCCCCCCTCAGACGCCACCCCCACCCAAACCCCCCCGACTGTGCCCGTGACGGCCCCACCCGGGACTCGACCCCCCCCGACTGACCCCTCACCCCGGGCAGGGCCCTGGGGGTGACCTCGACCCCCCAAGGGTCACCTGGACCCCCCAAAGGTGACCTCGACCCCCCAAGGGTCACCCGGACTCCCCAAGGGTCACCTCGACCCCCCAAGGGTCACCTGGATCCCCCAAGGGTCACCTGGACCCCCTCTGTGTGCCCCCAAACCTCTGTGGGGGGGGGTCTGGGGAGGGGGGAGCTGCTGCCTGTGGGGCTGAGCCTCGACTGGGGGGGGCAGAGTTGGACCTGGGGGGCCAAGAGTCTGTTTGGGGGGGGGGGAGTCAGATCCTGTGTTTATTTGAGGGGGTCAGATCCTGTTTTGGGGGGTCAGATCCTGTGTTTGTTTGGGGGGGGCAGAGCTTTGAGTTGGGGGTCCCAGCCTGTGTTTGGGGGGGTCAGATCCCATGTTTGGGGTCCCAGCCTGTGTTTGGGGGGGGTCAGGTCCCATGTTTGGGGTCCCAGCCTGTTCCTGGGGGGTCCCAGCCCGTGCCTGGGGGTGCCCCCCCCACACTAACCGTGACTCAGTCTCTCTCTCTTCTCCTGCTGCCGAGGTCTCGTCCCCCCCCCCGAAGCCCCTCGAGGGACCCCCGGACCCAGCGCGGCGTCTCCGCCCCACGGAGAGACCCCCGGACCTCTCCCCACCCGGAGAGGCCCCCACGAGCCCTCCCCCCCCCCATGGAGAGGGAGCCTCGACCCCTCCCCTGGAGAGGCCCCCGAGCCCCCCAAAAAAGGAGCCTCAACGCCCTCGGAGCCCCCTCAGCCCCACAGAGACCCCCCCCCACCACGCAGACTCCAGGGGGGTCTGGGGGTCTCCGAGCCGGGACTCTGCCGCCACCGCCGCCGCCACCCCCCCCGGGTCCTCTCGCTGCTCAAACCCCCCCGTTTTGGTTCGTATTTAATTTATTGCCCCTCCCTCTTCCTGCCCCTTCCCCCCCACCCCCCCCGCCCCTCCCCACACGTCTCTTTGCAGGTAAAAACACGCCCCTCCCCCCACCTCCTCCCCTTCCCCCCCCCCTTCCTCCTCCTTTTTAACCGATTCCCCCTTTTTTTGGACAGAATAAAGAGGAAAAGGACAAAAACAGGCCAAAGTGATGGGGGTGGGAGGGGGGAGGGGCGGGGGGGATGTGGGTGGGGGTGGGACGGGGTGGGGGGTGTGGGAGAAGAATTTGTACCAACAGAGCTCTATAAAGTATATTTATAAAAAAATAAATCCGTCTGTGTGTTTAGAGAGGGAGAGGGGAAGGGGGTGGGGGGCAACGCCGCACCCAACATGGCGGCGCCCTCATGGGGGTACATCCGGTCTGACTTTCTCAAAATGGCAGAATATCCGGTCTGACCTTCTTGGTATGGCGGCACATCCTGTCTGACCTTCTAAGAATGGCAGAATATCCGGGCGTACCTCAGTATGGTGGCACATCCGGTCTGACCTTCTGAAAATGGCAGTACATCCGGTCTTACCTCAGTATGGTGGCACATCCGGTCTGACCTTCTAAAAATGGCAGAATATCCAGTCTGACCTCAAAATGGCAGTACATCCGGTCTGACCTTGTCGTATGGCGGCACATCCGGTCTGACCTTCTGAAAATGGCAGAATATCCAGTCTGACCTCAAAATGGCAGTACATCCGGTCTGACCTTGTCGTATGGCGGCACATCCGGTCTGACCTTCTGAAAATGGCAGTACATCCGGTCTGACCTTCTCAAAATGGCAGCGCACACAACTCGGTGCTTGCCCCGCTCAAGATGGCGGCGCCCATGCTGCGGAAGCTGTCCCTGCTCACGTGGTGCGGTCTCCGCCAATCACGGCGCGCGTCCGGGGCGGGGCCGCGAGTGGCGGGAGATCTTCGGAGGGTGAGGGAGGGTTGGGGGGTCCCGGTTTGGGGGGTCCCGGTTTGGGGGTCCCGGGGGGGCTCAGGGGGGTTCGGGAGGGACCATGAGGGGGTTTGGGAGGTGGGGGGAGGACTCGGGGGGTGTCTCTGCGATTTGGGGGCTGTGAGGGGGCTGAGGGGGGGCCGCGACTCTGAGGGGACCCCGGACCTTGGGGTGAGGAGGCCCTGAGGGGATTGGGGGGTCCCTGAGGGGCTTTTGGGGTCCCTGAGGGGCTTTGGGGAAACCTGAGGGGCTTTGGGGATCCCCGCCATTTGGGGGGGGTCCCTGAGGGGATCGGGGGGTCCCTGAGGGGCTTTGGGGATTCCTGAGGGGCTTTGGGGATCCCCGCCCTTTGGGGGGGGGTCCCTGAGGGGATCGGGGGGTCCCTGAGGGGATCGGGGGGACCCTGAGGGGCTTTGGGGATCCCCGCCATTTGGGGGGGGGGTCCCTGAGGGGATCGGGGGTCCCTGAGAGGGTTTAGGGAGGTCTCTGGGGGGTCCCTGAGGGGCTTTGGGGGGGTCTCTGGGGGATCCCTGAGAGGCTTTGGGGGGGTCTCTGGGGGGTCCCTGAGGGGCTTTGGGGGGGTCCCTGGGTGGTCCCTGAGGGGTCTCCCCGCGGGTTGTGCCCTCCCCGACCCCCCCCTTTCCCCCCAGGCCATGGAGGGGAAGCGCCCGGGGACCCCCGGGGTCCCCCCCGAGGGACCGAAGCGGTTCCAGGGCCCGGGGGGGCCCAAAGGGCCATCCCAGTTCGAGGAGGAACTGGCGCAACTGGAGGAGCTGGAGGAGGAGTTGGGGGTCGAGGGGCCCCCCCCGGACCCCGACAGCCAACCCAGCGGTGAGGGGGGGATTTGGGGGGGGTTTTGGGGGGGTTCTGTTGGTCGGGGGGTGTTTGAGGGGCGGGTTGGGGGGGATTTGGGGGGGTTTGGGTTGGTCTGGGGTCTTTGGGGATCTCGGGGGGGGTCGGGGGGGTTGTTTTGGGGCAGGGTTTGGTTTTGGGGCAGGGTTTGGTTTTGGGGCAGGGTGAGACCCCTGAGACCCCCAGGGACCCCCTGAAACCCACAGAGACCCCCAGGGACCCCCTGAAACCCACAGAGACCCCCAGAGACCCCCTGAGACCCCACAGCCCCCCCCACCTGCCCTACCTGATTGAGAGGGCCAAGGTGCTGCAGGTGAGTCCCCTGGGACCCCTGAGACCCCCCGGGACCCCCCGGGACCCCCTGAGACCCCCAGGGACCCCCTGAAACCCACAGAGACCCCAGAGACACACAGGGACCCCCCAGCCCCCCCACCTGCCCTACCTGATTGAGAGGGCCAAGGTGCTGCAGGTGAGACCCCCAGGGAACCCCTGAGACCCCCAGGGACCCCCTGAAACCCCCTGAAACCCACAGGGACCCCCTGAGACCCCCTGAAACCCCCTGAGACCCCACAACCCCCCAGAGACCCCCAGGGACCCCACAGACACACAGAGACCCCACAGCCCTCCCCACCTGCCCTACCTGATTGAGAGAGCCAAGGTGCTGCAGGTGAGACCCCCAGGACCCCTGAGATCCCCTGAAACCCACAGAGACCCCCAGGGACCCCCTGAAACCCCCAGGGACCCCCTGAAACCCCCAGGGACCCCCAGGGACCCCCTGAGACCCCCAGGGACCCCCTGAGACCCCCAGGGACCCCCAGGGACCCCCTGAAACCCCACAGACACCCAGGGACCCCACAGACACCCAGGGACGCCACAGACACACAGGGACCCCCAGAGACCCCCCCAGCCCCCCCCACCTGCCCTACCTGATTGAGAGGGCCAAGGTGCTGCAGGTGAGACCCCCGGGACCCCCAGGGACCCCCTGAGACCCCCAGAGACCCCAGAGACCCCCCAGACACACAGGGACCCCCAGAGACCCCACAGCCCCCCCCACCTGCCCTACCTGATTGAAAGGGCCAAGGTGCTGCAGGTGAGACCCCTGGGACCCCTGAGACCCACAGAGACCCCACAACCCCCCAGAGACCCCACAGACACACAGGAACCTCCACCTACCCTACCTGATTGAGAGGGCCAAGGTGCTGCAGGTGAGACCCCCAGGGACCCCCTGAAACCCACAGGGACCCCCTGAGACCCCCAGAGACCCCCAGGGACCCCACAGACACACAGGGACCCCACAGCCCCCCCCCCCGCCCTACATGATTGAGAGGGCCAAGGTGCTGCAGGTGAGACCCCCAGGGACCCCCAGGGATCCCCTGAAACCCCCAGAGACCCCACAACCCCCCTGAAACCCACAGAGACCCCCAGGGACCCCACAGACACACAGGGACCCCCCAGCCGCCCCACCTGCCCTACCTGATTGAGAGGGCCAAGGTGCTGCAGGTGAGACCCCTGAGACCCCCAGGGACCTCCAGGGACCCCCAGGGACCCCCTGAAACCCACAGGTACCCCCTGAAACCCACAGGGACCCCCTGAAACCCACAGGGACCCCCTGAGACCCCCAGGGACCTCCTGAGACCCCCAGGGACCCCCTGAAACCCCCAGGGACCCCAGAGACCCCACAGACACACAGGGACCCCACAGACACACAGGGACCCCCAGAGACCCCACAGCCCCCTCCACCTGCCCTACCTGATTGAGAGGGCCAAGGTGCTGCAGGTGAGACCCCTGAGACCCCCAGGGACCCCCTGAAACCCACAGAGACCCCCAGAGACCCCCTGAGACCCCACAGCCCCCCCCACCTGCCTTACCTGATTGAGAGGGCCAAGGTGCTGCAGGTGAGACCCCTGAGACCCCTGAGACCCCCAGGGACCCCCTGAAACCCACAGAGACCCCCAGGGACCCCCTGAAACCCACAGAGACCCCCAGAGACCCCCTGAGACCCCACAGCCCCCCCCACCTGCCCTACCTGATTGAGAGGGCCAAGGTGCTGCAGGTGAGTCCCCTGGGACCCCTGAGACCCCCCGGGACCCCCCGGGACCCCCTGAGACCCCCAGGGACCCCCTGAAACCCACAGAGACCCCAGAGACACACAGGGACCCCCCAGCCCCCCCACCTGCCCTACCTGATTGAGAGGGCCAAGGTGCTGCAGGTGAGACCCCCAGGGAACCCCTGAGACCCCCAGGGACCCCCTGAAACCCCCTGAAACCCACAGGGACCCCCTGAGACCCCCTGAAACCCCCTGAGACCCCACAACCCCCCAGAGACCCCCAGGGACCCCACAGACACACAGAGACCCCACAGCCCTCCCCACCTGCCCTACCTGATTGAGAGAGCCAAGGTGCTGCAGGTGAGACCCCCAGGACCCCTGAGATCCCCTGAAACCCACAGAGACCCCCAGGGACCCCCTGAAACCCCCAGGGACCCCCTGAAACCCCCAGGGACCCCCAGGGACCCCCTGAGACCCCCAGGGACCCCCTGAGACCCCCAGGGACCCCCAGGGACCCCCTGAAACCCCACAGACACCCAGGGACCCCACAGACACCCAGGGACGCCACAGACACACAGGGACCCCCAGAGACCCCCCCAGCCCCCCCCACCTGCCCTACCTGATTGAGAGGGCCAAGGTGCTGCAGGTGAGACCCCTGAGACCCCCAGGGACCTCCAGGGACCCCCAGGGACCCCCTGAAACCCACAGGTACCCCCTGAAACCCACAGGGACCCCCTGAAACCCACAGGGACCCCCTGAGACCCCCAGGGACCTCCTGAGACCCCCAGGGACCCCCTGAAACCCCCAGGGACCCCAGAGACCCCACAGACACACAGGGACCCCACAGACACACAGGGACCCCCAGAGACCCCACAGCCCCCTCCACCTGCCCTACCTGATTGAGAGGGCCAAGGTGCTGCAGGTGAGACCCCTGAGACCCCCAGGGACCCCCTGAAACCCACAGAGACCCCCAGAGACCCCCTGAGACCCCACAGCCCCCCCCACCTGCCTTACCTGATTGAGAGGGCCAAGGTGCTGCAGGTGAGACCCCTGAGACCCCTGAGACCCCCAGGGACCCCCTGAAACCCACAGAGACCCCCAGGGACCCCCTGAAACCCACAGAGACCCCCAGAGACCCCCTGAGACCCCACAGCCCCCCCCACCTGCCCTACCTGATTGAGAGGGCCAAGGTGCTGCAGGTGAGTCCCCTGGGACCCCTGAGACCCCCCGGGACCCCCCGGGACCCCCTGAGACCCCCAGGGACCCCCTGAAACCCACAGAGACCCCAGAGACACACAGGGACCCCCCAGCCCCCCCACCTGCCCTACCTGATTGAGAGGGCCAAGGTGCTGCAGGTGAGACCCCCAGGGAACCCCTGAGACCCCCAGGGACCCCCTGAAACCCCCTGAAACCCACAGGGACCCCCTGAGACCCCCTGAAACCCCCTGAGACCCCACAACCCCCCAGAGACCCCCAGGGACCCCACAGACACACAGAGACCCCACAGCCCTCCCCACCTGCCCTACCTGATTGAGAGAGCCAAGGTGCTGCAGGTGAGACCCCCAGGACCCCTGAGATCCCCTGAAACCCACAGAGACCCCCAGGGACCCCCTGAAACCCCCAGGGACCCCCTGAAACCCCCAGGGACCCCCAGGGACCCCCTGAGACCCCCAGGGACCCCCTGAGACCCCCAGGGACCCCCAGGGACCCCCTGAAACCCCACAGACACCCAGGGACCCCACAGACACCCAGGGACGCCACAGACACACAGGGACCCCCAGAGACCCCCCCAGCCCCCCCCACCTGCCCTACCTGATTGAGAGGGCCAAGGTGCTGCAGGTGAGACCCCCGGGACCCCCAGGGACCCCCTGAGACCCCCAGAGACCCCAGAGACCCCCCAGACACACAGGGACCCCCAGAGACCCCACAGCCCCCCCCACCTGCCCTACCTGATTGAAAGGGCCAAGGTGCTGCAGGTGAGACCCCTGGGACCCCTGAGACCCACAGAGACCCCACAACCCCCCAGAGACCCCACAGACACACAGGAACCTCCACCTACCCTACCTGATTGAGAGGGCCAAGGTGCTGCAGGTGAGACCCCCAGGGACCCCCTGAAACCCACAGGGACCCCCTGAGACCCCCAGAGACCCCCAGGGACCCCACAGACACACAGGGACCCCACAGCCCCCCCCCCCGCCCTACATGATTGAGAGGGCCAAGGTGCTGCAGGTGAGACCCCCAGGGACCCCCAGGGATCCCCTGAAACCCCCAGAGACCCCACAACCCCCCTGAAACCCACAGAGACCCCCAGGGACCCCACAGACACACAGGGACCCCCCAGCCGCCCCACCTGCCCTACCTGATTGAGAGGGCCAAGGTGCTGCAGGTGAGACCCCTGAGACCCCCAGGGACCTCCAGGGACCCCCAGGGACCCCCTGAAACCCACAGGTACCCCCTGAAACCCACAGGGACCCCCTGAAACCCACAGGGACCCCCTGAGACCCCCAGGGACCTCCTGAGACCCCCAGGGACCCCCTGAAACCCCCAGGGACCCCAGAGACCCCACAGACACACAGGGACCCCACAGACACACAGGGACCCCCAGAGACCCCACAGCCCCCTCCACCTGCCCTACCTGATTGAGAGGGCCAAGGTGCTGCAGGTGAGACCCCTGAGACCCCCAGGGACCCCCTGAAACCCACAGAGACCCCCTGAGACCCCACAGCCCCCCCCACCTGCCTTACCTGATTGAGAGGGCCAAGGTGCTGCAGGTGAGACCCCTGAGACCCCTGAGACCCCCAGGGACCCCCTGAAACCCACAGAGACCCCCAGGGACCCCCTGAAACCCACAGAGACCCCCAGAGACCCCCTGAGACCCCACAGCCCCCCCCACCTGCCCTACCTGATTGAGAGGGCCAAGGTGCTGCAGGTGAGTCCCCTGGGACCCCTGAGACCCCCCGGGACCCCCCGGGACCCCCTGAGACCCCCAGGGACCCCCTGAAACCCACAGAGACCCCAGAGACACACAGGGACCCCCCAGCCCCCCCACCTGCCCTACCTGATTGAGAGGGCCAAGGTGCTGCAGGTGAGACCCCCTGAGACCCCCAGGGACCCCCTGAAACCCCCTGAAACCCACAGGGACCCCCTGAGACCCCCTGAAACCCCCTGAGACCCCACAACCCCCCAGAGACCCCCAGGGACCCCACAGACACACAGAGACCCCACAGCCCTCCTCACCTGCCCTACCTGATTGAGAGAGCCAAGGTGCTGCAGGTGAGACCCCCAGGACCCCTGAGATCCCCTGAAACCCACAGAGACCCCCAGGGACCCTCTGAAACCCCCAGGGACCCCCAGGGACCCCCTGACACCCCCAGGGACCCCCTGAGACCCCCAGGGACCCCCTGAAACCCCACAGACACCCAGGGACCCCACAGACACCCAGGGACGCCACAGACACACAGGGACCCCCAGAGACCCCCCCAGCCCCCCCCACCTGCCCTACCTGATTGAGAGGGCCAAGGTGCTGCAGGTGAGACCCCCGGGACCCCCAGGGACCCCCTGAGACCCCCAGAGACCCCACAACCCCCCAGAGACCCCAGAGACCCCCCAGACACACAGGGACCCCCAGAGACCCCACAGCCCCCCCCACCTGCCCTACCTGATTGAAAGGGCCAAGGTGCTGCAGGTGAGACCCCTGGGACCCCTGAGACCCCCAGGGACCCCCTGAAACCCACAGAGACCCCACAACCCCCCAGAGACCCCACAGACACACAGGAACCTCCACCTACCCTACCTGATTGAGAGGGCCAAGGTGCTGCAGGTGAGACCCCCAGGGACCCCCTGAAACCCACAGGGACCCCCTGAAACCCCCAGAGACCCCCAGGGACCCCACAGACACACAGGGACCCCACAGACACACAGGGACCCCACAGCCCCCCCCCCCCCGCCCTACATGATTGAGAGGGCCAAGGTGCTGCAGGTGAGACCCCCAGGGACCCCCAGGGAACCCCAGAGACCCCCAGGGATCCCCTGAAACCCCCAGAGACCCCACAACCCCCCTGAAACCCACAGAGACCCCCAGGGACCCCACAGACACACAGGGACCCCACAGCCCCCCCACCTGCCCTACCTGATTGAGAGGGCCAAGGTGCTGCAGGTGAGACCCCCGGGACCCCCTGAGACCCCCAGGGACCTCCAGGGACCCCCAGGGACCCCCTGAAACCCACAGGGACCCCCTGAAACCCACAGGGACCCCCTGAGACCCCCAGAGACCCCCAGAGACCCTACAGACACACAGGGACCCCACAGACACACAGGGACCCCCAGACATCCCACAGCCCCCTCCCCCTGCCCTACCTGATTGAGAGGGCCAAGGTGCTGCAGGTGAGACCCCTGAGACCCCCAAGGACCCCCTGAAACCCACAGAGACCCCCAGGGACCCCCTGAAACCCACAGAGACCCCCAGAGACCCCCTGAGACCCCACAGCCCCCCCCACCTGCCCTACCTGATTGAGAGGGCCAAGGTGCTGCAGGTGAGACCCCCGGGACCCCCTGAGACCCCCAGGGACCTCCAGGGACCCCCAGGGACCCCCTGAAACCCACAGGTACCCCCTGAAACCCACAGGGACCCCCTGGAACCCACAGGGACCCCCTGGAACCCCACAGACACACAGGGACCCCACAGACATACAGGGACCCCCTGAAACCCCCAGAGACCTCCTGAGACCCCTGAAACCCCCAGGGACCCCACAGCCCCCCAGGGACCCCACAGACACACAGGGACCCCACAGAGACCCCCAGAGACCCCACAGACACACAGGGACCCCACAGAGACCCCACAGACACACAGGGACCCCAACCTGCCCCATAGAGACCCCCCAGCCCCCCCCACTTGCCCTACCTGTCAGAGAGGCCCAGGGGGTTACAGGTGAGACCCCCGGGACCCCTGAGACCCCCAGAGACCCCCTGAAACCCCCAGGGACCCCCTGAGACCCCCTGAAACCCCCAGAGACCCCACAGACACACAGGGACCCCACAGAGACCCCACAGACACACAGGGACCCCAACCTGCCCCATAGAGACCCCACAGCTCCCCCACCTGCCCTGCTTGTCATAGAAGCCCAGGGGGTTACAGGTGAGACCCCCAGAGCCCCCAGGGACCCCCAGAGACCCCCAGGGACCCCACAGCCCCCCAGAGACCCCACAGACACTCAGGGACCCCACAGAGACCCCCAGAGACCCCACAGACACACAGGGACCCCACAGACCCCCAGGGACCCCACAGACACACAGGGACCCCCTGAAACCCACAGAGACCCCACAGCCCCCCAGAGACCCCCTGAAACCCCCAGGGACCCCACAGAGACCCCCAGAGACCCCACAGACACACAGGGACCCCCAGGGACCCCCTGAAACCCCCAGAGACCCCACAGACACACAGGGACCCCACAGACACACAGGGACCCCCTGAGACCCCCAGAGCCCCCCCAGGCCCCCGAGGAGCCCCCCAAACCCCTCACCTGTCCCCCCTTTCCCCCAAAGGTGGAGTCGTTCCCGTACCTGGGCCGGGTCCGGGGGGTCCCCTCGGGGGTCCGCGACGCCTCCTTCCAATCCCGGCAGCTCGGCCGGAGGGAGGGCAAGGTGGTCACGACCCCAGGGAGGGTCACCCTGGACATGCTGCAGGTTTGGGGGGGATTTGGGGGGGATTTGGGGGGGATTTGGGGGCCGCAGGGAGGGCAAGGTGGTCACGACCCCAGGGAGGGTCACCCTGGACATGCTGCAGGTTTGGGGGGCTTTATGGGGGATTTGGGGGGGATTTGGGGGGATTTGGGGGGGTTTATGGGGGATTTGGGGGGGTTTATGGGGGATTTGGGGGGGGTTATGGGGGATTTGGGGGGATTTGGGGGGGTTATTGGGGGATTTGGGGGCCGCAGGGAGGGCAAGGTGGTCACGACCCCAGGGAGGGTCACCCTGGACATGCTGCAGGTTTGGGGGGGATTTATGGGGGATTTGGGGGGGTTATGGGGGGATTTGGGGGCCGCAGGGAGGGCAAGGTGGTCACGACCCCAGGGAGGGTCACCCTGGACATGCTGCAGGTTTGGGGGGCTTTATGGGGGATTTGGGGGGGATTTGGGGGAGTTTGGGGGGTTCTGGGGGGATTTGGGGGGATTTATGGGGGATTTGGGGGGGATTTGGGGGGGTTATGGGGGGATTTGGGGGGGATTTGGGGGGATTTGGGGGGATTTGGGGGGGATTTTGGGGGGGTTATGGGGGGATTTGGGGGGATTTGGGGGGGATTTGGGGGGGTTATTGGGGGATTTGGGGGGGTTTGGGGGGATTTGGGGGGGATTTGGGGGGGATTTGGGTGGTCACAACCCCAGGGAGGGTCACCCTGGACATGCTGCAGGTTTGGGGGGGTTTATGGGGGGAATTTGGGGGGGTTTGGGGGGGTTATGGGAGGATTTGGGGGGGTCACCTTGGACATGCTGCAGGTTTGGGGGGCTTTATGGGGGATTTGGGGGGATTATTGGGGGATTTGGGGGGATTTGGGGGCCGCAGGGAGGGCAAGGTGGTCACGACCCCAGGGAGGGTCACCCTGGACATGCTGCAGGTTTGGGGGGTTTATGGGGGATTTGGGGGGGTTATTGGGGGTTTTGGGGGGATTTGGGGGGATTTATGGGGGATTTGGGGGGGATTTGGGGGGGTTATGGGGGGATTTGGGAGGGCTCTGGGTGGTTCTGTGGAGGGTTTTTGGGGTCCCAGGGTTATGAGGTACCCCAGGGTGGGTTTTGGGGTGCCCCAGGGTGTTTTTGGGGTCCCTGAAGGGGTTTTGGGGTGCCCCAGGTGCTGCTGAGGGAGCACAAGCTCCGCTCCTACTCCCTTGTGTTTTGGGGAGGGTTTTTGGGGTCCCAGGGTTTGGAGGAGTTTTGGGGTGCCCCAGGATGGGTTTTGGGGTTCCCTGAAGGTGTTTTTGGGGTCCTTGAGGGTGTTTTTGGGGTCCCTGAATGGGTTTTGGGGTGCCCCAGGTGCTGCTGAGGGAGCACAAGCTCCGCTCCTACTCCCTCACGTTCTGGGTGGTTCTGGGGAGGGTTTTTGGGGTCCCAGGGTTTGGAGGGGTTTTGGGGTCCCTGAAGGAGTTTTGGGGTCCCTGAAGGTATTTTTGGGGTCCCTGAAGGGGGTTTTGGGGCACCCCGAGGTGTTTTTGGGGTCCCTGAAGTGGTTTTGGGGTGCCCCAGGTGCTGCTGAGGGAGCACAAGCTCCGCTCCTACTCCCTCACGTTCTGGGGAGGGTTTTTGGAGTCCCAGGGTTTGGAGGTGTTTTTGGGGTCCCTGAGGGTGTTTTTGGGGTCCCTGAGGGTGTTTTTGGGGTCCCTGAAGGTGGTTTTGGGGTCCCTGAAGGCGGTTTTGGGGTGCCCCAGGTGCTGCTGAGGGAGCACAAGCTCCGCTCCTACTCCCTCGTGTTTTAGGGAGGGTTTTTGGGGTCCCAGGGTTTTGAGGTGTTTTTGGGGTCCCTGAGGGTGTTTTTGGGGTCCCTGAAGGTGGTTTTGGGGTCCCTGAAGGCGGTTTTGGGGTGCCCCAGGTGCTGCTGAGGGAGCACAAGCTCCGCTCCTACTCTCTCACGTTCTGGGTGGTTCTGGGGAGGGTTTTTGGGGTCCCAGGGTTTGGAGGGGTTTTGGGGTGCCCCAGGATGGGTTTTGGGGTCCCTGAAGTGGTTTTGGGGTGCCCCAGGTACTGCTGAGGGAGCACAAGCTCCGCTCCTACTCCCTCGTGTTTTAGGGAGGGTTTTTGGGGTCCCAGGGTTTTGAGGTGCCCCAGGGTGGGTTTTGGGGTGCCCCAGGGTGTTTTTGGGGTCCCTGAGGGTGTTTTTGGGGTCCCTGAAGTGGTTTTGGGGTGCCCCAGGTGCTGCTGAGGGAGCACAAGCTCCGCTCCTACTCCCTCATGTTCTGGGTGGTTCTGGGGAGGGTTTTTGGGGTCCCAGGGTTTTGAGGTGGTTTTGGGGTGCCTGAAGGCAGTTTTGGGGTCCCTGAAGGGGTTTTGGGGTGCCCCAGGTGCTGCTGAGGGAGCACAAGCTCCCCTCCTATTCCCTCATGTTTTAGGGAGGGTTTTTGGGGTCCCAGGGTGATGAGGTACCCCAGGGTGGGTTTTGGGGTCCCTAAAGGGAGTTTTGGGGTCCCTGAAGGTGTTTTTGGGGTGCCCCAGGTGCTGCTGAGGGAGCACAAGCTCCGCTCCTACTCCCTCACGTTCTGGGGAGGGTTTTTGGGGTCCCAGGGTTTGGAGGTGTTTTTGGGGTCCCTGAAGGGGGTTTTGGGGTCCCTGAAGGTGGTTTTGGGGTCCTTGAAGGCGGTTTTGGGGTGCCCCAGGTGCTGCTGAGGGAGCACAAGCTCCGCTCCTACTCCCTCAACGCCGTCAGCGCCCACTTCCTGCACGAGCAGAAGGAGGACGTTCCCCACGGCATCATCACCGACCTGCAGGTCTGGGGGGTCCTGGGGGGGATTTGGGGTCCCTGGGGGGGATTTGGGGGGGATTTGGGGTCCCTGGGGGGGTTTTGGGGTCCCCAGGGCTGTGTCCCCTCCTGGGGGAAGGGCAGGACGTTCCCCACGGCATCATCACTGACCTGCAGGTCTGGGGGATCCTGGGGGGTCCCTGAGGGGGTTTGGGGGGAATTGGGGTCCCTGAGGGGGTTTTGGGGTCCCTGGGGGGGTTTTGGGGTCCCCAGGGCTGTGTCCCCTCCTGGGGGAGGGGCAGGACGTTCCCCACGGCATCATCACCGACCTGCAGGTTTGGGGGGTCCCTGAGGGGGATTTGGGGGTCCCTAGGGGGGTTTTGGGGGGGATTTGGGGTCCCTGAAGGGGTTTTGGGGTCCCTGGGGGGGTTTTGGGGTCCCCAGGGCTGTGTCCCCTCCTGGGGGAAGGGCAGGACATTCCCCACGGCATCATCACCGACCTGCAGGTTTGGGGTCCCCAGGGCTGTCCTAGCCATGATAACGCTTGTCCCCAATGTCCCAGTGATGTCCCCAATGTCCTCAATGTCCCAATGGTGTCCCCAATGCTGTCCCCAATGTCCCAGTGATGTCCCCAATGTCCCAATGCTGTCCCCAATGTCCCCAATGTCCCAGTGCTGTCCTTGTTAATGTCCCCAATGTCCCATTGATGTCCCCAATGCTGTCCCCAATGTCTCAGTGATGTCCCCAATGTCCCCCCAGAATGGTGACCCCCAAACCCGCCGTTGCCTCGCCCTGTACTGCCTGAAGGACGCTGAGCCCCTGTCCCCATTGATGTCCCCAATGTCCCCAATGTCCCAGTGCTGTCCCTGTTAATGTCCCCAACGTCCCAATGCTGTCCCCAATGCTGTCCCCAATGTCCCCAGAATGGTGACCCCCAGACCCGCCGCCGGCTCGCCCTGTACTGCCTGAAGGACGCTGAGCCCCTGTCCCCAATGCTGTCCCCAATGTCCCCAATGTCCCATTGATGTTCCCAATGTCCCCAATGTCCCTGTTAATGTCCCCAATGTCCCCCCAGAACGGTGACCCCCAAACTCGCCGCCGGCTCGCCCTGTACTGCCTGAAGGACGCTGAGCCCCTGTCCCCAATGCTGTCCCTGTTAATGTCCCCAATGTCCCTTTGCTGTCCCCATTGTTGTCCCCAATGTCCCCAATGTCCCAATGCTGTCCCCAATGTCCCCAATGTCCCAATGCTGTCCCCAATGCTGTCCCCAATGTCCCCAATGTCCCAATGCTGTCCCCAATGTCCCCAATGTCCCAGTGATGTCCCCAATGTCCCCATTAATGTCCCCTCAGAACGGTGACCCCCAGACCCGTCGCCTGGCCCTGTACTGCCTGAAGGACGCTGAGCCCCTGTCCCCAATGCTGTCCCCAATGTCCCTGTTAATGTCCCCAATGCTGTCCCCAATGCTGTCCCCAATGCTGTCCCCAATGTCTCAGTGTGTCCCCAATGTCCCAATGATGTCCCTGTTAATGTCCCCATTAATGTCCCCAGAACGGTGACCCCCAAACTCGCCGCCGGCTCGCCCTGTACTGCCTGAAGGACGCTGAGCCCCTGTCCCCAATGCTGCCCCAATGTCCCAATGCTGTCCCCAGTGATGCCCCCAATGCTGTCCCCAGTGATGTCCCTAATTGTGTCCCCAATGTCCCTTTGTTGTCCCCAGAACGGTGACCCCCAAACTCGCCGTCGTCTCGCTCTGTACTGCCTGAAGGACGCGGTGCTGCCGCTGCGGCTCCTGGAGCACCTGATGGTGCTGGTGACACAGGTGGAGATGGCCCGGGTGACAGGAGTGCCCCTGAGCTACCTGCTGAGCCGGGGACAGCAGGTGAAGGTGGTGTCACAGCTGCTCAGACAGGTGAGGGGACATTGGGGACATTGGGGACATTGGGGGGACATTGGGGGGACATTGGGGACATTGGGGACATTGGGGACATTGGGGGGACATTGGGGACATTGGGGACATTGGGGGGACATTGGGGTGACAGGAGTGCCCCTGAGCTACCTGCTGAGCCGGGGACAGCAGGTGAAGGTGGTGTCACAGCTGCTCAGACAGGTGAGGGGACATTGGGGGGACATTGGGGACATTGGGGACATTGGGGTGACATTGGGGACATTGGGGACATTGGGGGGACATTGGGGACATTGGGGTGACAGGAGTGCCCCTGAGCCACCTGCTGAGCCGGGGACAGCAGGTGAAGGTGGTGTCACAGCTGCTCAGACAGGTGAGGGGACACTGAGGGGACATTGGGGACATTGGGGACATCATTGGGGACATTGGGGACATTGGGGTGACATTGGGGACATTGGGGGGACATTGGGGACATTGGGGACATTGGGGACATTGGGGGGACATTGGGGACATTGGGGGGACATTGGGGACATTGCATTGGGGACATTAGGGACAGCATTGGGGACATTGGGGACATTGGGGTGACATTGGGGACATTGGGGACATTGGGGACATTGGGGGGACATTGGGGACATTGGGGACATTGGGGGGACATTGGGGACATTGCATTGGGGACATTGGGGACAGCATTGGGGACATTGGGGACATTGGGGGGACATTGGGGACATTGGGGGGACATTGGGGACATTGGGGACATTGGGGGGACATTGGGGACATTGCATTGGGGACATTGGGGACATTGGGGTGACATTGGGGACATTGGGGACATTGGGGTGACATTGGGGACATTGGGGGGACATTGGGGACATTGGGGGGACATTGGGGACATTGGGGACATCATTGGGGACATTGGGGACACCTGAGGGGGACATTGGGGGGACATTGGGGACACCTGGGGGGACATTGGGGACACCTGGGGGGACACTGGGGACATTGGGGTGACATTGGGGACATTGGGGACACCTGGGGGGACATTGGGGACATTAGGGACACCTGGGGGGACATTGGGGACATTGGGGTGACATTGGGGACACTGGGGACATTGGGGTGACATTGGGGACACTGTGGACATTGGGGACATTGGGGGGACATTGGGGCGACATTGGGGGGACATTGGGGGGACATTGGGAACATTGGGGTGACAGTGGGGACATTGGGGTGACAGTGGGGACATTGGGGACATTGGGGGACATTGGGGACATCATTGGGGACATTGGGGACACCTGGGGGGACATTGGGGTGACATTGGGGACATTGGGGTGACATTGGGGACATTGGGGACACCTGGGGTGACATTGGGGACACTGGGGACATTGGGACATGGGGGGGACATTGGGGGACATTGGGACATTGGGGGGACATTGGGGTGACATTGGGGACATTGGGGACATTGGGGACATTGGGGGGACATTGGGGACCTTGGGGACATTGGGGACATTGGGGGGACATTGGGGACATTGGGGTGACATTGGGGACATTGGGGACATTGGGGGGACATTGGGGACATTGGGGACATTGGGGGGACATTGGGGACATTGCATTGGGGACATTGGGGACAGCATTGGGGACATTGGGGACATTGGGGTGACATTGGGGACATTGGGGACATTGGGGACATTGGGGGGGACATTGGGGACACCTGAGGTACCTGCTGACCCCGGGGGGGGGGGACAGGTCAAGGGTGTTTTTGGGGTGTTTTTTGGGGGGGATTTGAGGTGTTTTTGGGGGGGTTTCGGGGTGGGGTTTGGGGTGGGTTTTGGGGGGGTTTTGGGGTGAGTTTTGGGGGGTTTCAGGGTGGGTTTTAGGGGGGTTTCGGGGTGGGTTTGGGGGGGACTTTAAGGTGGGTTTTGGGCGGGATTTGGGGTGGGTTTTGGGGTGGGTTTTGGGGGGGATTTCAAGGTAGGTTTGGGGTGGGTTTCAGGGTGGGTTTGGGGTGAGTTTGGGGGGGTTTGGGGGAGACTTTGGGGTGGGTTTGGGGTGGGTTTTGGGGGGGGTTCAGGATGGGTTTGGGGTGGGTTTTGGGGGGATTTCAGGGTGGGTTTTGGGGTGAGTTTAAGGGGGTTTGGGGGGGACTTTGGGGTGGATTTCGGGGTGGGTTTGGGGTGGGTTTGGGGGGGACTTTAAGGTGGGTTTTGGGCGGGGTTTGGGGTGGGTTTTGTGGGGATTTCAGGGTGGGTTTTGGGGTGAGTTTTCAGGGTGGGATTGGGTTGTTTTTGGGGGGGGGTTTGGGGTGGGTTTTGGGGGGATTTCAGGGTGGGTTTTGGGGTGGGGTCTGGGAGTGGTTTTGGGTGGGGTTTTGGGGTGGGTTTTGGGGGGGTTTCAGGGTGGATTTTGGGCGGGGTCTGGGAGTGGTTTTGAGTGGGTTTTGGGTGGGTTTTGGGGTGGGGTCTGGGAGTGGTTTTGGGGGGGTTTTGGGAGGGTTTGGGTTGGGTTTTGGGGGGATTTCGGGGTGGGTTTAGGGTGAGTTTTGGGGTCATTTCAGGGTGAGTTTGGGGGGGGGTTGGGGTGGACTTTGCGTTGGGTTTTGGGGGGATTTCGGGGTGGGTTTGGGGGTGAGTTTTGGGGGGTTTCAGGGTGGGTTTTGGGCGGGGTTTGGGGTGGGTTTGGGGGTGAGTTTTGGGGTCATTTCAGGGTGAGTTTGGGGGGGGTTTGGGGTGGACTTTGGGTTGGGTTTTGGGGTGAGTTTTCAGGGTGGGATTGGGTGGGTTTTGGGCAGGGTCTGGGAGGATTTTTGGGGTGGGTTTTGGGTGGGGTTTGGGGACGTTTCAGGGTGGATTTGGGGGATTTTTGGGGTGACTCCTCCCCTCCCCTGTCTCCCCCAGGCCATGCAGGAGGATTTGCTGCTGCCCGTGGTGAAACCCGAGGGGGGGGAGGACTTCGAGGGGGCCACGGTGATTGAGCCCCTCAAGGGGTGAGTGGGGACCCCAAAAACCCCCCTGAGACCCCAAACCCCCCCCCAAAAACCCCCTGAGACCCCAAAAAACCCCCTGAGACCCCAAAACCCCCCTGAGACCCCAAAACCCCCCACCCAACCCCCACGGTCATCGAGCCCCTCAAGGGGTGAGTGGGGACCCCAAAACCCCCCTGGGACCCCCCAAAACCCCCCTGGGACCCCCCAAAACACCCCTGGGACCCCCCAAACCCCCCCCAGGAACCCCCTGAGACCCCAAAACCCCCTGAGACCCCACCCAAACCCTACGGTCATTGAGCCCCTCAAGGGGTGAGTGGGGACCCCAAAACCCCCCCTGAGACCCCAAAACCCCCCCTGAGACCCCAAAACCCCCCTGAGACCCCAAACCCCCCCTGAGACTCCAAAATCCCCCCCTGAGACCCCAAAACCCCCCCTGAGACCCCAAACGCCCCCCCTGAGACCCCAAAAACCCCCTGAGACCCCCTCAAATTCCCCCCCCAAGCCCCCTGGGACCCCCCCAAACCTCCCCTGGGACCCCCCCAGACCCCCCAGGGCCCCCCAAACCTCCCTTGGGACCCCCGTGGGACCCCCAAATCTCCCTCCTGACTCCTGGGACCCCCCCAAATCTCCCCTACACCCCCTGTGACCCCCCCAAACCCCCCCAGGACCCCCCAAACTTCCCCTAGGACCCCCCAAACCTCCTCTGAGACCCCCCAAAACCCCCCCTGGGACCCCCCAAACCCCCCCAGGACCCCCCAAATCTCCCCCAGGACCCTCCAGACCCCCCCAGGACCCCCCAAACCCCCCCAGGACCCCCCAAACCCCCCAGGACCCCCCAAACCCCCCCAGGACCCCCCAAATTCCCCCAAATCCCCCCCAGGACCCCCCAAACCCCCCCTTTGTTCCCCCCCCCCCAGGTACTACGACGTCCCCATCGCCACCCTGGACTTCTCATCCCTGTACCCCTCGATCATGATCACCCACAACCTGTGCTACACCACCCTGCTGCCCCCTGGGGGGGCACAGACCCACGGGTATACTGGTTATACTGGTTTATACTGGGAGAGATTGGTTATACTGGTTATACTGGGTTATACTGGGTTCTACTGGGTTACACACACTGCCATCGCCCACAACCTGTGCTACACCACCCTGCTGCCCCCTGGGGGGGCACAGACCCACGGGTATACTGGTTATACTGGTTTATACTGGGAGAGATTGGTTATACTGGGTTATACTGGGTTCTACTGGGTTGCACACACTGCCATCGCCCACAACCTGTGCTACACCACCCTGCTGCCCCCTGGGGGGGCACAGACCCACGGGTATACTGGTTATACTGGTTTATACTGGGAGAGATTGGTTATACTGGTTATACTGGGTTATACTGGGTTCTACTGGGTTACACACACTGCCATCGCCCACAACCTGTGCTACACCACCCTGCTGCCCCCTGGGGGGGCACAGACCCACGGGTATACTGGTTATACTGGTTTATACTGGGAGAGATTGGTTATACTGGGTTATACTGGGTTCTACTGGGTTGCACACACTGCCATCGCCCACAACCTGTGCTACACCACCCTGCTGCCCCCTGGGGGGGCACAGACCCACGGGTATACTGGTTATACTGGTTTATACTGGGAGAGATTGGTTATACTGGTTATACTGGGTTATACTGGGTTCTACTGGGTTACACACACTGCCATCGCCCACAACCTGTGCTACACCACCCTGCTGCCCCCTGGGGGGGCACAGACCCACGGGTATACTGGTTATACTGGTTTATACTGGGAGAGATTGGTTATACTGGTTATACTGGGTTATACTGGGTTCTACTGGGTTACACACACTGCCATCGCCCACAACCTGTGCTACACCACCCTGCTGCCCCCTGGGGGGGCACAGACCCACGGGTATACTGGTTATACTGGTTTATACTGGGAGAGATTGGTTATACTGGTTATACTGGGTTATACTGGGTTATACTGGGTTCTACTGGGTTACACACACTGCCATCGCCCACAACCTGTGCTACACCACCCTGCTGCCCCCTGGGGGGGCACAGAGCCATGGGTATACTGGTTATACTGGTTTATACTGGTTATACTGGGATGGATTGGTTATACTGGGTTATACTGGGTTATACTGGTTATACTGGGTTACACACACTGCCATCGCCCACAACCTGTGCTACACCACCCTGCTGCCCCCTGGGGGGGCACAGACCCACGGGTATACTGGTTATACTGGTTTATACTGGGAGAGATTGGTTATACTGGTTATACTGGGTTATACTGGGTTCTACTGGGTTATACTGGTTATACTGGTTTATACTGGGAGAGATTGGTTATACTGGGTTATACTGGGTTCTACTGGGTTGCACACACTGCCATCGCCCACAACCTGTGCTACACCACCCTGCTGCCCCCTGGGGGGGCACAGACCCACGGGTATACTGGTTATACTGGTTTATACTGGTTATACTGGGATGGATTGGTTATACTGGGTTATACTGGGTTATACTGGGTTACACACATTGCCATCGCCCACAACCTGTGCTACACCACCCTGCTGCCCCCTGGGGGGGCACAGAGCCATGGGTATACTGGTTATACTGGTTTATACTGGTTATACTGGGATGGATTGGTTATACTGGGTTATACTGGGTTACACTGGGTTATACTGGTTATACTGGGTTACACACACTGCCATCGCCCACAACCTGTGCTACACCACCCTGCTGCCCCCTGGGGGGGCACAGACCCACGGGTATACTGGTTATACTGGTTTATACTGGGAGAGATTGGTTATACTGGTTATACTGGGTTATACTGGGTTCTACTGGGTTATACTGGTTATACTGGTTTATACTGGGAGAGATTGGTTATACTGGGTTATACTGGTTATACTGGTTTATACTGGTTATACTGGGATGGATTGGTTATACTGGGTTATACTGGGTTATACTGGGTTCTACTGGGTTGCACACACTGCCATCGCCCACAACCTGTGCTACACCACCCTGCTGCCCCCTGGGGGGGCACAGACCCACGGGTATACTGGTTATACTGGTTTATACTGGTTATACTGGGATGGATTGGTTATACTGGGTTATACTGGGTTATACTGGTTATACTGGGTTATACTGGGTTATACTGGGTTACACACACTGCCATCGCCCACAACCTGTGCTACACCACCCTGCTGCCCCCTGGGGGGGCACAGACCCACGGGTATACTGGTTATACTGGTTTATACTGGGAGAGATTGGTTATACTGGTTATATTGGTTATACTGGGTTATACTGGGTTACACACATTGCCATCGCCCACAACCTGTGCTACACCACCCTGCTGCCCCCTGGGGGGGCACAGACCCACGGGTATACTGGTTATACTGGTTTATACTGGGAGAGATTGGTTATACTGGTTATACTGGGTTATACTGGGTTCTACTGGGTTACACACACTGCCATCGCCCACAACCTGTGCTACACCACCCTGCTGCCCCCTGGGGGGGCACAGACCCACGGGTATACTGGTTATACTGGTTTATACTGGGAGAGATTGGTTATACTGGTTATATTGGTTATACTGGGTTATACTGGGTTACACACATTGCCATCGCCCACAACCTGTGCTACACCACCCTGCTGCCCCCTGGGGGGGTACAGACCCACGGGTATACTGGTTATACTGGTTTATACTGGTTATACTGGGATGGATTGGTTATACTGGGTTATACTGGGTTATACTGGGTTATACTGGGAGGGGGATTGGGAGGAGCTGGGAGGAGGACTGGGGGGTCACTGGGACATACTGGTGTATACTGGGATGGACTGGGGGGTCACTGGGGGGTCACTGGGATGGACTGGTGTATACTGGGATGGATTGGGGGGTTACTGGGATGGCCTGGGGGGTCACTGGGACATACTGGTGTATACTGGGACATACTGGTGTATACTGGGATGGACTGGGGGGGTCACTGGGACATACTGGTATATACTGGGATGGACTGGGGGGTCACTGGGAGGGACTGGGATGGACTGGGGAGGGTCACTGGGACATCCTGGTGTATACTGGGATGGACTGGGGGGTCACTGGGATGGACTGGGGGGTCACTGGGATGGACTGGGGGGTTACTGGGACATACTGGTGTATACTGGGATGAACTGGGGGGGGTCACTGGGACATACTGGTATATACTGGGACATACTGGTGTATACTGGGATGAACTGGGGGGGGTCACTGGGATGGACTGGGATGGACTGGGGAGGTCACTGGGACATACTGGGTTATACTGGGATGAACTGGGGAGGGTCACTGGGACATACTGGTATATACTGGGACATACTGGTGTATACTGGGACATACTGGTGTATACTGGGATGAACTGGGGAGGGTCACTGGGACATACTGGTATATACTGGGACATACTGGTGTATACTGGGACATACTGGTGTATACTGGGATGAACTGGGGAGGGTCACTGGGACATACTGGTGTATACTGGGATGGACTGGGGGGTCACTGGGATGGACTGGGTTGTACTGGGATGGACTGGGAGGTCACTGGGATGGACTGGAGGTTCACTGGGAGGGACTGGGGGGTCACTGGTGTATACTGGGCTGAACTGGGTTATACTGGGCTGAACTGGGTTATACTGGGCTGAACTGGGATCTCACCATGCCCCTTTTGTCCCCCCCATTCCAGTTTGGACCCCTCCCAGTTCATCCGGACCCCCACGGGGCAGCTCTTCGTGACCCCCGCGGTGAGGGGGGGGATCCTGCCCAGGGTGCTGAGGGGGCTGCTGGAGGCCAGGAGCAGGTATGGTATGGGGGATTTATAGGTTTCAGCGGGGAGGAAAGAGCAGTGGAAGAAAAACACCCTAAAGAGTAGCCAGTGGGAATTATCGGGTTTTGCAGCCAAGAAAAACAAGGACAGAGATGAGGGAATCGGTTTCCAATTAATAATGATTTGATGGGTGTACGAATCATTCCTGGCCGTTTACAGTTGCCGCGCCGCTCGCCTCGCACCGGCCCCGCCCCCTGGCTCGCGCCGGCCCCGCCCCCGGCTAGCACCGGCCCCGCCCCCGGCTCGCACCGGCCCCGGCCCCCGGCTCGCACCAGCCCCGCCCCCCGGCTCGCACCAGCCCCGCCCCCCGGCTCGCGCCGCCTCTGCCGGCGCCCTCAAGTCACGCGCCCGCCTGAGGGGCCAAGCACCATTCTGTCCCCTCCCATGAGGGACAGCCCCATGAGTGGGCAGTGAGGATGACGAGGGGCGGGACAGCCCCATGAGTGGGCAGTGAGGATGACGAGGGGCGGGACAGCCCCATGAGTGGGCAGTGAGGATGACGAGGGGCGGGACAGCCCCATGAGTGGGCAGTGAGGATGACGAGGGGCGGGACAGCCTCAGGTGTGCCCAGTGAGGATGACGAGGGGCGGGACAGCCTCAGGTGTGGGCAGTGAGGATGACGAGGGGCGGGACAGCCCCATGAGTGGGCAGTGAGGATGACGAGGGGCGGGACAGCCCCATGAGTGGGCAGTGAGGATGACGAGGGGCGGGACAGCCTCATGAGTGGGCAGTGAGGATGACGAGGGGCGGGACAGCCTCAGGTGTGCCCAGTGAGGATGACGAGGGGCGGGACAGCCTCAGGTGTGCCCAGTGAGGATGACGAGGGGTGGGCCCTGCTGGGCGGTTATCTGGGGCTTTTGGAGAGGGTGCTTCTTTCGGTGGGGATTTTCTGCAGAGGAGCAGTCGATTCCAAGGAGTCTCTCCAGCGGTGACAGTGGGGGCGTCTCACCGGGGCTGGGCCAAGCACCTGAGGTACCTGGATCATCGCTCAAGGAAGGGGCCGAGGGATGAGCCGTGTGCCGGGGAGCAGCGCAGGACAACAGGTAGGGGGGTGTGGGGGTGCAGGGAAGATGCAGCTCGGACTGGAGGAAGAGCTTGGAGGTTTCTTTTCTGTGTGTGCAAGTGCACATCCACCCCCGGGTCAGAGAGTCAGAGGTGTTTCTTGCACACCAGACACCACAGCCCCAGGTACCAGGAGCCTGCAGATGCTCTGCATTGCAATCCACAGCCTCCCTCAATCCTGCATGGGAAAGCAAAGGGATTTTTCCTCCTTAGGGAGGAAAACACACAACAGCAAGTGCTGTCCCAGGTGAGCTGGCCCTCAATTAGGAGTTTAAAACACCTTCTGCATGGTTACAAAGTGCCACAAGGGGTTTGATTTTGTACTCCATCGGTGGTTTCAGAGCCAAAGTGCTCAGCAATGCCATCCCAGTTGTTTGGAGGCGCTGCTGTGGAATTGGGCTAGGGACGCTGCTGGGGCTGCGGGTGCCATGGCCACCGTCAGGTTAAAGCGTGGCAGTGGGCTCTGGAGGGGCTGCTGGAAGCTGCAGCCCGGGGTCCCAAGGCTGTGGGTGCACAGCTGGAATGTTAGGCTCTGGTCTTGTGTTTTGGAATGCTTTTTTTGGAGGGAAGGGAAAGGTGCTGCTGGGGCAGGACAGGACAGAAGGAAAGGGTGGTGCTGGGGTGGTCCAAGCTTTTTATTTTCAAGGAAGCTCCAAACTGGGTGGCAATCAGCTCCTGAAGTGTCTGTGTTGGGGGTTTTCCAAATGGTTGGTTACCCAGCGCCCTTGACATGAGTGTCCTGTGTTTCCACCCACCCCTTTAGACTCCCTTTTGGGAGACAGACAAACCCAGCAAGCATCAAGGGTGGGAGTGAAGGACAGGGAACGGCAGCTCTTGGCTAACGCTGTCCCCACTGTCCCCACAGGCCCGGTTCCCAGCAGACTGCCATTTCCGGGAGCGCTTCCAGGAGAACAGCTACAACACCTACGCCTCAGCCGTGCACCGCAGCCCTGGCCAGCCCCTGCCCTGAGTAGGACAGGGAGCCCCAAGCCTCCTGATCCCTGCTCCCTGGGCAAGTGTACCCTCCTACCCTTGGACAGGCTGGTAGGAGCAGTGCTGCTGCAGAAGCAATGAGGGGGGGGGGGTCGGGTCTGCTCTGTGTTGTGACTTTGAGGGAGGCAGAACTTCTGGGATGGCCCAGAAAGAAGGCTCCAGCTTTGCAGCTCTGAGTGTGCCATAAATCATCCTGTCAGCCACTCCTGTTTCCAGTGGATAAATCCCAGTGGATTTGTCCTCTTGGCTTCAACCACTGGGGCACTAATTGCTGGACTCTTAAGCAGACTTCTCTACTTCTTTTGCGTAAAAGCTCTTGGTCTTGTCTTTACATCTTGCTGTATCCAGAGGGAAAACCTGCTGGGAAAATGAACAGCGACGGGGGCTCTCCTGCCTCTCTTTTTGGGGAGCTGAGGGCAGCGGGCCATGCTAGGGAAGGGGCTCTGCATTTGGGGACGTGGGAAGGTCTGGCTGCTGGCAGCAAGCAAGGGGGTGGGGCTGGCTGGGGGGCCTGTGTGTGGGACCAGTGGCCTGTCTGGGGGACAGAATCCTGGAGCAGGCAGAGCAGCACTGGGATGAGCTGAGTGGTGGGTGGAGTCCCGAGAGCCAGGATGCAAGAGGATAACACAGGTCTGTGAAGTTCTCTGCCCCAGGACACCAGCGTGGTGCCTCTGAGCTCTTTGTCAGCAGGGCTAAAAAGGGCACAATTACTCCCTGTGGACCGATAGCCCAAAGTTGTCTTTCTTCTCTCTCATTCCCATTCTGACTCCTCTTTTCCTGCAGTCTTGCCTGTGGCTTAGGCAGAGCACGAGGGGGTCGCTGGAACCTCAGCTCACGCTACGATGGAAGCAGCACTGGAAAAACCTCAGAGGCTCCCGTGAGGCCCGGACAGCATGTTTGCTCTGCAGAGCTGGTGTTGGAGCCCAGCCGGGAGCCTTCAGGCTGTGCTGCCCAGGCTGCAGTGATGGGGTGCTCCCCTGGGAGTAACCCCAAACTGAGTTGAGCAGCCGAGGGGTAGCCGTGCCTTAGTGTGAGGAGCTGCACGTTGTAAGGGGTTGGGAGGCATGCTGGGATTTTTGGGGGCTTTTTCTTGCTTTTCTCCGTTTTGACCAGTGTGGTGCTGGGGAAAAAAAGCTAGAAAGAAAACCAGTTGAAGGGAACTGTCACCTTCAGAGGAGGCGCAAATCCTCCTGGAGCTGAGGAAGGGGATGAGGGGAGTCCAGCATAGTGCAGTGAGCTGCCACTGCCACCAAGGCCCTTCTTTTGGAGGCATTTGTTGACTTTCTGAAATAAAAAAAAGCCTCCCTATCATCTTGTTTGCAACCCTACAGCCACCCCTGCGGGTATGTGTCATGTTCCAGACCCCCAGAGGGATTTGTGTATGTCCTGTGCTGGTGGATGCAGGACATTCTTTAGCAGAAGGGAGAGGATTTGGGGAGGAGCTGTCAAGCTTGGGTGCGTCAGAAAACCCCCTTTGCCCCCCACCTTTGTGCACCCCCAGATATCCTTTGTCCTCTCTTTTCTCCACCCCTTTCCTCCTCTCCTCTTCTCGACCCCTGTTTTCACTCTGCCTTGAACTCCCCATCTTGTACCGAAAAATACAGAGAGCCACACAAAAGTTGGCGGCGCCCTGACCGGAAGTCCTCCAGCCTACAACCAAGATGGCGACGCCCTACCAGAAGTCCTCCAGCCTACAAATAAGATGGCGACGCCCTACCGGAAGTCCTCCAGCCTACAAATAAGATGGCGGCGCCGTGACCGAAAGCAGCTCTGCTTTGGGCTTGGGGGGTTATTTCTCTTGGCTTTTAAGGCAGAGGCTTCTTTGCCACGTCTCTCTTGCTGCTTGCAATTCTTTCTTTGGCTGCTAGTGAATACATTTGAGAAGCTGTGGGGTTCTAGGATTCACTTGTTCTAAATATGGTGATTCTCTTAGTGAGCAATTGGACTCGTTCTCCAGTGCGGAGTGCAGAAGGATTTTTCTGTCAACTAATTGTTTCCTAATTTCTTTTCAAGCTCTCCTACGAACCTTGGACCGGTGGGCTTCGCCGCACTTGCCGTGGGGGCTGGAGTGAGAAGCAGCTGGAGGTGTTTGCTCTCTGCTCGGTCCCCGCCTTGCCCTCAGTTGCCTGGCCCTGCAGGTAAGCACAGCTCACCTTGGCTTTTCCGGGGCCCTTGCTGAAGGGTTTCCAAGTGTGGCCCTGAGAATTTCTGCAGGTGGAATGGATGGCTGTTTCAGAGCACTTGTCACTGGGCCGCCTGTGTTTTAACACTTGCCAGGGCAGGAGAATTGCAGCAGAAGAAGGGTAATTATTCATCTGAAGTTGTAAGCGAGTGCAGGAGAAATGCTAGGAAGACACCTGGATATGTAGTTAGGTATTTGAGTACCTTTGGCTGGTAGAAACACTCCATGGATGAGACAGAAAGGGCTGGTGCTGGAGCATGTTTAAGAAGCCAGCACAGGGAGCTTCAGTCTTCTAAAATTAGACAAAGCAGTGAGGGATGATGATGGAGTAGAACATGCTGGTGTTTTCAGCTTTGGGACTTGACTTGCTCATGGGAACAATCTGAATGAGGGAGGATGTTCTTGCTGAGAATTCCCCCTGGTAGATCTTCCCCATCTAGGATTGTATCACGGACAGTGTTCCCAATAGGCTGGAGATAAAGTTGTGAATTAGAGAGGAAGCGATGCACAACAAATGCAGGGAGAAAAGGTGGAATCGTGATGGAATTCTGGAGTGGTTCGGGTTGGAAGGGACCTTAAAGTTCATCCAGCCCCACTCCCTGAGCAGGGACACTTTCCCCTAGGCCAGGTTGCCCCTGGTCGCAGATGGCTATGGAAGTGCTGGAGGTGTTTAGGGAATGCTGATAGTTTTTCCCCCACCTCTGGCCATCGGGTCGTTAAAAAGACTGATTCACCTCTTCCCACAGGGAAAAACGCTAGAGCAGAGGGAGGGAAGGAGCGGGGAGTACTGCAGCCCCCAGCAGCTCGGTCAGTGCTGGCTGGACTCGGGGCTGGGAAAGGTCCCTCAGTGTGAGGGCAGGGGAGAGCCCAGGGTGGCCCTGGCAGCACTGGGACTGGGAACAAGTCCAGTGGGCAAAAGAATGGACCCTGGAGAGCTGGGTAAACAGCTGGAGGAGTTTCAAGGAGAAGCAGGAAACTGGACAAGTTGCAGCAGCTCCTTCTGTGTGTGTTTAGAACCACCTCTAGTGCAGCCACGAGTGAGGTGGAAAATGAACCTCAGGAGGCTGGGAATGAGTCCCACAAACTGCTTACAGTGGGATTGAGTCTTCCCAAGAGCCTGAAAAGCTTTACTTTAGTTCGGCTTTATAAACTGCAAACTGAAGTGATTGTCGAGGTGATGGCCCTTGCTGTCCTGTGTCTTTGGTGAGGTGTTGACTCAGTACCTTTATTGGAGCTGATGTGGATGAACGGGTGCTCCTAATTTGCCTTTAAGGTCCTGGTTTCTTCCATTCTTCTACCAGCTTCTCCATCCAGGAGATGGAATTCCAGTGCTACAGTATAGATAACTCGTTGTGCTCCCAAAAGGAGCCTTTCTGCCTTCGGGACAAGTTGTGGTGCCACTGGAGCTGCTGGGAGAAGCAGAGGGTTGGCAGTGACAGGCCTGGAATGCTGTTGCTGTGGCACAGATGCTGCTCCCTGGCAGGTTCTTGGGTTGGATTCCTTGGCTGCCACTTGGCATGGCTTGGAAGGGCCTCAGTTGTGTAGGGAACAAAACGTGGGATAGGGAAGCAAAGCAGGGGAGGCTCTGGTTTCAGAGAGAATCATTGAATTTTCTCTTTCTGCAGGGACATTGACCTGGTCCAGCTGTGGCAAGAAGAACAAGTGGGCCATGAAAGTTTGGAGCAGTCTGGAAGGTTCCTCATGCCCAAAAGATCCTGGCAAGTGCAGCACTGGAAGAGCACGGAATAATGAAAAGTGCCTCAGTTCTCCTGAAGCTCAACTTTGTAAAATATTCATGAAGATAAAATTCTAGTGTAACGAGCTGTTGGGTCCCAAATACTCTTGGAGGGAGAGGCAGAAACTCCCACTGCTGCTGGGGCTGAACTGCTTGCAGTGAGCAGGTAGGACTTGGCCCTGATGCCTGAGTGCTTTCCAGTCCCCCAGGATGGATCCCAACTGGCAGCCCCTGGCTCCATAACTTGAGGAGAGGGTGTTCCTACAAGCCCAGCTGCTGTGTTGGGGGTCCTGTGTGCACCTCTTGCCCTGGCCTGCTGTGAATGTATTTTTGTTGCAGCTCAGTAATGTCCCAATAAGGTGGTGATTGTGTGATTTTGGTGTCAGTTCCTCTCCATTCCCCTCCCCTCTTCCCGTTTCCCGGCGGCTGCATCACTGACTTGTGCTTAAATAAACTCTTTCCCTGCAGCAGTTCTGTGCCGCTCTCAGAGAGGGTGGATTTGAGGTCCCTGAGCAAAGGGCAAAGGGATCTATCCGAGCCTGGCTCGTGCTCCCCCCTGCATTCCTGCAGCGTCCCGTGTTTGCAGTTGCCATCACTGCTGGATATACAGCCTGTTCCTGAACAAACCCCTTACCTTTTCTCTTTCCATATCTCTCCTCCCACCTCCCCTCTTGTGATGCTCCAGGTACCAAGGCCCCTGTTTTTGAGGGGCATCCCTGCTCTGCTGCCCTCCCACCCCATTCTTTATAAATCAAGGGCCAGGATCCCCAAGAACAGAGAGGGCTGCAGGGAATCAGTGGCAATGCCTGCCTGTGTCTCCCTGTGTTCCCTGCAGTTCTCCTGCCTGTTGTGCCCTGGGCTGGAGAGCCCTGCCTGGCGTGTTTCTTGGAGGAGAGCAATGTTATTCCATTTGTCCCAAAGGTGTGTTGGTGGGCACTCGTTTTCTGACAGGCAGTGCCCTTTTCCTGTTGCCTTTCCCAAGTTTTCCCAAGTGCTGCTCAGCATGGGCTTTGGTTTGCTGAGACAGTGATTGCCTGGAGGAAGGGGATCCTTGGCCTCTGTTGCCCACCTCGGGTGAGTGGGACAGAATTGGCGTGAGGTCACTCCTGAGCCTCCTGTTTTCCAGTCTAAACAACCCTAGCTCCCTCAGCCTCTCCTCATAGGACTTGTGCTTGTGTCCCTTCACTAGCCTCGTTGCTCTTCTCTGGCCCTGCTCCAGCACCTCAATGTCCTTCCTTAAATTAGGGGCCCAGAACTGAACACAATACTCAAGGTGTGGCCTCACCATTGCTGAGTACAGGGGAAGGATCACTTCCCTGCTCCTGCTGCCACACTGTTCTTGACGCAGGCCAGGATGCCATTGGCCTTCTTGGCCCCCTGGGCACACTCTGGCTCATGTTCAGCCTCCTGTCAATCAGCACCCCCACATCCTTTTCTGCCTGACTGCTCTCCAGCCACTCTCTCCCCAGCCTGTAGCGCTGCAGGGGTTGTTGTGGCCAAAGTGCAGGACTCGGCCCTTGGCCTTGTTGAACCTCATCCCACTGGAATCAGCCCAAGTCTCCAGTCTATCCAGGTCCCTCTACAGAGCCTTCCTACCCTCCAGCAGATTGACGCTCCCTTCCAATTTAGTTTGTTCTGCAAATTTGCTAACGACGGACCCAATCCCCTCATCTAAATCACTCATAAAGATGTTAAACAGGACTGGGCCTTGCACTGATCCCTGGGGGACACCACTGTTGACCAGCCGCCAGCTGGATGCAGTCCCATGCACCAATAGTCTCTGGGCCCAGCCCTCCAGCCAGCTCTTAAACCAGTAGAGAGTGCACCTGTCCAAGCCGTGGGCTGCCAGCTTTCCCAGGAGTATATTACGGGAGACAGCGTGAAAGGCTTTGCTGAAGTCCAGATAGACACATCTACAGCCTTGCCCTCGTCCGCCAGGTAGGTCAGCTGATCATAAAAGGAGATCAGGTTGATCAGAGAGCATGTTGCGGCGCTCTGTATTAAATCTTGGCTTAATGTTAAACCTGTGAGCGAGGTGAGGGGGGGCGTCTGAGCAGGGCCAGAGGCAGTTCCGAAGAGGGCTGCCCTGGGGGTGCCTTCCACCGTGGGGTCGCAGCCACGCGACCCGACCACTGTGGTGCTGGGAAGAAAAGGCTGGAAAAGAAAGACTGGGAGTGGCTTCCCGATTCGCTTTACAGACATTTGCCACCTTCAGAAGAGGCACTAATCCCCACGTAGCTGACCAAGGGCTGCGGGGAGTGCAGCAGGGTGCAGCGAGCTGTGGCGGGGCTGTGACTCAGGGGAGGGTGTGTGTAGTCCCTCAAAACCCACACCCAACCCCATCCCAAAAGAACCCCCGAACCCTAAGCGAAGCAACACGAGCCAGCGTAGGTCCCGTGCCCCGCCTGAGAACAGCCCCTTGCTCCTGTTATGTCCGGCAGCTTCCCCCGGCTGGCACAGGCACCTTTCCTCTGCTTGTGCGGCCGCCTGTGTTTCCATGCAGCCTTCTGTCCTCTCCCATGCGAGACAGCCTCAGATGTGGGCAGTGAGGATGAGGAGGGGTGGACCCTGTGGGGTGGTTATCCGGGCCACTTTTTGTAGGGAGCTTCTGCAGGGGAGCAGTCCATCCCAGGGAGTCTCTCTCGCCAGGGCAAGCACCTGAGGTACCTGGGTCATGGCTCAAGGAAGGGGCCGAGGGATGAGCCGTGTTGCGGGGAGCAGCACAGGACAACAGGTAGGGGAGTGTGGGGGTGCAGGAAAGATACAGCTTCGACTGGAGGAAGAGCTTGGAAGAGCTTTTCTTGATATGAATATGCAAAGCAGGGAGTTAGGTGAATTATAAGCACTCTCGGTGCTCGGGCATGTTAGTCATGACTTAGGGGAGGGACTAGCTTTCCTGAGCACCAAAAGTTCCAATTAATTGCTTCTCTCAGGAGCAGTCGGGAGAAGTGTCTACTGTGGGGCTGGGCTACTAAGAAAGGCACCTGAAACTGCTGTGGGAAGCTTACTGCTTTAATCAGACTGTAGTTTCCACTGATAGTTTTGCTTCTAAAACTAGGGAGTTTTGTTTTCTCTGCGCACAAACCCTGCCGGTACTTGTTAAACTCACTCTCTAAGTTATGCATTGCTGGATAAACCCTTGCCTCTTTCCCTTTTCGTAGAGGAACGATTAGTCTTACCTCGGAAGCAAGAGAATGTTCTGGTGTGTGTGCTTTTGTCACTGTTTCCCCCAGCTCATCTTCGAGCTTTACTCGGTTCTGCGTGTAATTTTTTTGGCACTGTGAGAGCGCCACAACTTGCCCTAATATTGGCCTGTTTCATTCTCTGTGCAAAGGGACATATTTTAGCAAGTGTGATGTTGCCCGGTGCCACCTGCAGAGCTCTCTGGCTGCCTGAGCCCTCTTTTCCTGTTGCTTTTCTTTTGTGGCTGTAATTGGCAGCTGGATATCTTAAGAAGAGCTGTTAAGTTCCTTGCCTGTGTAAATGTGCTGGTAATACCACGGAGGGAAATGCTTGAAGGAGTAGCCATTAACGGCTATAGGTAGAAATTCTGAAGGAAGAATAACCATAAGAGGAAGCAAATAGCAAGTGTCCAAGTACTTGGCTGTTTTGAAGGCATCAAAGTTTTTTTGCCCCGTGTTGTTTGGCACAGTGTTGTGAGCGGATGGTTTTGGGGAACAGATTTGGAGGAAAATCAGTATTGGTTGTATGAGGCCAAAAGTGTCCCTCTGTGTGTCTTCTGCTGCAGGAATCCCATCAGTGGAACTGCCGTTCCCACTCTTGGCATTGCCGTGGCTGTGCTGCTCTACTCAGATCTGATTGGTGGGTCAGGGGTGCTGGACGGCTTTGTGAGGATGGCGAAGTGGGGGTGCCCATCCTTAGGGTTACACTGTGGGTCAGGAGCATTTTGTGGTTTTGCTGTTGCAAGATGGAAGAGTGTGTGCTTTTTAAATACAAGGACAGCCAAAAGCTAGGAGAGATCCCAAGCAGGTTTGGTGGCACAACAGCAGTTTTTAAAAGTCTTAGCCCTTAGAGAAATGGCCAGGGAAAATGGTCCCTTGTTTACGAGGAGAGGGGGTTTCCTGTACTAACTGACCAGAATACTCACCTTGGGATGTGCAGGGTGAGGAAATCTTGGTTCTGTGTAGGCTTGAGAAAACGTGGATAGGTACCCGTGTGTAGATGCACAGATGTAGGAAAAAAATTTGTGACTTTCAAGCTGCCAGGGAGTCAAAATATTGTGGGATTGTCTGAAAAAGGCAAAAGCTCTGTCGATCTCTACTGACACCTGTACCAATAGAGATGGAAAATACTTTTCCTCCTCTCAGCTGAAAACCTCACAAACCTCAGCAAAAGTTTAAGAAGGACAGCATTTTGCACAAGAGATAATCAGGTTTTTTTTGAGGTAAAATCTAGGTAACCTAGCGATGGAATGAATATTTTGGGCCTAAAATCAGAGGTAACCTATAAGGGACTGTATATTTTGTGTGTAATAGCTCAGATAGGTGTTCGGGGTTACCTGGATGAGGAAGAAGAGTGTAGAAGTTGGAAGGAAGCAATGTCTGGCAAAACAGGGCAATCAGCATCAGACAAACGGACTGTTTTTTAGACTGTGAGCTCTCTCTCTTGCTAGGGGAGAGCAGGTTTCTCTGATTGGCCAAAGTCCAGTTAGAGGCAGTTAGTTTTCCCAATTAAGAACTTAGTAGTCATCTAAAGTTGCAAGTATCCCCCTATTATGTGTATCAATCTTAAATCCTATCCAATGCCCTGTCCAAGTTTATATATACCTATCCTCTTTTTAGCGAACCTTATCTGCCTCCAAAAATCCTCCATTTTGTAAAATAAATTTACATCAGCCTTAGCACCCACAGTTGGTGTCTCTGTGTGATTTGACCCTTGAGCTCATCCGATACACCACCGGGCACAATGAGAGAAATTGCAGCTCAGCTGTGAACCCCCGCTGGTCTGAGTGATCCAGAAACCCCAAATTGTGATAGTCTTTTCCATAGGAAGGAAAGCATGTAGCCATGTGATTGAAGGTGTAGATGACAGGCTGCCCAGGGGAGGTAAAGGACAGCAAGACTTGTCTGTCCTGACCCTTTCTGTACAAATGGGTAAAAGAGGCCACGGGCACAAGTGTAGAGAAGAGCCAGGTGAACACTAACGAGCAAGATGAGCGTGGACTCTTGGACAGAAGTAGATGTTCCTTTTCTCGTGAGCTACAAACATGCCTGGCATTTTGTGACAAAGTCGGGTGGTCTCGGGCTGCCCTTGTGAGTAATGCCAAAGTATTACAGGAATCAGCGATGGAGCATGTGCCTTTTCTATTTGCAGATGCTGCCCAGGTCACCTTTGGAAAGAGAGGAGAATTCGAGGTGAGTCAGGGCAGTGGCAGGAGGAGCAGGGGTGAACTGAGCTTTCCAAAATGCCACGTAACTTTGTCCGTCGCTCACCCGGGTATCCCGTGCGATGCCAGACGCAGCCTCCGGCATCGGCAGAGGTGGCAGGACTCCGTCTGGAGCCGGCGAGCCGAGGGCCTAGGTGCAGCTGGGGGAGTGTGAGTATGGGAATTGTTGGGGTTCGGCTGAGCTGCTGCAAAGCTCCTGAAGCGATTGTGGTTTTGTTTCTTGTAGCTGAAAAGGAGAATAAGGCAGCATCTGCAGGAAACGCTGAGGTAGCCGAGACAACCTTCCTTTGTGTTGAAGAAGGATTTGCACCCCCAGCTGTCAAAAAGATAAGTGGAGGGCTGTGACCTGGAGATGGGAGGAGAGCAGGGTACTGGGTTGGGAATTTCTGGGATAGATTTAGAAATTGGCATAAGGAGAGAGGGATGTCCAGTAACAGGCCCCTAGTCCACAACAGGGGAGTGGCTTACTTTGGAGCACGACGCCGGGCCGTGCAGGGCAGAGCAGTTCCGGTTTGTGTCGCACAGTTTGTCTGGTCCGTCTCTTGGGTTCCTCGGATCAGCCGTCTCTGCGTTTTGCTCCGAAGGGGCTTAAGGGAAGTGTGAGGTGTCACCCCCGAGGTCTGGAACGTCTCCTCGGCATGGTGCCGATATCGTACGCTCCTTGACTTGCAATCTTGCATCGGAATCGCATCTTGGAATTTTACAGTCAGGTGTCCTCTCTGGCCACGTTTCAAGCTGTGTCGTCAGCCATCTTCCCAGTCTTACATCCCGAACGTAGCGTTCTCACGCGTCCCTCTTTGCAGTTATGACAGGCCCTTCTTGTCCAAGGTAGTTCTCTTTGAGCCTTTCTAGAGGTTGCTGTAGGGCATTTTTAGCTCAGAGGCACAGTTGCGTAGGTCATGTCTCTCAACAGCATCTCGGTTCTCCGAGTTCTGCTTCTCACCGAGAGCTTTCTCTCATCATCACGCTGCACGTTTGTAACGTTACGTGTCAGGTGTTCGTGCGCTCGACCGAAGCTGCTCCGCTCTGATGTTAGACAAAAGGTTGGGCGGTTGCAGGTGTGTGATTTCATAAAAGTTGCAGGTAATCCAACCTTAGAGGCCGAGGGTAAGCCTTTTCTTCCCTAAGAGGAAAGGGGCTTTGTTCGCTTGTAGGAGTCCCGTGCTGAAATTGCCAGTCTGACTGCCAAAACTTAATACAAACAAAGATTGCTCCGAGACAAAGGTTCCATCACAGAAAGCTGCTGCTGTCCATGCAGTATCCAGGCAGGCCTACAACCTGGCCTACTTACCCTGTGGGTAAGCACTGTCTTTCCCGGGAGAATTGGCTGTCGTTCACTCATAGTAATCCTACACCGAAATTGCCAGTCTGACCCCAAAGTTGAATATGGACGAAGATACCTCCAAAACAAGAGGTGCAAGGACAGAAAGCTCCTGATGCCCAGGGAGTGTCCACGCTGGGCCACCAACTGCACCAAGGACCCCGTCGGTAAACACTTTCTTTCCTGGGGGAAAAGGCTGTTGTTCGCATGCAGGAGTCCTGTGCTGAATTGGCCAGTCTGACTGCAAAATTGAATACAAACAAAATTCATCCCAAACAGAAGGGTTCAGGACAGAAACCTACTGCTGCCAATGGATTGCCCAGGCTGGCCCACCAGCTGCACCCGAGAGCCCGAGGGTAAGCACTCGCTTTCCCGGGAGAAGGGACTGTTGTTCGCTTGCAGGAATCCTACACTGAAATTACCAGTCAGTCTTCAAAATTGAATACAGACAAAGATTGCTCAAGGAAAGAAGGTGGCTGGACAGAAAGCTCCTGCTGCCAATGGAGTGTGGAGGCTGGCCTACAACCTGGACCTTTGACCCCGAGCGTAAGCACTTTCATTCCCAGGAGAAAGGGCTGTTGTTCGCTCCGAGATAACCCGTGTTGAAAGTGCCAGTCTGAGTCCAAAATTGAACACGGACGAAGATTGTTCCCAGATAAAAGGTGCCAATAGAGAAATCTCTCCGTGCCCATGGAGTGCCCAGGCTGGTCCACCAAATACTCATAACAGCCAAAGGCTACAGGCTTTCTTTCCTGGGAGAAAGGGCTGTTGTTCTCCTGCAAAAGTCCAGCAGTGAAACTGCCAGTCTGACTGCCAAAATTGAATACAAACAAAGGATCTTCCCAAGCTGAAAGTGGCTGGGCAGAACACTCCTGCTATCCACGGAGGGCCCAGGCTGGCCTACAAACCGGACCCTTGGAAACGACAGTAAGCACTTTCTTTCCTGGGAGAAGGGCCTTTCGTTCGCTCGAAGGAATCCTGTGCTAAAATTGCCAGTGTGACTCTAAAATTCAAGATGAGCAAAGATTCCTCCTAGACAAGAGGTGTAATGAGAGAAAGATCCTGCTGCCTGTGGATTGCCCAGGCTGGCCTTCAAACTGAACTCGAAATTCTGAGGGTAAGCACGCCCTTTCCCGGGAGAAAGGACTGTCGTTTGCTTCCAAGAGCGCTACGCTGAAATTGCAAACCTGAATGACAAAATTTAATACTAACAAAGGTTTCTCCCAGAGAGAAAGCGATTGGGGCAAAAGCTCCTGCTGCCTGTGGAGTGCCCAGAAGGGCCTAAAACCCAGGCCTTGACCCCGAGAGTGAGCACTTTCCCGGGATAAAGGACTGTCCTTTGCTCGCAGGAGTCCTTTGCTGAAATAGCAAGTGTGACTAATGAACTTAAAAAGAGATGTAGATTTCTCCGAGGGAGAAGGTGGCAAGACAGAAAGGTTCTGCTGCCAATGGAGGGCCCAGGCTGGCCCACTAACTGCACCTGAGAGCCCAAGGGTAAGCACTTTCTTTCCTGGGGGAAAGGGCTTTTTTCACTTTAAAAAATCCTGCGCTCACATTGCCAGTCTGACTTAAAAATTCATTACAAACAAAGATTCGTCCCAGAAAAAAGGTGCAAGGACAGAAAGCTGCTGCCCATGGAATGCCCAGGCTGGCCAAACAAGTGTACCTGAGGCTCCGAGGGTAAGCAGTATTTTTCCCCTGGAGAAAGAGCTGTCGTCCGCTTGCAGGAATCCTGCGCCAAAATTACCAGTCTGAATGCCAAAATTAAATATGGAGAAAGATTCCTGCCAGGCAAGAGGTGCCATCAGAGAAAGCTCCTGCTTCCAATGGAGTGCCCAGGCTTGCCCACAACCCGGACATTTTACCCTGAGGGTAAGCGTTTTGTTTTCTGGGATAAAGGGCTGTTGTTCACTTGCAGGAATTCTGTGATGAAATTTCCAGTCTGACTCCAAAATCGAATACGGACAAAGATCGCTCTCAGACTGAAGGTGGCTGGACAGATTGCTCCTGCTGCCCATAGAGTTCCAAGGCTGGCCCACCAATTGTACCCGATATCTCAAGGGTTGGCACTCGCCTTCCTGGGAGAAAGGGCTTTTGTGCACTTGCAGATGTCCTGCTCTGAAATTGCCGGTCTGATTCCAATATAAAGTACGAATGAAGATTCCTCCCAGACAAGATGTGCCAACACACAAAGCTCTCTCCTTTGGTGGGCTCAGCCTTTCCCACTAACTACTCCTAACAGCCCAGTTCTGTGGGAAAGGGCTGTCGTTTGGTTTTCAGAGAGTAGTGCCGATCATAACAGTATGACCGTCTAAGGCGTACACGTATCAACATACTCTCCATACAGAAGAGGCAAGGACAAAAATGTGTGGCTGCCCCATGCACTGTCACGGGTCTCCCTTCACTTGCATTAGAGTACTTGTGGCTACTAGCTGCCTTTCATGCGGAAATGGTCTGCGATTTGCTCGCAGGAGCCCCGTGCCGATATTGTCAGTCTGCCATCCAACATTGAATATGGACTAAGAATCCTCCCAGAGAAAGGGTGTCACCGCAGCAAGTTCTTGCTGTCCATGGAAGGGTAGGCTGGTCTATCAATTGCACCTTAGATCCCAAGGTTAAGGGCTTTCTTTTCTGGGGTAAAGGGTTGTTGTTACCTTGCAGGAACCCTGCACTGCAACTGCCCGTCCAGTTCCAAATGGAACAAGGACCAAGATTCCTCCCAGACAAAAGGTGACAGGATAGAACGTTCTCACTGCCCATGAACTGTCAAGGGTGTCTAATTAACACACTTGAGATCCTGAGGGTAAGGGCTTTTTGTCCTAGGGGAAATAGGATACTATTTGCTTGCAGGAGTCGTGGACTGAGATAGGTGGTTTGACTCGTCAAATTGAATACGGATGAACGTTCCTCTCACACAGAAGGTGCCACTACAGAAAGCTCTTGCTGCCAATGGAGGCACCCACCAGCTGCCGTTGAGAGACAGAAGGTAACGGCTTTTTTACCTGGGGTAACAGTGTCTCATTTGATTGAAGGAGATCTGTACTGGATATCCCAGTCTGAGCTCCCAGAGCAAACATAGTCAACATTCCTCTCAGGCAAAAGGTGCCACCTCAGAAAGCTGTTGCTGCCCATGGAGGGCCAGAGGTATCCCACCACCTGCACCTGAGACCCGTAGGGTATGGGTTTTGTTTTCCTGTAGTTAAGATCTGTTGTTTTTTTGCGGGAGTGCTGCATCGAGATAGCTGCTTAGGTTCCTGAAATTGAACAGGGATGAAGATTTCTCCCAGACAAAAAGTCTAAAGGACAGAGCACTCTTGCCACTCTTGGAATTTACTGGGTCTCTCACCACTTACACCTGAGACCCTGAGGGTACAGGCTTCCTTATTCGGGGAAAGATCTGTTTTTTTCTCGCCGCTGACCGGGACCAAAATTGCAGTACAACCCCCTAAACGGAATATGGACAAAGGTCGCTCTGAAACAAAAGGTCCCAGACCCGGATGATTTTCCTGCACGGGCAAATGCAGGGGTCTCTCACTAACTAGACTTGAGACCTTGAATATAAGACCTTTTTTTGCTGGGAACAGAGGGCTGTCATTTATTGGAAACAGCTGGGCTGTTGACAACTTAAGCCTTGAATTTAATCAGTTACAGCTCTGAGATTGTAAAAGAATGTAAACAGCACCAAGGCAGGAGAGCAGAAAGGGAAGAAAAACTACAGTAAATAATAGGCATCGTTTTGAGCTTCGCCAGCACACAACAGGACCCCGACTGCCAATCAAAAGACTAAGCGCTGCACGCGAAGAGAAACAACCGACCAATTATAGCGCGTATACCCACAGAGGCAAGAAAAGACTATAAAGCTAAGCCTTCCATTCCTAAAGTGCCTGTCGCTTGCCAGCCGACCGAGCATTTCTTTTGTCCTCCGCAGCCGGTCCCTCGCAGGAGTCCTGCGGCAAAGCAGGCAGCGGGACTCGGGAAATTGAAGTCGTACGAAGATTCCCTCCGGATACAAGGTGTCGGGACCGTGAGCTCTCATTTCCCACAGAGCGCTTTGCAACCTACACCTGATAACCAGAGGGTAAGGGCTTTCTTTTTCTGGGGGAACGGCGTTTTGTGCACTAGCAGGAGTCCCACCCCAAACTCAGATGTTCAATTTAGACACCGGAATGCTTCTGAGGATTCCTCCCAGGCAAACGGTGCGAGGGCAGAAAGTTGTCGCCGCTCCCAGAGAGTCACACCGCCCGCCTTTGTGACTGAAGCAAAACGAGGCTCTAGAACTGTAAATCGAAGCATCTTATTGCAAAATCCACTGTTCTCTTCCCCCCCCCGCTTTCTCTACCTCACTCAAAAAAGATTTTGTTCCGTACAAATTCTGCAGACCTAGAAACCAACAGGTACATTGCACAAAGAGCCCAGAGGTAATAAATTATAGCCAAACAGGCTAAGGTAGATATTTGAATAGGTAAAATAGGCCCGAAGCCAAGGCTTTTTCCAAGCTCCAACGGATAGAACATGAAACAATGGAAAGTACGGAAGGTCTCCGGGGTCACCCAAAAATGAGGAATAAATTTGAGACCCTATGATGAAGGCAGGATGTATCACCATGATATTCCTCAGAAGAAAGACCACGCCTCAAACTCCACCCTGACATATAGTAATCCAATAATACAATAACATGGGTACGTATATGAAGATGTTGTAATCGTAATTAGAAACTGTATAAATTGCGTGTTTTTACTCAAACATTTCGGAGCTCTTTTTGCCCAGCCCGAGCCGGAGAGCTGCATGACGTCGCCTAATAAATACCTGCTGTTTAAAGGCATAAAACTCTGTCTCTAAGCAGTTTTTACTGTGTAATTTGCTTAGGAATGGTAAGGTGCTTTTGAAATTTGATGGGGGTTTTCTGGTGTTTGGGGGGTTTTTCGGAGCATTTTGTTGTTTGGGTTTTCCTGAGGGATTCAAAAATAATTTGGTGTTGTGATCTGATCTGGTCCCTATCCCTCCTAGCAGTCTCTATCCACATTTTGCACCAAAAATGTTTTGCGTTTACTCTGGGCCAATTTTCTCTCACCCTCCACAAATCTAACTAGGCAATAATGCTCTATATTTACAGCAGTGCTTCCCTATTCTTGTATCAGTTTAGAAAGAGCAGCAGTCTCACAACGGTTTAAACTAGTTCAGACCGGTTCAAACCGGTTCAGACTTGGTTAGGGTTAGGGTTAGGGTTAGGGTTTAGGGTTAGGGTTAGGGGTTAGGGTTAGGGTTAGGGTTAGGGTAAGGGTTAGGGTTTAGGGTTAGGGTTAGGGTTAGGGTTAGGGTTTAGGGTTAGGGTTTAGGGTTAGGGTTAGGGTTAGGGTTAGGGTTTAGGGTTAGCGTTAGGGTTAGGGTTAGGGTTAGGGTAAGCAGTATTTTTCCCGGGAGAAAGAGCTGTCGTCCGCTTGCAGGGATCCTGCGCCAAAATTACCAGTCTGAATGCCAAAATTAAATATGGAGAGAGATTCCTGCCAGGCAAGAGGTGCCATCAGAGAAAGCTCCTGCTTCCAATGGAGTGCCCAGGCTTGCCCACAACCCGGACATTTTACCCTGAGGGTAAGCGTTTTGTTTTCTGGGATAAAGGGCTGTTGTTCACTTGCAGGAATTCTGTGATGAAATTTCCAGTCTGACTCCAAAATCGAATACGGACAAAGATCGCTCTCAGACTGAAGGTGGCTGGACAGATAGCTCCTGCTGCCCATAGAGTTCCAAGGCTGGCCCACCAATTGTACCCGATATCTCAAGGGTTGGCACTCGCCTTCCTGGGAGAAAGGGCTTTTGTGCACTTGCAGATGTCCTGCTCTGAAATTGCCGGTCTGATTCCAATATAAAGTACGAATGAAGATTCCTCCCAGACAAGATGTGCCAACACACAAAGCTCTCTCCTTTGGTGGGCTCAGCCTTTCCCACTAACTACTCCTAACAGCCCAGTTCTGTGGGAAAGGGCTGTCGTTTGGTTTTCAGAGAGTAGTGCCGATCATAACAGTATGACCGTCTAAGGCGTACACGTATCAACATACTCTCCATACAGAAGAGGCAAGGACAAAAATGTGTGGCTGCCCCATGCACTGTCACGGGTCTCCCTTCACTTGCATTAGAGTACTTGTGGCTACTAGCTGCCTTTCATGCGGAAATGGTCTGCGATTTGCTCGCAGGAGCCCCGTGCCGATATTGTCAGTCTGCCATCCAACATTGAATATGGACTAAGAATCCTCCCAGAGAAAGGGTGTCACCGCAGCAAGTTCTTGCTGTCCATGGAAGGGTAGGCTGGTCTATCAATTGCACCTTAGATCCCAAGGTTAAGGGCTTTCTTTTCTGGGGTAAAGGGTTGTTGTTACCTTGCAGGAACCCTGCACTGCAACTGCCCGTCCAGTTCCAAATGGAACAAGGACCAAGATTCCTCCCAGACAAAAGGTGACAGGATAGAACGTTCTCACTGCCCATGAACTGTCAAGGGTGTCTAATTAACACACTTGAGATCCTGAGGGTAAGGGCTTTTTGTCCTAGGGGAAATAGGATACTATTTGCTTGCAGGAGTCGTGGACTGAGATAGGTGGTTTGACTCGTCAAATTGAATACGGATGAACGTTCCTCTCACACAGAAGGTGCCACTACAGAAAGCTCTTGCTGCCAATGGAGGCACCCACCAGCTGCCGTTGAGAGACAGAAGGTAACGGCTTTTTTACCTGGGGTAACAGTGTCTCATTTGATTGAAGGAGATCTGTACTGGATATCCCAGTCTGAGCTCCCAGAGCAAACATAGTCAACATTCCTCTCAGGCAAAAGGTGCCACCTCAGAAAGCTGTTGCTGCCCATGGAGGGCCAGAGGTATCCCACCACCTGCACCTGAGACCCGTAGGGTATGGGTTTTGTTTTCCTGTAGTTAAGATCTGTTGTTTTTTTGCGGGAGTGCTGCATCGAGATAGCTGCTTAGGTTCCTGAAATTGAACAGGGATGAAGATTTCTCCCAGACAAAAAGTCTAAAGGACAGAGCACTCTTGCCACTCTTGGAATTTACTGGGTCTCTCACCACTTACACCTGAGACCCTGAGGGTACAGGCTTCCTTATTCGGGGAAAGATCTGTTTTTTTCTCGCCGCTGACCGGGACCAAAATTGCAGTACAACCCCCTAAACGGAATATGGACAAAGGTCGCTCTGAAACAAAAGGTCCCAGACCCGGATGATTTTCCTGCACGGGCAAATGCAGGGGTCTCTCACTAACTAGACTTGAGACCTTGAATATAAGACCTTTTTTTGCTGGGAACAGAGGGCTGTCATTTATTGGAAACAGCTGGGCTGTTGACAACTTAAGCCTTGAATTTAATCAGTTACAGCTCTGAGATTGTAAAAGAATGTAAACAGCACCAAGGCAGGAGAGCAGAAAGGGAAGAAAAACTACAGTAAATAATAGGCATCGTTTTGAGCTTCGCCAGAACACAACAGGACCCCGACTGCCAATCAAAAGACTAAGCGCTGCACGCGAAGAGAAACAACCGACCAATTATAGCGCGTATACCCACAGAGGCAAGAAAAGACTATAAAGCTAAGCCTTCCATTCCTAAAGTGCCTGTCGCTTGCCAGCCGACCGAGCATTTCTTTTGTCCTCCGCAGCCGGTCCCTCGCAGGAGTCCTGCGGCAAAGCAGGCAGCGGGACTCGGGAAATTGAAGTCGTACGAAGATTCCCTCCGGATACAAGGTGTCGGGACCGTGAGCTCTCATTTCCCACAGAGCGCTTTGCAACCTACACCTGATAACCAGAGGGTAAGGGCTTTCTTTTTCTGGGGGAACGGCGTTTTGTGCACTAGCAGGAGTCCCACCCCAAACTCAGATGTTCAATTTAGACACCGGAATGCTTCTGAGGATTCCTCCCAGGCAAACGGTGCGAGGGCAGAAAGTTGTCGCCGCTCCCAGAGAGTCACACCGCCCGCCTTTTTGACTGAAGCAAAACGAGGCTCTAGAACTGTAAATCGAAGCATCTTACTGCAAAATCCACTGTTCTCTTCCCCCCCCCCCCGCTTTCTCTACCTCACTCAAAAAAGATTTTGTTCCGTACAAATTCTGCAGACCTAGAAACCAACAGGTACATTGCACAAAGAGCCCAGAGGTAATAAATTATAGCCAAACAGGCTAAGGTAGATATTTGAATAGGTAAAATAGGCCCGAAGCCAAGGCTTTTTCCAAGCTCCAACGGATAGAGCATGAAACAATGGAAAGTACAGAAGGTCTCCGGGGTCACCCAAAAATGAGGAATAAATTTGAGACCCTATGATGAAGGCAGGATGTATCACCATGATATTCCTCAGAAGAAAGACCACGCCTCAAACTCCACCCTGACATATAGTAATCCAATAATACAATAACATGGGTACGTATATGAAGATGTTGTAATCGTAATTAGAAACTGTATAAATTGCGTGTTTTTACTCAAACATTTCGGAGCTCTTTTTGCCCAGCCCGAGCCGGAGAGCTGCATGACGTCGCCTAATAAATATCTGCTGTTTAAAGGCATAAAACTCTGTCTCTAAGCAGTTTTTACTGTGTAATTTGCTTAGGAATGGTAAGGTGCTTTTGAAATTTGATGGGGGTTTTCTGGTGTTTGGGGGGTTTTTCGGAGCATTTTGTTGTTTGGGTTTTCCTGAGGGATTCAAAAATAATTTGGTGTTGTGATCTGATCTGGTCCCTATCCCTCCTAGCAGTCTCTATCCACATTTTGCACCAAAAATGTTTTGCGTTTACTCTGGGCCAATTTTCTCTCACCCTCCACAAATCTAACTAGGCAATAATGCTCTATATTTACAGCAGTGCTTCCCTATTCTTGTATCAGTTTAGAAAGAGCAGCAGTCTCACAACGGTTTAAACTAGTTCAGACCGGTTCAAACCGGTTCAGACTTGGTTAGGGTTAGGGTTAGGGTTAGGGTTTAGGGTTAGGGTTAGGGGTTAGGGTTAGGGTTAGGGTTAGGGTAAGGGTTAGGGTTTAGGGTTAGGGTTAGGGTTAGGGTTAGGGTTTAGGGTTAGGGTTTAGGGTTAGGGTTAGGGTTAGGGTTAGGGTTTAGGGTTAGCGTTAGGGTTAGGGTTAGGGTTAGGGTAAGCAGTATTTTTCCCGGGAGAAAGAGCTGTCGTCCGCTTGCAGGGATCCTGCGCCAAAATTACCAGTCTGAATGCCAAAATTAAATATGGAGAAAGATTCCTGCCAGGCAAGAGGTGCCATCAGAGAAAGCTCCTGCTTCCAATGGAGTGCCCAGGCTTGCCCACAACCCGGACATTTTACCCTGAGGGTAAGCGTTTTGTTTTCTGGGATAAAGGGCTGTTGTTCACTTGCAGGAATTCTGTGATGAAATTTCCAGTCTGACTCCAAAATCGAATACGGACAAAGATCGCTCTCAGACTGAAGGTGGCTGGACAGATAGCTCCTGCTGCCCATAGAGTTCCAAGGCTGGCCCACCAATTGTACCCGATATCTCAAGGGTTGGCACTCGCCTTCCTGGGAGAAAGGGCTTTTGTGCACTTGCAGATGTCCTGCTCTGAAATTGCCGGTCTGATTCCAATATAAAGTACGAATGAAGATTCCTCCCAGACAAGATGTGCCAACACACAAAGCTCTCTCCTTTGGTGGGCTCAGCCTTTCCCACTAACTACTCCTAACAGCCCAGTTCTGTGGGAAAGGGCTGTCGTTTGGTTTTCAGAGAGTAGTGCCGATCATAACAGTATGACCGTCTAAGGCGTACACGTATCAACATACTCTCCATACAGAAGAGGCAAGGACAAAAATGTGTGGCTGCCCCATGCACTGTCACGGGTCTCCCTTCACTTGCATTAGAGTACTTTGTGGCTACTAGCTGCCTTTCATGCGGAAATGGTCTGCGATTTGCTCGCAGGAGCCCCGTGCCGATATTGTCAGTCTGCCATCCAACATTGAATATGGACTAAGAATCCTCCCAGAGAAAGGGTGTCACCGCAGCAAGTTCTTGCTGTCCATGGAAGGGTAGGCTGGTCTATCAATTGCACCTTAGATCCCAAGGTTAAGGGCTTTCTTTTCTGGGGTAAAGGGTTGTTGTTACCTTGCAGGAACCCTGCACTGCAACTGCCCGTCCAGTTCCAAATGGAACAAGGACCAAGATTCCTCCCAGACAAAAGGTGACAGGATAGAACGTTCTCACTGCCCATGAACTGTCAAGGGTGTCTAATTAACACACTTGAGATCCTGAGGGTAAGGGCTTTTTGTCCTAGGGGAAATAGGATACTATTTGCTTGCAGGAGTCGTGGACTGAGATAGGTGGTTTGACTCGTCAAATTGAATACGGATGAACGTTCCTCTCACACAGAAGGTGCCACTACAGAAAGCTCTTGCTGCCAATGGAGGCACCCACCAGCTGCCGTTGAGAGACAGAAGGTAACGGCTTTTTTACCTGGGGTAACAGTGTCTCATTTGATTGAAGGAGATCTGTACTGGATATCCCAGTCTGAGCTCCCAGAGCAAACATAGTCAACATTCCTCTCAGGCAAAAGGTGCCACCTCAGAAAGCTGTTGCTGCCCATGGAGGGCCAGAGGTATCCCACCACCTGCACCTGAGACCCGTAGGGTATGGGTTTTGTTTTCCTGTAGTTAAGATCTGTTGTTTTTTTGCGGGAGTGCTGCATCGAGATAGCTGCTTAGGTTCCTGAAATTGAACAGGGATGAAGATTTCTCCCAGACAAAAAGTCTAAAGGACAGAGCACTCTTGCCACTCTTGGAATTTACTGGGTCTCTCACCACTTACACCTGAGACCCTGAGGGTACAGGCTTCCTTATTCGGGGAAAGATCTGTTTTTTTCTCGCCGCTGACCGGGACCAAAATTGCAGTACAACCCCCTAAACGGAATATGGACAAAGGTCGCTCTGAAACAAAAGGTCCCAGACCCGGATGATTTTCCTGCACGGGCAAATGCAGGGGTCTCTCACTAACTAGACTTGAGACCTTGAATATAAGACCTTTTTTTGCTGGGAACAGAGGGCTGTCATTTATTGGAAACAGCTGGGCTGTTGACAACTTAAGCCTTGAATTTAATCAGTTACAGCTCTGAGATTGTAAAAGAATGTAAACAGCACCAAGGCAGGAGAGCAGAAAGGGAAGAAAAACTACAGTAAATAATAGGCATCGTTTTGAGCTTCGCCAGAACACAACAGGACCCCGACTGCCAATCAAAAGACTAAGCGCTGCACGCGAAGAGAAACAACCGACCAATTATAGCGCGTATACCCACAGAGGCAAGAAAAGACTATAAAGCTAAGCCTTCCATTCCTAAAGTGCCTGTCGCTTGCCAGCCGACCGAGCATTTCTTTTGTCCTCCGCAGCCGGTCCCTCGCAGGAGTCCTGCGGCAAAGCAGGCAGCGGGACTCGGGAAATTGAAGTCGTACGAAGATTCCCTCCGGATACAAGGTGTCGGGACCGTGAGCTCTCATTTCCCACAGAGCGCTTTGCAACCTACACCTGATAACCAGAGGGTAAGGGCTTTCTTTTTCTGGGGGAACGGCGTTTTGTGCACTAGCAGGAGTCCCACCCCAAACTCAGATGTTCAATTTAGACACCGGAATGCTTCTGAGGATTCCTCCCAGGCAAACGGTGCGAGGGCAGAAAGTTGTCGCCGCTCCCAGAGAGTCACACCGCCCGCCTTTGTGACTGAAGCAAAACGAGGCTCTAGAACTGTAAATCGAAGCATCTTACTGCAAAATCCACTGTTCTCTTCCCCCCCCCCCCGCTTTCTCTACCTCACTCAAAAAAGATTTTGTTCCGTACAAATTCTGCAGACCTAGAAACCAACAGGTACATTGCACAAAGAGCCCAGAGGTAATAAATTATAGCCAAACAGGCTAAGGTAGATATTTGAATAGGTAAAATAGGCCCGAAGCCAAGGCTTTTTCCAAGCTCCAACGGATAGAGCATGAAACAATGGAAAGTACAGAAGGTCTCCGGGGTCACCCAAAAATGAGGAATAAATTTGAGACCCTATGATGAAGGCAGGATGTATCACCATGATATTCCTCAGAAGAAAGACCACGCCTCAAACTCCACCCTGACATATAGTAATCCAATAATACAATAACATGGGTACGTATATGAAGATGTTGTAATCGTAATTAGAAACTGTATAAATTGCGTGTTTTTACTCAAACATTTCGGAGCTCTTTTTGCCCAGCCCGAGCCGGAGAGCTGCATGACGTCGCCTAATAAATATCTGCTGTTTAAAGGCATAAAACTCTGTCTCTAAGCAGTTTTTACTGTGTAATTTGCTTAGGAATGGTAAGGTGCTTTTGAAATTTGATGGGGGTTTTCTGGTGTTTGGGGGGTTTTTCGGAGCATTTTGTCGTTTGGGTTTTCCTGAGGGATTCAAAAATAATTTGGTGTTGTGATCTGATCTGGTCCCTATCCCTCCTAGCAGTCTCTATCCACATTTTGCACCAAAAATGTTTTGCGTTTACTCTGGGCCAATTTTCTCTCACCCTCCACAAATCTAACTAGGCAATAATGCTCTATATTTACAGCAGTGCTTCCCTATTCTTGTATCAGTTTAGAAAGAGCAGCAGTCTCACAACGGTTTAAACTAGTTCAGACCGGTTCAAACCGGTTCAGACTTGGTTAGGGTTAGGGTTAGGGTTAGGGTTTAGGGTTAGGGTTAGGGGTTAGGGTTAGGGTTAAGGGTTAGGGTTAGGGTTAGGGTAAGGGTTAGGGTTTAGGGTTAGGGTTAGGGTTAGGGTTAGGGTTTAGGGTTAGGGTTTAGGGTTAGGGTTAGGGTTAGGGTTAGGGTTTAGGGTTAGGGTTAGCGTTAGGGTTAGGGTTAGGGTTAGGGTAAGCAGTATTTTTCCCGGGAGAAAGAGCTGTCGTCCGCTTGCAGGGATCCTGCGCCAAAATTACCAGTCTGAATGCCAAAATTAAATATGGAGAAAGATTCCTGCCAGGCAAGAGGTGCCATCAGAGAAAGCTCCTGCTTCCAATGGAGTGCCCAGGCTTGCCCACAACCCGGACATTTTACCCTGAGGGTAAGCGTTTTGTTTTCTGGGATAAAGGGCTGTTGTTCACTTGCAGGAATTCTGTGATGAAATTTCCAGTCTGACTCCAAAATCGAATACGGACAAAGATCGCTCTCAGACTGAAGGTGGCTGGACAGATAGCTCCTGCTGCCCATAGAGTTCCAAGGCTGGCCCACCAATTGTACCCGATATCTCAAGGGTTGGCACTCGCCTTCCTGGGAGAAAGGGCTTTTGTGCACTTGCAGATGTCCTGCTCTGAAATTGCCGGTCTGATTCCAATATAAAGTACGAATGAAGATTCCTCCCAGACAAGATGTGCCAACACACAAAGCTCTCTCCTTTGGTGGGCTCAGCCTTTCCCACTAACTACTCCTAACAGCCCAGTTCTGTGGGAAAGGGCTGTCGTTTGGTTTTCAGAGAGTAGTGCCGATCATAACAGTATGACCGTCTAAGGCGTACACGTATCAACATACTCTCCATACAGAAGAGGCAAGGACAAAAATGTGTGGCTGCCCCATGCACTGTCACGGGTCTCCCTTCACTTGCATTAGAGTACTTTGTGGCTACTAGCTGCCTTTCATGCGGAAATGGTCTGCGATTTGCTCGCAGGAGCCCCGTGCCGATATTGTCAGTCTGCCATCCAACATTGAATATGGACTAAGAATCCTCCCAGAGAAAGGGTGTCACCGCAGCAAGTTCTTGCTGTCCATGGAAGGGTAGGCTGGTCTATCAATTGCACCTTAGATCCCAAGGTTAAGGGCTTTCTTTTCTGGGGTAAAGGGTTGTTGTTACCTTGCAGGAACCCTGCACTGCAACTGCCCGTCCAGTTCCAAATGGAACAAGGACCAAGATTCCTCCCAGACAAAAGGTGACAGGATAGAACGTTCTCACTGCCCATGAACTGTCAAGGGTGTCTAATTAACACACTTGAGATCCTGAGGGTAAGGGCTTTTTGTCCTAGGGGAAATAGGATACTATTTGCTTGCAGGAGTCGTGGACTGAGATAGGTGGTTTGACTCGTCAAATTGAATACGGATGAACGTTCCTCTCACACAGAAGGTGCCACTACAGAAAGCTCTTGCTGCCAATGGAGGCACCCACCAGCTGCCGTTGAGAGACAGAAGGTAACGGCTTTTTTACCTGGGGTAACAGTGTCTCATTTGATTGAAGGAGATCTGTACTGGATATCCCAGTCTGAGCTCCCAGAGCAAACATAGTCAACATTCCTCTCAGGCAAAAGGTGCCACCTCAGAAAGCTGTTGCTGCCCATGGAGGGCCAGAGGTATCCCACCACCTGCACCTGAGACCCGTAGGGTATGGGTTTTGTTTTCCTGTAGTTAAGATCTGTTGTTTTTTTGCGGGAGTGCTGCATCGAGATAGCTGCTTAGGTTCCTGAAATTGAACAGGGATGAAGATTTCTCCCAGACAAAAAGTCTAAAGGACAGAGCACTCTTGCCACTCTTGGAATTTACTGGGTCTCTCACCACTTACACCTGAGACCCTGAGGGTACAGGCTTCCTTATTCGGGGAAAGATCTGGTTTTTTCTCGCCGCTGACCGGGACCAAAATTGCAGTACAACCCCCTAAACGGAATATGGACAAAGGTCGCTCTGAAACAAAAGGTCCCAGACCCGGATGATTTTCCTGCACGGGCAAATGCAGGGGTCTCTCACTAACTAGACTTGAGACCTTGAATATAAGACCTTTTTTTGCTGGGAACAGAGGGCTGTCATTTATTGGAAACAGCTGGGCTGTTGACAACTTAAGCCTTGAATTTAATCAGTTACAGCTCTGAGATTGTAAAAGAATGTAAACAGCACCAAGGCAGGAGAGCAGAAAGGGAAGAAAAACTACAGTAAATAATAGGCATCGTTTTGAGCTTCGCCAGCACACAACAGGACCCCGACTGCCAATCAAAAGACTAAGCGCTGCACGCGAAGAGAAACAACCGACCAATTATAGCGCGTATACCCACAGAGGCAAGAAAAGACTATAAAGCTAAGCCTTCCATTCCTAAAGTGCCTGTCGCTTGCCAGCCGACCGAGCATTTCTTTTGTCCTCC
>CM076281.1:11350000-11352500 GCA_038380795.1 Pyrocephalus nanus
GGTTTTCTGGTGTTTGGGGGGTTTTTCGGAGCATTTTGTCGTTTGGGTTTTCCTGAGGGATTCAAAAATAATTTGGTGTTGTGATCTGATCTGGTCCCTATCCCTCCTAGCAGTCTCTATCCACATTTTGCACCAAAAATGTTTTGCGTTTACTCTGGGCCAATTTTCTCTCACCCTCCACAAATCTAACTAGGCAATAATGCTCTATATTTACAGCAGTGCTTCCCTATTCTTGTATCAGTTTAGAAAGAGCAGCAGTCTCACAACGGTTTAAACTAGTTCAGACCGGTTCAAACCGGTTCAGACTTGGTTAGGGTTAGGGTTAGGGTTAGGGTTTAGGGTTAGGGTTAGGGGTTAGGGTTAGGGTTAAGGGTTAGGGTTAGGGTTAGGGTAAGGGTTAGGGTTTAGGGTTAGGGTTAGGGTTAGGGTTAGGGTTTAGGGTTAGGGTTTAGGGTTAGGGTTAGGGTTAGGGTTAGGGTTTAGGGTTAGGGTTAGCGTTAGGGTTAGGGTTAGGGTTAGGGTAAGCAGTATTTTTCCCGGGAGAAAGAGCTGTCGTCCGCTTGCAGGGATCCTGCGCCAAAATTACCAGTCTGAATGCCAAAATTAAATATGGAGAAAGATTCCTGCCAGGCAAGAGGTGCCATCAGAGAAAGCTCCTGCTTCCAATGGAGTGCCCAGGCTTGCCCACAACCCGGACATTTTACCCTGAGGGTAAGCGTTTTGTTTTCTGGGATAAAGGGCTGTTGTTCACTTGCAGGAATTCTGTGATGAAATTTCCAGTCTGACTCCAAAATCGAATACGGACAAAGATCGCTCTCAGACTGAAGGTGGCTGGACAGATAGCTCCTGCTGCCCATAGAGTTCCAAGGCTGGCCCACCAATTGTACCCGATATCTCAAGGGTTGGCACTCGCCTTCCTGGGAGAAAGGGCTTTTGTGCACTTGCAGATGTCCTGCTCTGAAATTGCCGGTCTGATTCCAATATAAAGTACGAATGAAGATTCCTCCCAGACAAGATGTGCCAACACACAAAGCTCTCTCCTTTGGTGGGCTCAGCCTTTCCCACTAACTACTCCTAACAGCCCAGTTCTGTGGGAAAGGGCTGTCGTTTGGTTTTCAGAGAGTAGTGCCGATCATAACAGTATGACCGTCTAAGGCGTACACGTATCAACATACTCTCCATACAGAAGAGGCAAGGACAAAAATGTGTGGCTGCCCCATGCACTGTCACGGGTCTCCCTTCACTTGCATTAGAGTACTTTGTGGCTACTAGCTGCCTTTCATGCGGAAATGGTCTGCGATTTGCTCGCAGGAGCCCCGTGCCGATATTGTCAGTCTGCCATCCAACATTGAATATGGACTAAGAATCCTCCCAGAGAAAGGGTGTCACCGCAGCAAGTTCTTGCTGTCCATGGAAGGGTAGGCTGGTCTATCAATTGCACCTTAGATCCCAAGGTTAAGGGCTTTCTTTTCTGGGGTAAAGGGTTGTTGTTACCTTGCAGGAACCCTGCACTGCAACTGCCCGTCCAGTTCCAAATGGAACAAGGACCAAGATTCCTCCCAGACAAAAGGTGACAGGATAGAACGTTCTCACTGCCCATGAACTGTCAAGGGTGTCTAATTAACACACTTGAGATCCTGAGGGTAAGGGCTTTTTGTCCTAGGGGAAATAGGATACTATTTGCTTGCAGGAGTCGTGGACTGAGATAGGTGGTTTGACTCGTCAAATTGAATACGGATGAACGTTCCTCTCACACAGAAGGTGCCACTACAGAAAGCTCTTGCTGCCAATGGAGGCACCCACCAGCTGCCGTTGAGAGACAGAAGGTAACGGCTTTTTTACCTGGGGTAACAGTGTCTCATTTGATTGAAGGAGATCTGTACTGGATATCCCAGTCTGAGCTCCCAGAGCAAACATAGTCAACATTCCTCTCAGGCAAAAGGTGCCACCTCAGAAAGCTGTTGCTGCCCATGGAGGGCCAGAGGTATCCCACCACCTGCACCTGAGACCCGTAGGGTATGGGTTTTGTTTTCCTGTAGTTAAGATCTGTTGTTTTTTTGCGGGAGTGCTGCATCGAGATAGCTGCTTAGGTTCCTGAAATTGAACAGGGATGAAGATTTCTCCCAGACAAAAAGTCTAAAGGACAGAGCACTCTTGCCACTCTTGGAATTTACTGGGTCTCTCACCACTTACACCTGAGACCCTGAGGGTACAGGCTTCCTTATTCGGGGAAAGATCTGGTTTTTTCTCGCCGCTGACCGGGACCAAAATTGCAGTACAACCCCCTAAACGGAATATGGACAAAGGTCGCTCTGAAACAAAAGGTCCCAGACCCGGATGATTTTCCTGCACGGGCAAATGCAGGGGTCTCTCACTAACTAGACTTGAGACCTTGAATATAAGACCTTTTTTTGCTGGGAACAGAGGGCTGTCATTTATTGGAAACAGCTGGGCTGTTGACAACTTAAGCCTTGAATTTAATCAGTTACAGCTCTGAGAT
>CM076281.1:11367500-11380000 GCA_038380795.1 Pyrocephalus nanus
TCACCACTTACACCTGAGACCCTGAGGGTACAGGCTTCCTTATTCGGGGAAAGATCTGGTTTTTTCTCGCCGCTGACCGGGACCAAAATTGCAGTACAACCCCCTAAACGGAATATGGACAAAGGTCGCTCTGAAACAAAAGGTCCCAGACCCGGATGATTTTCCTGCACGGGCAAATGCAGGGGTCTCTCACTAACTAGACTTGAGACCTTGAATATAAGACCTTTTTTTGCTGGGAACAGAGGGCTGTCATTTATTGGAAACAGCTGGGCTGTTGACAACTTAAGCCTTGAATTTAATCAGTTACAGCTCTGAGATTGTAAAAGAATGTAAACAGCACCAAGGCAGGAGAGCAGAAAGGGAAGAAAAACTACAGTAAATAATAGGCATCGTTTTGAGCTTCGCCAGCACACAACAGGACCCCGACTGCCAATCAAAAGACTAAGCGCTGCACGCGAAGAGAAACAACCGACCAATTATAGCGCGTATACCCACAGAGGCAAGAAAAGACTATAAAGCTAAGCCTTCCATTCCTAAAGTGCCTGTCGCTTGCCAGCCGACCGAGCATTTCTTTTGTCCTCCGCAGCCGGTCCCTCGCAGGAGTCCTGCGGCAAAGCAGGCAGCGGGACTCGGGAAATTGAAGTCGTACGAAGATTCCCTCCGGATACAAGGTGTCGGGACCGTGAGCTCTCATTTCCCACAGAGCGCTTTGCAACCTACACCTGATAACCAGAGGGTAAGGGCTTTCTTTTTCTGGGGGAACGGCGTTTTGTGCACTAGCAGGAGTCCCACCCCAAACTCAGATGTTCAATTTAGACACCGGAATGCTTCTGAGGATTCCTCCCAGGCAAACGGTGCGAGGGCAGAAAGTTGTCGCCGCTCCCAGAGAGTCACACCGCCCGCCTTTGTGACTGAAGCAAAACGAGGCTCTAGAACTGTAAATCGAAGCATCTTATTGCAAAATCCACTGTTCTCTTCCCCCCCCCGCTTTCTCTACCTCACTCAAAAAAGATTTTGTTCCGTACAAATTCTGCAGACCTAGAAACCAACAGGTACATTGCACAAAGAGCCCAGAGGTAATAAATTATAGCCAAACAGGCTAAGGTAGATATTTGAATAGGTAAAATAGGCCCGAAGCCAAGGCTTTTTCCAAGCTCCAACGGATAGAGCATGAAACAATGGAAAGTACAGAAGGTCTCCGGGGTCACCCAAAAATGAGGAATAAATTTGAGACCCTATGATGAAGGCAGGATGTATCACCATGATATTCCTCAGAAGAAAGACCACGCCTCAAACTCCACCCTGACATATAGTAATCCAATAATACAATAACATGGGTACGTATATGAAGATGTTGTAATCGTAATTAGAAACTGTATAAATTGCGTGTTTTTACTCAAACATTTCGGAGCTCTTTTTGCCCAGCCCGAGCCGGAGAGCTGCATGACGTCGCCTAATAAATACCTGCTGTTTAAAGGCATAAAACTCTGTCTCTAAGCAGTTTTTACTGTGTAATTTGCTTAGGAATGGTAAGGTGCTTTTGAAATTTGATGGGGGTTTTCTGGTGTTTGGGGGGTTTTTCGGAGCATTTTGTCGTTTGGGTTTTCCTGAGGGATTCAAAAATAATTTGGTGTTGTGATCTGATCTGGTCCCTATCCCTCCTAGCAGTCTCTATCCACATTTTGCACCAAAAATGTTTTGCGTTTACTCTGGGCCAATTTTCTCTCACCCTCCACAAATCTAACTAGGCAATAATGCTCTATATTTACAGCAGTGCTTCCCTATTCTTGTATCAGTTTAGAAAGAGCAGCAGTCTCACAACGGTTTAAACTAGTTCAGACCGGTTCAAACCGGTTCAGACTTGGTTAGGGTTAGGGTTAGGGTTAGGGTTTAGGGTTAGGGTTAGGGGTTAGGGTTAGGGTTAGGGGTTAGGGTTAGGGTTAGGGTAAGGGTTAGGGTTTAGGGTTAGGGTTAGGGTTAGGGTTAGGGTTTAGGGTTAGGGTTTAGGGTTAGGGTTAGGGTTAGGGTTAGGGTTTAGGGTTAGGGTTAGCGTTAGGGTTAGGGTTAGGGTTAGGGTAAGCAGTATTTTTCCCGGGAGAAAGAGCTGTCGTCCGCTTGCAGGGATCCTGCGCCAAAATTACCAGTCTGAATGCCAAAATTAAATATGGAGAAAGATTCCTGCCAGGCAAGAGGTGCCATCAGAGAAAGCTCCTGCTTCCAATGGAGTGCCCAGGCTTGCCCACAACCCGGACATTTTACCCTGAGGGTAAGCGTTTTGTTTTCTGGGATAAAGGGCTGTTGTTCACTTGCAGGAATTCTGTGATGAAATTTCCAGTCTGACTCCAAAATCGAATACGGACAAAGATCGCTCTCAGACTGAAGGTGGCTGGACAGATAGCTCCTGCTGCCCATAGAGTTCCAAGGCTGGCCCACCAATTGTACCCGATATCTCAAGGGTTGGCACTCGCCTTCCTGGGAGAAAGGGCTTTTGTGCACTTGCAGATGTCCTGCTCTGAAATTGCCGGTCTGATTCCAATATAAAGTACGAATGAAGATTCCTCCCAGACAAGATGTGCCAACACACAAAGCTCTCTCCTTTGGTGGGCTCAGCCTTTCCCACTAACTACTCCTAACAGCCCAGTTCTGTGGGAAAGGGCTGTCGTTTGGTTTTCAGAGAGTAGTGCCGATCATAACAGTATGACCGTCTAAGGCGTACACGTATCAACATACTCTCCATACAGAAGAGGCAAGGACAAAAATGTGTGGCTGCCCCATGCACTGTCACGGGTCTCCCTTCACTTGCATTAGAGTACTTGTGGCTACTAGCTGCCTTTCATGCGGAAATGGTCTGCGATTTGCTCGCAGGAGCCCCGTGCCGATATTGTCAGTCTGCCATCCAACATTGAATATGGACTAAGAATCCTCCCAGAGAAAGGGTGTCACCGCAGCAAGTTCTTGCTGTCCATGGAAGGGTAGGCTGGTCTATCAATTGCACCTTAGATCCCAAGGTTAAGGGCTTTCTTTTCTGGGGTAAAGGGTTGTTGTTACCTTGCAGGAACCCTGCACTGCAACTGCCCGTCCAGTTCCAAATGGAACAAGGACCAAGATTCCTCCCAGACAAAAGGTGACAGGATAGAACGTTCTCACTGCCCATGAACTGTCAAGGGTGTCTAATTAACACACTTGAGATCCTGAGGGTAAGGGCTTTTTGTCCTAGGGGAAATAGGATACTATTTGCTTGCAGGAGTCGTGGACTGAGATAGGTGGTTTGACTCGTCAAATTGAATACGGATGAACGTTCCTCTCACACAGAAGGTGCCACTACAGAAAGCTCTTGCTGCCAATGGAGGCACCCACCAGCTGCCGTTGAGAGACAGAAGGTAACGGCTTTTTTACCTGGGGTAACAGTGTCTCATTTGATTGAAGGAGATCTGTACTGGATATCCCAGTCTGAGCTCCCAGAGCAAACATAGTCAACATTCCTCTCAGGCAAAAGGTGCCACCTCAGAAAGCTGTTGCTGCCCATGGAGGGCCAGAGGTATCCCACCACCTGCACCTGAGACCCGTAGGGTATGGGTTTTGTTTTCCTGTAGTTAAGATCTGTTGTTTTTTTGCGGGAGTGCTGCATCGAGATAGCTGCTTAGGTTCCTGAAATTGAACAGGGATGAAGATTTCTCCCAGACAAAAAGTCTAAAGGACAGAGCACTCTTGCCACTCTTGGAATTTACTGGGTCTCTCACCACTTACACCTGAGACCCTGAGGGTACAGGCTTCCTTATTCGGGGAAAGATCTGGTTTTTTCTCGCCGCTGACCGGGACCAAAATTGCAGTACAACCCCCTAAACGGAATATGGACAAAGGTCGCTCTGAAACAAAAGGTCCCAGACCCGGATGATTTTCCTGCACGGGCAAATGCAGGGGTCTCTCACTAACTAGACTTGAGACCTTGAATATAAGACCTTTTTTTGCTGGGAACAGAGGGCTGTCATTTATTGGAAACAGCTGGGCTGTTGACAACTTAAGCCTTGAATTTAATCAGTTACAGCTCTGAGATTGTAAAAGAATGTAAACAGCACCAAGGCAGGAGAGCAGAAAGGGAAGAAAAACTACAGTAAATAATAGGCATCGTTTTGAGCTTCGCCAGCACACAACAGGACCCCGACTGCCAATCAAAAGACTAAGCGCTGCACGCGAAGAGAAACAACCGACCAATTATAGCGCGTATACCCACAGAGGCAAGAAAAGACTATAAAGCTAAGCCTTCCATTCCTAAAGTGCCTGTCGCTTGCCAGCCGACCGAGCATTTCTTTTGTCCTCCGCAGCCGGTCCCTCGCAGGAGTCCTGCGGCAAAGCAGGCAGCGGGACTCGGGAAATTGAAGTCGTACGAAGATTCCCTCCGGATACAAGGTGTCGGGACCGTGAGCTCTCATTTCCCACAGAGCGCTTTGCAACCTACACCTGATAACCAGAGGGTAAGGGCTTTCTTTTTCTGGGGGAACGGCGTTTTGTGCACTAGCAGGAGTCCCACCCCAAACTCAGATGTTCAATTTAGACACCGGAATGCTTCTGAGGATTCCTCCCAGGCAAACGGTGCGAGGGCAGAAAGTTGTCGCCGCTCCCAGAGAGTCACACCGCCCGCCTTTGTGACTGAAGCAAAACGAGGCTCTAGAACTGTAAATCGAAGCATCTTATTGCAAAATCCACTGTTCTCTTCCCCCCCCCGCTTTCTCTACCTCACTCAAAAAAGATTTTGTTCCGTACAAATTCTGCAGACCTAGAAACCAACAGGTACATTGCACAAAGAGCCCAGAGGTAATAAATTATAGCCAAACAGGCTAAGGTAGATATTTGAATAGGTAAAATAGGCCCGAAGCCAAGGCTTTTTCCAAGCTCCAACGGATAGAACATGAAACAATGGAAAGTACGGAAGGTCTCCGGGGTCACCCAAAAATGAGGAATAAATTTGAGACCCTATGATGAAGGCAGGATGTATCACCATGATATTCCTCAGAAGAAAGACCACGCCTCAAACTCCACCCTGACATATAGTAATCCAATAATACAATAACATGGGTACGTATATGAAGATGTTGTAATCGTAATTAGAAACTGTATAAATTGCGTGTTTTTACTCAAACATTTCGGAGCTCTTTTTGCCCAGCCCGAGCCGGAGAGCTGCATGACGTCGCCTAATAAATACCTGCTGTTTAAAGGCATAAAACTCTGTCTCTAAGCAGTTTTTACTGTGTAATTTGCTTAGGAATGGTAAGGTGCTTTTGAAATTTGATGGGGGTTTTCTGGTGTTTGGGGGGTTTTTCGGAGCATTTTGTCGTTTGGGTTTTCCTGAGGGATTCAAAAATAATTTGGTGTTGTGATCTGATCTGGTCCCTATCCCTCCTAGCAGTCTCTATCCACATTTTGCACCAAAAATGTTTTGCGTTTACTCTGGGCCAATTTTCTCTCACCCTCCACAAATCTAACTAGGCAATAATGCTCTATATTTACAGCAGTGCTTCCCTATTCTTGTATCAGTTTAGAAAGAGCAGCAGTCTCACAACGGTTTAAACTAGTTCAGACCGGTTCAAACCGGTTCAGACTTGGTTAGGGTTAGGGTTAGGGTTAGGGTTAGGGTTAGGGTTAGGGTTAGGGTTAGGGTTTAGGGTTAGGGTTTAGGGTTAGGGTTAGGGTTAGGGTTAGGGTTTAGGGTTAGGGTTTAGGGTTAGGGTTAGGGTTAGGGTTAGGGTTAGGGTTAGGGTTTAGGGTCAGGGTTAGGGTTTAGGGTTAGGGTTAGGGTTAGGGTTTAGGGTTAGGGTTAGGGTTAGGGTTTAGGGTTAGGGTTAGGGGTTAGGGTTAGGGTTAGGGGTTAGGGTTAGGGTTAGGGGTTAGGGTTAGGGTTAGGGTAAGGGTTAGGGTTAGGGTTAGGGTTAGGGTTAGGGTTAGGGTTTAGGGTTAGGGTTTAGGGTTAGGGTTAGGGTTAGGGTTAGGGTTTAGGGTTAGGGTTTAGGGTTAGGGTTAGGGTTAGGGTTAGGGTTAGGGTTAGGGTTTATGGTCAGGGTTAGGGTTTAGGGTTAGGGTTAGGGTTAGGGTTTAGGGTTAGGGTTAGGGTTAGGGTTTAGGGTTAGGGTTAGGGGTTAGGGTTAGGGTTAGGGTTAGGGTAAGGGTTAGGGTTTAGCGTTAGGGTTAGGGTTAGGGTTAGGGTTTAGGGTTAGGGTTTAGGGTTAGGGTTAGGGTTAGGGTTAGGGTTTAGGGTTAGCGTTAGGGTTAGGGTTAGGGTTAGGGTAAGCAGTATTTTTCCCGGGAGAAAGAGCTGTCGTCCGCTTGCAGGGATCCTGCGCCAAAATTACCAGTCTGAATGCCAAAATTAAATATGGAGAAAGATTCCTGCCAGGCAAGAGGTGCCATCAGAGAAAGCTCCTGCTTCCAATGGAGTGCCCAGGCTTGCCCACAACCCGGACATTTTACCCTGAGGGTAAGCGTTTTGTTTTCTGGGATAAAGGGCTGTTGTTCACTTGCAGGAATTCTGTGATGAAATTTCCAGTCTGACTCCAAAATCGAATACGGACAAAGATCGCTCTCAGACTGAAGGTGGCTGGACAGATTGCTCCTGCTGCCCATAGAGTTCCAAGGCTGGCCCACCAATTGTACCCGATATCTCAAGGGTTGGCACTCGCCTTCCTGGGAGAAAGGGCTTTTGTGCACTTGCAGATGTCCTGCTCTGAAATTGCCGGTCTGATTCCAATATAAAGTACGAATGAAGATTCCTCCCAGACAAGATGTGCCAACACACAAAGCTCTCTCCTTTGGTGGGCTCAGCCTTTCCCACTAACTACTCCTAACAGCCCAGTTCTGTGGGAAAGGGCTGTCGTTTGGTTTTCAGAGAGTAGTGCCGATCATAACAGTATGACCGTCTAAGGCGTACACGTATCAACATACTCTCCATACAGAAGAGGCAAGGACAAAAATGTGTGGCTGCCCCATGCACTGTCACGGGTCTCCCTTCACTTGCATTAGAGTACTTGTGGCTACTAGCTGCCTTTCATGCGGAAATGGTCTGCGATTTGCTCGCAGGAGCCCCGTGCCGATATTGTCAGTCTGCCATCCAACATTGAATATGGACTAAGAATCCTCCCAGAGAAAGGGTGTCACCGCAGCAAGTTCTTGCTGTCCATGGAAGGGTAGGCTGGTCTATCAATTGCACCTTAGATCCCAAGGTTACGGGCTTTCTTTTCTGGGGTAAAGGGTTGTTGTTACCTTGCAGGAACCCTGCACTGCAACTGCCCGTCCAGTTCCAAATGGAACAAGGACCAAGATTCCTCCCAGACAAAAGGTGACAGGATAGAACGTTCTCACTGCCCATGAACTGTCAAGGGTGTCTAATTAACACACTTGAGATCCTGAGGGTAAGGGCTTTTTGTCCTAGGGGAAATAGGATACTATTTGCTTGCAGGAGTCGTGGACTGAGATAGGTGGTTTGACTCGTCAAATTGAATACGGATGAACGTTCCTCTCACACAGAAGGTGCCACTACAGAAAGCTCTTGCTGCCAATGGAGGCACCCACCAGCTGCCGTTGAGAGACAGAAGGTAACGGCTTTTTTACCTGGGGTAACAGTGTCTCATTTGATTGAAGGAGATCTGTACTGGATATCCCAGTCTGAGCTCCCAGAGCAAACATAGTCAACATTCCTCTCAGGCAAAAGGTGCCACCTCAGAAAGCTGTTGCTGCCCAGGAGGGCCAGAGGTATCCCACCACCTGCACCTGAGACCCGTAGGGTATGGGTTTTGTTTTCCTGTAGTTAAGATCTGTTGTTTTTTTGCGGGAGTGCTGCATCGAGATAGCTGCTTAGGTTCCTGAAATTGAACAGGGATGAAGATTTCTCCCAGACAAAAAGTCTAAAGGACAGAGCACTCTTGCCACTCTTGGAATTTACTGGGTCTCTCACCACTTACACCTGAGACCCTGAGGGTACAGGCTTCCTTATTCGGGGAAAGATCTGGTTTTTTCTCGCCGCTGACCGGGACCAAAATTGCAGTACAACCCCCTAAACGGAATATGGACAAAGGTCGCTCTGAAACAAAAGGTCCCAGACCCGGATGATTTTCCTGCACGGGCAAATGCAGGGGTCTCTCACTAACTAGACTTGAGACCTTGAATATAAGACCTTTTTTTGCTGGGAACAGAGGGCTGTCATTTATTGGAAACAGCTGGGCTGTTGACAACTTAAGCCTTGAATTTAATCAGTTACAGCTCTGAGATTGTAAAAGAATGTAAACAGCACCAAGGCAGGAGAGCAGAAAGGGAAGAAAAACTACAGTAAATAATAGGCATCGTTTTGAGCTTCGCCAGAACACAACAGGACCCCGACTGCCAATCAAAAGACTAAGCGCTGCACGCGAAGAGAAACAACCGACCAATTATAGCGCGTATACCCACAGAGGCAAGAAAAGACTATAAAGCTAAGCCTTCCATTCCTAAAGTGCCTGTCGCTTGCCAGCCGACCGAGCATTTCTTTTGTCCTCCGCAGCCGGTCCCTCGCAGGAGTCCTGCGGCAAAGCAGGCAGCGGGACTCGGGAAATTGAAGTCGTACGAAGATTCCCTCCGGATACAAGGTGTCGGGACCGTGAGCTCTCATTTCCCACAGAGCGCTTTGCAACCTACACCTGATAACCAGAGGGTAAGGGCTTTCTTTTTCTGGGGGAACGGCGTTTTGTGCACTAGCAGGAGTCCCACCCCAAACTCAGATGTTCAATTTAGACACCGGAATGCTTCTGAGGATTCCTCCCAGGCAAACGGTGCGAGGGCAGAAAGTTGTCGCCGCTCCCAGAGAGTCACACCGCCCGCCTTTGTGACTGAAGCAAAACGAGGCTCTAGAACTGTAAATCGAAGCATCTTACTGCAAAATCCACTGTTCTCTTCCCCCCCCCCCGCTTTCTCTACCTCACTCAAAAAAGATTTTGTTCCGTACAAATTCTGCAGACCTAGAAACCAACAGGTACATTGCACAAAGAGCCCAGAGGTAATAAATTATAGCCAAACAGGCTAAGGTAGATATTTGAATAGGTAAAATAGGCCCGAAGCCAAGGCTTTTTCCAAGCTCCAACGGATAGAGCATGAAACAATGGAAAGTACAGAAGGTCTCCGGGGTCACCCAAAAATGAGGAATAAATTTGAGACCCTATGATGAAGGCAGGATGTATCACCATGATATTCCTCAGAAGAAAGACCACGCCTCAAACTCCACCCTGACATATAGTAATCCAATAATACAATAACATGGGTACGTATATGAAGATGTTGTAATCGTAATTAGAAACTGTATAAATTGCGTGTTTTTACTCAAACATTTCGGAGCTCTTTTTGCCCAGCCCGAGCCGGAGAGCTGCATGACGTCGCCTAATAAATATCTGCTGTTTAAAGGCATAAAACTCTGTCTCTAAGCAGTTTTTACTGTGTAATTTGCTTAGGAATGGTAAGGTGCTTTTGAAATTTGATGGGGGTTTTCTGGTGTTTGGGGGGTTTTTCGGAGCATTTTGTCGTTTGGGTTTTCCTGAGGGATTCAAAAATAATTTGGTGTTGTGATCTGATCTGGTCCCTATCCCTCCTAGCAGTCTCTATCCACATTTTGCACCAAAAATGTTTTGCGTTTACTCTGGGCCAATTTTCTCTCACCCTCCACAAATCTAACTAGGCAATAATGCTCTATATTTACAGCAGTGCTTCCCTATTCTTGTATCAGTTTAGAAAGAGCAGCAGTCTCACAACGGTTTAAACTAGTTCAGACCGGTTCAAACCGGTTCAGACTTGGTTAGGGTTAGGGTTAGGGTTAGGGTTTAGGGTTAGGGTTAGGGGTTAGGGTTAGGGTTAAGGGTTAGGGTTAGGGTTAGGGTAAGGGTTAGGGTTTAGGGTTAGGGTTAGGGTTAGGGTTAGGGTAAGCAGTATTTTTCCCGGGAGAAAGAGCTGTCGTCCGCTTGCAGGGATCCTGCGCCAAAATTACCAGTCTGAATGCCAAAATTAAATATGGAGAAAGATTCCTGCCAGGCAAGAGGTGCCATCAGAGAAAGCTCCTGCTTCCAATGGAGTGCCCAGGCTTGCCCACAACCCGGACATTTTACCCTGAGGGTAAGCGTTTTGTTTTCTGGGATAAAGGGCTGTTGTTCACTTGCAGGAATTCTGTGATGAAATTTCCAGTCTGACTCCAAAATCGAATACGGACAAAGATCGCTCTCAGACTGAAGGTGGCTGGACAGATAGCTCCTGCTGCCCATAGAGTTCCAAGGCTGGCCCACCAATTGTACCCGATATCTCAAGGGTTGGCACTCGCCTTCCTGGGAGAAAGGGCTTTTGTGCACTTGCAGATGTCCTGCTCTGAAATTGCCGGTCTGATTCCAATATAAAGTACGAATGAAGATTCCTCCCAGACAAGATGTGCCAACACACAAAGCTCTCTCCTTTGGTGGGCTCAGCCTTTCCCACTAACTACTCCTAACAGCCCAGTTCTGTGGGAAAGGGCTGTCGTTTGGTTTTCAGAGAGTAGTGCCGATCATAACAGTATGACCGTCTAAGGCGTACACGTATCAACATACTCTCCATACAGAAGAGGCAAGGACAAAAATGTGTGGCTGCCCCATGCACTGTCACGGGTCTCCCTTCACTTGCATTAGAGTACTTGTGGCTACTAGCTGCCTTTCATGCGGAAATGGTCTGCGATTTGCTCGCAGGAGCCCCGTGCCGATATTGTCAGTCTGCCATCCAACATTGAATATGGACTAAGAATCCTCCCAGAGAAAGGGTGTCACCGCAGCAAGTTCTTGCTGTCCATGGAAGGGTAGGCTGGTCTATCAATTGCACCTTAGATCCCAAGGTTAAGGGCTTTCTTTTCTGGGGTAAAGGGTTGTTGTTACCTTGCAGGAACCCTGCACTGCAACTGCCCGTCCAGTTCCAAATGGAACAAGGACCAAGATTCCTCCCAGACAAAAGGTGACAGGATAGAACGTTCTCACTGCCCATGAACTGTCAAGGGTGTCTAATTAACACACTTGAGATCCTGAGGGTAAGGGCTTTTTGTCCTAGGGGAAATAGGATACTATTTGCTTGCAGGAGTCGTGGACTGAGATAGGTGGTTTGACTCGTCAAATTGAATACGGATGAACGTTCCTCTCACACAGAAGGTGCCACTACAGAAAGCTCTTGCTGCCAATGGAGGCACCCACCAGCTGCCGTTGAGAGACAGAAGGTAACGGCTTTTTTACCTGGGGTAACAGTGTCTCATTTGATTGAAGGAGATCTGTACTGGATATCCCAGTCTGAGCTCCCAGAGCAAACATAGTCAACATTCCTCTCAGGCAAAAGGTGCCACCTCAGAAAGCTGTTGCTGCCCATGGAGGGCCAGAGGTATCCCACCACCTGCACCTGAGACCCGTAGGGTATGGGTTTTGTTTTCCTGTAGTTAAGATCTGTTGTTTTTTTTGCGGGAGTGCTGCATCGAGATAGCTGCTTAGGTTCCTGAAATTGAACAGGGATGAAGATTTCTCCCAGACAAAAAGTCTAAAGGACAGAGCACTCTTGCCACTCTTGGAATTTACTGGGTCTCTCACCACTTACACCTGAGACCCTGAGGGTACAGGCTTCCTTATTCGGGGAAAGATCTGGTTTTTTCTCGCCGCTGACCGGGACCAAAATTGCAGTACAACCCCCTAAACGGAATATGGACAAAGGTCGCTCTGAAACAAAAGGTCCCAGACCCGGATGATTTTCCTGCACGGGCAAATGCAGGGGTCTCTCACTAACTAGACTTGAGACCTTGAATATAAGACCTTTTTTTGCTGGGAACAGAGGGCTGTCATTTATTGGAAACAGCTGGGCTGTTGACAACTTAAGCCTTGAATTTAATCAGTTACAGCTCTGAGATTGTAAAAGAATGTAAACAGCACCAAGGCAGGAGAGCAGAAAGGGAAGAAAAACTACAGTAAATAATAGGCATCGTTTTGAGCTTCGCCAGCACACAACAGGACCCCGACTGCCAATCAAAAGACTAAGCGCTGCGCGCGAAGAGAAACAACCGACCAATTATAGCGCGTATACCCACAGAGGCAAGAAAAGACTATAAAGCTAAGCCTTCCATTCCTAAAGTGCCTGTCGCTTGCCAGCCGACCGAGCATTTCTTTTGTCCTCCGCAGCCGGTCCCTCGCAGGAGTCCTGCGGCAAAGCAGGCAGCGGGACTCGGGAAATTGAAGTCGTACGAAGATTCCCTCCGGATACAAGGTGTCGGGACCGTGAGCTCTCATTTCCCACAGAGCGCTTTGCAACCTACACCTGATAACCAGAGGGTAAGGGCTTTCTTTTTCTGGGGGAACGGCGTTTTGTGCACTAGCAGGAGTCCCACCCCAAACTCAGATGTTCAATTTAGACACCGGAATGCTTCTGAGGATTCCTCCCAGGCAAACGGTGCGAGGGCAGAAAGTTGTCGCCGCTCCCAGAGAGTCACACCGCCCGCCTTTGTG